>OZ023162.1:33574894-33912394 GCA_963678695.2 Diplodus puntazzo | reverse complement strand
GTCATTTTAGTGTGTTAGCAACTAGAAAAGTCTGTATTACACTCACTGTCCCCTCCACATCGCTCTGCATCTTTCCTGGATGCCACAGTGTGCAGGATGACGGCGCTGTTAGCTTATTTAAGTTTCCTTCGGATGACAACGTAAGGAAACGGTGGATCGATTTTGTCAAGAGGAGCTAACGTTACTGTAGGGAGTTAAACATCACCACCAACACCGTCTCTGCAGTGTCCACTTTACCCCTGATCGTTTCAGCAATTGTTACCAGGTAAAGTCTGGATTTCTGCAGAGTCCGTTGATGCTGGTCACTGGGGCTGAACCGATCTTCTCCGTCCCGGCTTGCATTCTCTCCTCCCACCTGCATTATGTGGCCGCCGCAGCCGACCCTCTCCGTCGCTGACGGCGGGTCCCACCGGCATAATGTGGCCGCGCCGCCGCAGCCGACCCTCTCGGTCCGCTGACAGCAGGTGCCACCGGCATAATGTGGCCGCCGCAGCCGACCCTCTCCATTCCGGAGGCTTGTCGGTCTGACAATCTGATAACTGCACAGGTCCTTCACTCAACTAAATACAGAGAAATGTCCCACAAAGCAACGTTACAGGACCGAACAAAAG
Organism: Diplodus puntazzo; assembly: GCA_963678695.2. Lineage (NCBI taxonomy): Eukaryota > Metazoa > Chordata > Actinopteri > Spariformes > Sparidae > Diplodus > Diplodus puntazzo. The sequence continues at coordinate 33,911,783 of OZ023162.1, read as the reverse complement.
TAACATAGTAACTGTAACTGTCTTTAGCAACTTATATGAGGCAAACAAATACCACAGCTGTATGGGGAGAAGCGTCCGTCCTCCTGTCCGTCCTCCTGTCCGTCCTCCTGTCCGTCCTCTGCCTGTCCTCCCGACTCCTCATCACATTTCTGCTCAGAAAACAGCGTTTGTCACCGGCAAAGACTTTAACTCACCGAGTGTTTATGACGAAAATAAATCACCTGCGACCCCCAGCTCTCCTGACCGAGACTTCAGGGAACCCCCAGAAAACAGCCTCCATCCCCGCGAGTGACAGAGTCAGACAGCGTCCTGTTTACTGATGGTGATTATGTATAATTATGTCATTTATCGCAAAAAACTTCACTCCGTCACTATCCAGGATGTTTGGTGGGTCAGAATCTCAATCACTACACATTATAACAGCATCCATATGATGATAAACTGTCCGCGGGTTTAGATAGCACGGGGAACACCTGGGAGAACACCGACGTCATTAACATGACGTGTACGTCACCTCTTTAGGAGCTACAGCTCCCCACCGGCATAATGTGGCCGCCGCAGCCGCAGCCGCAGCCGCAGCCGCCACTCTCCGTCCTGCTGATGGCGGGTCCCACCGGCATAATGTGGCCGCGCCGCCGCAGCCGCCACTCTCCGTCCTGCTGATGGCGGGTCCCACCGGCATAATGTGGCCGCGCCGCCGCAGCCGACCCTCTCCGTCCTGCTGATGACGGGTCCCACCGGCATAATGTGGCCGCCGCAGCCGACCCTCTCCGTCCCGTTGACGGCGGGTCCCACCGGCGGTATGTGGCGGTAGTATCAGGGCCGCATTATTGGTTAGCCGTCCCAGTGTGAACGGATAACCCGGAGGCGCGGAGCGAGGGCGTGTCGATCTGACAGTCTGATAACTGCACAGGTCCTTCACTCAACTAAATGCAGAGAAATGTCCCACAAAGCAACGTTACAGGACCGAACAAAAGTAACGTAGTACTTTTAACTGTCTTTGGCAACTCGGCCTATATGAGGAAAACAAATACCACAGCTGTACGTGGAGAAGCGTCCGTCCTCCTGTCCGTCCTCCGCCTGTCCTCCCGACTCCTCATCACATTTCTGCTCAGAAAACAGCGTTTGTCACCGGCAAAGACGAAAATAAATCACCGCGACCGTCAGCTCTCCTGACTGAGACTTCAGGGAACTTTCCCTCGGAAAACTGCCTCCATCCCCGCGAGTGACAGAGTCAGACTTTAGGTTTAGATAGACAAGGGGAACACCTGGGGAAACACCGATGTCATTAACATGACGTGTTAATGACATCGCCCACCCCCCCGCATGGGCGTGGTTCCAGCGCCTCTAACTGTCACGCCCCCAGCGTTTCACAGCAGAGAGAAGTGCTTGTTTTTCCAGGATTTTGAGACCTAATTTTATACACTTGCCAATTTTTTTAATCTTTCAAATTTGGCTAAGTGGTCAATGATACATGTTTCTATGGTGTGACAAACTCATATCACAAATTCTTTGCCGCTTTACACGGACTTTAAAAGATGTTATCACCTTGCAGCCTGCTGAGGGAGACAGCCAACCGAAGCAGAGTTGTCTTGTGGGATCACGAATGTCTAAAAATGCCTGAGAGTGGCCCTCACATGAAACAGCACTCTATATTCACAAAAGGATGGAGATAGTAGGATGAAAATACATATTGTCTTCTCTTTGATTTTGGCTTCATGTTTACACAAGCTTTTAGGCCGTTGTATTGTCTACTCTTTTTAAGGGGTACGTTCACTTCTACTGAAATAACTTGCTTTGGTAATTGAACAGCAGCAATAACTTATGTTGACAGACTTCCTTTCAAAAACCAGAGGTAAACATTAATCAGAGCTTCTTAAAGTACACCAAGAGCACAGGTGCTGTTCAGACAGAGAGAGAGAGAGAGAGAGAGAGAGAGAGAGAGAGCGAGAGAGAGAAACAGAGCTTAAGATGCAACCTATGCAAATGAGCCCTCCTTAATTTGCTTGCAAATGGCAAATGATTTTCTACAGCTGACTGACTTATCAGGCTTAGACACGGCGGGATGTGTTGTTCTGTATCCTCACCTTGGCACAGCAATCACAGAAAACACACACTCCCATGCTGTATACTTGCACCCTCTACTTCACACAGCAGCCATTACAGGAGTTGGGGGAGGAGTGCGAAGAGAGGTGGTTGAGGTGCTGCCCACGTGTGTGTGTTGGGAGGAAGGGCAACAAACCCTCCCTGATATAATTAGTTTTCTCTCCTGCACCTAATTACCTTTGTCTGAGTGGCACTTACGCATCTCATTCACAAGCCAAGCAATCTGGCATTAGCAGTGTGTTGTGTGCTGTTAATGTGTCATGGTGAAGTAGCTCTTTGTAATCTTCAAACTGCCTCCATGGCACTGTTGAAGCTGGGGACTGGTGCACATGTATGCACAGTAGATAAAGTGGGCTTTATGATTATAAGTTTCAAAGTAACCAAGGAAAGGGTTTGTGGTGACATGGTTTATTGCATATCAAAGAGCAAAGTGTGGGGAGGCGGTTTAAACTGCATATATGGAAGGTGGAAACGTACACCTGAATGTCCAGCATGATCCTCTTGTCCTCCTCAACGTGGATTCCCCAGATGCAGTCCTGGCCCTTATCGTAGGCTTCAGGCCAGTTAGGAGACAGCACCACTCCAGCAGAATCTGTGATCTCGCCACTACAAACAGCTGAAACACATGCACACAATGACATCATTGACTGAATTCATGCATGCACATTGGTGCTTCACAGTGATGGAATGCAACTACATTAAGTACATTTACTTGAGCATTGCAATTGAGGTGGGCTGACTTGTGTTTTGCTTGCTATTAATATCTCCTCTGACACCTAAGATTCTTTAAATGGAGAATACCAACTTCTGCCCTCCAGCAGGCAATTTAGAATCCCTCTTATTTGAATGCAACAGGCTGAAGAACTCTTTTATATTTCAGTCTAACCCAGGGGTCGGCAACCCGCGGCTCTTGAGCCGCATGCGGCTCTTTAGCGCCCTCCTAGTTGCTCCCTGGAGCCTCTTCAAAAATGTATGAAAATGGATGAGGGGATATATTTTTTGTTTTAATATGGTTTCTGTAGGAGGACAAACATTCTGAACGTTTTCTAATGCTGTAAAAATGAAATAAATATTAAATTTCAACATTTCTGTCAACGAAGATTTGCATCATAGCCTGCGACACACGTTTCAGCGCGGCGCCGTGCCAGGCAGGTGGCTGTTGTAAACAAACCGGCAGGTGTGTCAAGGGCCATGGATCCCAAAGGGAAAAAGAGAAAGATAGCTGTTGAGAACAGAGGATTCAAGGAAGAATGGACCGAATCATTTGCTTTCATTGCCAATGCGGAAGGATTGCCTGCATGTTTGCTTTGTAATGAGAAGTGGGAGTGAGAGAAAAAGTGTGATTGCAGTACTTCTGGAGAAATTAGAGGAGCGCAAAGGTAGATTTAAGAAGTGGATTGCATCTCCAAACTCCACTACTGCTGCAAGTTTTATTGCGACCCGAGAGATAATAAAGCGTGGAAAACCGTTCACGGATGGTGATTACATGAAGGATTCATTCATCAAAATATCAGAGTACCTATTTTCAGACTTCAAATACAAAACCGAGATAATCCAGAAAATTAAAGACATGCCTCTCTCCGCAAAGACGATGAAAGAAAGGGCCATTAAAATGGCAGGTGACATCACCAATCGGCAAATCAAGGACATTAATTCAGCTCCAGCGTACTCAATTGTCTGTGATGAGTCGTGTGATGTGATCGATATCGAACAGACAGCGCTGTTATGCAGGTATGTGAACTCTGATGGGCCGCAAGAAGAAATGATCAAAAAATCTGATTTCTTTACTGTATTTCTATAATTTCATCAATGCAACAAAACATAATACATTAATATTGTAATGGAAGTTAAACTTAAAGCACCAAATATCATACAGCAGAGTAGTCACATGGTGTGTCATTCTCTCCAAGATGCGCTGCAGGGAAAATAAACATTTAATCATGAATGCTCATTATGTATTTGTAGCCTACTTAGTCATTTTGATAGTAGGCTAATATAGCTAATATACACTTACAGCCTGTGTTGCCTTCATATAAGGCTTTTATTTTTTTGCGGCTCCAGACAGATTTGTTTTTTGTTTTTTTGGTCCAATATGGCTCTTTGAACATTTTGGGTTGCCGACCCCTGGTCTAACCCTTTGCCAAACTATATCATTGTGCTGCTCATTTAGCGCTGAATCCAGGGATGTTATATGATATCTTTTCTGATCATGACTGTTTGATATGCTTTATACATCAGGAATATATCAGTCAAGTGTGTAGCTGTATGTTTAACCTGCATGTTAATATCTTGAACAGGACTGCTTAAGAATACAATTTTCTGCTACTTTATATTTCAACTATATGAGGCATATTGTACCACTACCACATTTATTTGATAATTTTAGTTAGTAGTTACTTTGCAGATTGCATGTTGCATTTGAGCCAGTAATACCTTTTTAAATCAGTGAGAAGAAATCCTATACAATCACCCAATAATTCGATCATCTGATCCCAAAATCTGCCAGGCTGGTAATTGGTTGACCAAAATGATACAGTACATGCAAACATTTAAATATATGTGTAATTTTTGTTTTCCCTAATTTTGTTTCTCTCTCTCTCTCTCTTTTTTTAAAATGTATTTATTTATTTTCTTTTTTTATATTTGTATATTTATTACCGGAAAAGGCTAGCTTGGCTGTGTGCCATGTGCTAAAGGTCTTATTGCTAACATTTTGGTACACAAATCATAAAAAAAAAGAATATCTACAGAGCTTGTAGAAAAGTGCAGGATAAAAGTATAACTTCTTCTTGAAAACAGTATTATGATTGTGAATTAATCAATTAAAAGAAAAATGGGTCAGGTCCAAAGTGATTTTTTGTTCATCTCTATGTGAGGGGTCTGACAGCTGGCTCAAGTGGAAAAATGGAAAAATGGCAGAGTTGGAGGTTTACGATCACTGTACAAACAGTGCAGTTCAGTCATCCCAAATACTCTGCAGGCAAAGGAGGAGCAAGACCAGGGTGTACGTTAATTCAGCTTCTACTCTGTGGAGTAAGCTAAAGGAGTTTCAGGGGCTGAAAAATAACATCCATTTTCAGGCTGCATAATACATGAATATTTACCATTGCTACAAATGACAACTGTCATTAGCATGTATTGTCTGGGGATAACACATCAAATTAAAAATCAGCCTATTTTAACAAAACCAACAACTACCAACAGCCAGAGTCCTTGCAAACTTAACTACTGTGTTGTCACCTTCCAGACTGTCAAAATTAGAAATATAATAGCTTAAATCCCTGGCAATCTACGTTAGCATTGATGGTTGAGTCTAGTTACCTAATATTATTATTACCTAATATATTATAGTAAATTCTAACAATGTATTATGAAGATTTTCTTCAGAGGGGATTTAAAAATGGGTATACACAATGCAGAAATGAACAATAATTAGAGGTCCCATATTGTACTGTTTTTCATCAATTTCACACAGTTGTCAGAGGTCCAACAACACTGTATTTGAAATGTACTGCCCCAAACCCATCCATGGTCCTGAATTTCAGCTGTCTAAAAGTTGCTCAAGTGAGCTCTACTGAGAGCAGGCTGTTTCTGTGCCTGCACCTTTAAATGCTAATGAGCTCCATCTGTCAACGCTCACTTGGAGAGCCTTGCCTGCTACATGCCCTTCTCAGGAAGACAATGCCTCTTAACCCTTTAATGGGCAAGCACATATACAAATTTTGGAAAAATAATTCATTGCTATTTTCTGATGTTTCTAGGCTAAAATAACACAATTTCATGATTTTTTTCAAAATATGACCTTTATTTTTCATTTTACAGTTTGTATCTCCCAAGATACATTGCCCGTTTAGGGTATAAATTTACCATTTCCAATTTTTCAAATATTTCATTTGTAAACTTTTAAAACATATTATAAGCAATTAATTAGCTACTCTCTTTCATGTCTTGTATACAAAGATCAAAAAAAGTGAGTAAAAAACTGAACACAAGTTATTGGAAACAAATCTAGCTTTGAATAAACAACAAGCTACTAACATTACACAAAACGTCTTATTCCTGTTCTTATGCAAAAATCTCCCCTGTGGAGCTCCTACACTAGAAATAGCCTATTGGCAGTGGAAGCTGTGGAAACAATTGCGAGGGTTTTGGCCAGTGACAATGCAAAGCCTCACTTTGCACTTCTGACACACGATGGAGGTCTGTCCATCCTGGCACATCCTGCATCGACCTTTCACTGACACGATAGGGAAGTGGTCAATCCCGTCATATCTCACATCATCCACAGGCCTGGGGACTTTTGGCTGTTTGATTACTCTTGGTGGTGTGTTGTCTTCGTTTCCTTTGGAGGGGCGACCCCTTTTTTGCTTTTCAGGGTAGATGAGTCCTTTGGCAACATCCAACCTGAAGTCCTTCAGACAGTGATGTTTCTGATCCAGTGGGGCTGCATCACGATGATGGAGAAGCCAGGCATTATTGACAGCAATGTCAACCATCTGCCAAAATATGGCCAGGTACCATCGATGGGACTTGGCTGGAGTGCGATACAGGGCAATCATCATATCCGCCAAATCTACTCCTCCCATGTGAGTGTTGTACTCAGATACAATCTTCGGGCATGACACACTGATTTTCTTCTTTTCCTCTTTGGAGTAACGTCTCACTTGGCCAACAGGGTTGACAGAAGCACAGGAGCTCACCAAGGTGACAGTTTTGTTGTCTGCCCATTTGACCACAGCAAGCTTTGTATCATTGTCTACACGAAAGTCAAAACTGCCTCTTCCTTTTCGTAGGAGGTCACGATCTTCTTCCAATGTACAACCCATCAAGCGGTTCTTTCGAATGGTACCCAAACTTCTGAGGCCCATAGACTCCTTTAGATGAGTTATCAATCTCAGGGATGTGAAAAAGTTGTCAAAGTAGACAACGCAGTTGGAGGGGTTTCTGATGGTTCTGCACCGCTGCAGAACAACATTTCCACCTAAGCCAAACTCTTTGTCTGGAGTAGAACCATCAAATGTAGACTTCCCTGTGTAAACCATGAAGTCATACACAAAGCCAGACACACCAGCTCGCACAAAGATCTTGAAACCCCATTTCTTGGGTTTGCTGGGTAGATACTGCCGCAGACTTCCAGCTTTTTTGCCTTTGTAAGGAACCATCATTTCATCAATTGAGAATTGGTTTTCACTCTCAATTTCCATACACTTCCCCCTCATGTGGTCAAGTACAGGCCTTACTTTCACCAGGCGATCTTCACTGGAATCAGAGCTCATGTTGTCTTGAAAGTGGAGCATCCTGGACAAACATTTATACCTCTTGAGTGGCATGACATCTGCTATTTTGTCATATCTAGTATCTGTTGCCCAGTAGTTTTCTACTGCAGGTATTTTCACTACACCCATCATCAACTTCATTCCAATGAATGCTTTGATTTCAGAGGCATTAGTGTTGATGCTGCCTCCAATGAGCTGACATGAATACAAGTTTGTCTGGTGAGCAATGGTCTCAAAGATGTCCTCGTCAAAGAATTTGGAGAAGTATGTTAGTGGAGTGGATCGCTCATCTGGTGCACTGAAGCAACTTGGTGTAGCAGTAGACTGGTGCTCAAATTTCATTTTTTTCCACCTATTGAAAAGTAAAAAAAAAAAAATCTGTGAAAAAACAGGCACCCCCTTCCCCCAATCACCAATACAAACCACCAAACTACTTCTAATTTTAAACTGAATTACCTGAACGTCCTCCCTCTTTTACTGTGGTTTGCTCCCTCTTCTGCCTCATCATCACTTGAGCTATCACTGAACTGCTCACTGCTGCTGCTGCTGTCCTGACACTGGCCCTCTGTATACAATTCATCTTCCTCATCTTCACTGGTTCCCTCATCTGAATCAGATGAACTATCAGGTGGCAACACAACAGATGCCACCTCTCTCTTTCTTGTACCATAGAAAGTACTGGTAGAAATTCCCTGAAAACATATGTACACTGGTGAATTAATCAGTAATACACATTTAAGAGTAAAATGAAGTGTAATCAATACTTAACACCTTTATATTATTGATTATCTGTGGAGAATAGGCTTCAAAACATAAGTATATCTGAGAGTGATTATGCCTGTTTATATACCCCTACCTGGACAACGTATCCCCCAGGATACAGACATTCAATGCCTGTTTATCAAAGTTGTGTAAATCTAATTCATTATTTTTCAACAAAGGTACATAAAATGATCCTTAAAGAACAATATTTTGAAAAACAAATCCCCCCAAAACATAATTAACAAGAAAAAGAACAACACTTACCTCATGGCCAGTGTCTCTGTCCACGTAGGCTGCCATTTTGGAGTTTGACATAAAAGTATCAATATAGTTTTGAATGCTGCCATAAAGTCACATGACCTGGGTACTTGACCCACCCCCCCTTAAGACTTTTTCAGGATATTCAGTGCAGATACTTAATGCCCCTCCCCCCTACAGCCTGCCAAATGTCTGTATCTCCCAGGATAGAGAAACCGTTTAAGGGTTAAGCTAGTGGTAGCATGCGCTAATGTTTACGGTGGATTAACATATATTTGTATCGCTATGGCTCGCGGATGCTTTCGTTCAACCATACCAGTTTGACCCACAATCGGACCCAGAAGGAGAGGCTCCTGTAGAAATACAGACTCTGCGGCTGCAGCAGGACGTTTCAGAATGGTTACTATGTCCGTATAATGTTAGTTTGTTCGTATGTTTTGTTACAGTTACTACCATGTAACTAATGGCTAACAGCTAGCGAAAGCTGTGTTTGTCTCCAACACAGACTCCAAACTCTTGGACACTGTTCGCATCGTCTCTGTCTCCAGTCTGCATGTTTCCAGACTTTTTACTGTGACAACCAAGCTCCATCGTAATAGTATTAACATTAAACTTGTTTCAAACGTTTTGCGTAGCAGACCGAAGCAGAGCTAACTAGTTAGCCAATTTCCAGCTGACTTCACCATACTCGTAGGCAACTGTAAATACTATCAAGCCATGGTGACATTTACCTGTGGCTTGGGTGCAGTTTCTGGGTTCCGTTTGGTTGGGACTGATCCTTTTACGAGGGTCAGTGTTGAGGCAAAGCCAGCTTTTTACTGACCCTCGTTACTGAAGCAGTCCGATGTAAAGTGGTTAGCACACACACACAAACTTACACGAACTGTAGCCGGCACATAAAAAAATGAAACGCAACCACTGTCTCTTCTGTTGTTCTGTAGCTGGGACAGAATATAGGCACTTATGTTGATTTTTACAACCAACAACAGAGGAACTTGTGTGTCTAACTCTGAGCGACGACATTGTGAAACACTGCTATCTTACCATTGGACACACCGAACTTCACCTCGGGGATGAAAGCCCCCCTCTCTGATATCTCCTAACACCGCGCAGAGGAGGCTGCCCTATAAATATGACTCATTTCGCTACGTAAATCTAAACAGCCTGTAGGAGCGCTGTTTTAGCAGTGGGTGGGCTGCAGAGACCATGCAGGAATCGCTTGTTTTCCTCATTCTGGGAGCTGGCAGGCTCAGGGATGACCAGTTTATATATGTAGAGACCAGAGAAAACGTGTTTTTCATAATATGGGACCTTTAAGTACACGCCGCATGATTGCTCATATCCTTCAATACACCACTTCTTAACGTTAGATGATGAGCCTAATGTTGCCCCAGATGGTGTATGCTAAGAATGCTATAAACTATGTTATCTGAATTTTGAAACTCAAAATTCTCATTCCACTCCTGGCAACTGGCAACCAGTTGAGATGATTCAAATAACAGTGAATGCAATCGAAAGGGGAGATGGGATGCCACATTTTATGGCTGAATGTTATCAATTACACCTTTAAATAAATATAGTTGAAGAAACAGGTATCAAATCACTAGCAAAAAAACAAACAAATAAAGCAATACATCCAATAATTACCAATTATTGTTTGTGCTTTTTAGTCACTAAAGCCAAAGAAATACAAGCTCAGAATAAGTAGTGAGCAATCTGTGTTATTTAGAATTTATTGCCACCTCCTGGCCTGGTGTGCTTGTATCAGTGTTTGGAATCATATTCATGATCTTGTGTGTATGGAGATATTTTCTAAAATGCTATTTAAATTTTTATTTTTTTAACAAAGGTAGAATTTTCAGAAATAACCATGTGTAGATAAAGTATTTCACAGGCAATGCTGCCTAAAGCAAACATTCTTAAATACAATAAAATGCAGGCAATCTAAATGTAGGCAATGAGATAGACATTTTGCCTGAATAATAATATGTGGTCTAAAATTGGCAGAATTTAGATAAAGATCCAGAACCATCTGATCAGTGCATGAGTTCTTCCATCTGATTAGAAAAATCGATGCCTCAAAAGTATGAGGTGTAATAACAAGTGCTTACATGGCATTGAGGGTTTTTAAGGGGTTTTGTGCGAGAAATTCTCAAACCTCTTCTGTGAATAAATGTTTTGACCTTAGCTGACGTAGGACACACAACAATGGTTGAAGTATATAAGAAGGTTATGTGTATCATGAGATGATTGGAATAGTGTTCTGAGAAAGGTCATATGTAATCTTTTGACTGTTACAATTGAATGTATTGTTTTGCTTATTATAAATGCTGAGGAAAGAATGCCTTTCATCAGTCAACATCTATGCTCCGTTGGTGTGTGACTCTTGCTTGTAAGCAATAAAGAACATCTAGAAGAAATATTGTGCAGAGCTTGGTGTTTGACCAAGTCTTATCTGCACTAGACAAGCTACAGACTTTCAGTTGCCACAACAGTTTAAAAAGGTATACACAACCATAATGCTCAGCAGTCTAAACTCCCCTTGTCGCTAGGTTTGGGGTGTCACTGCTGAGACATAGTAATATGTCAATTAACAAATACCATTTATAGTGGAACAGTTTACCTTAATCTGGAGAAAATCCAATACACACTAAAATTAGACCATATACACTGAAACTCAGAGATGCCTTCCTGGTGTTCAGGCTTCTTGGTCCGATGTTGTCTGATTTGACACACTTTGAAAGGTCAGCGGCAGCAAATGGTTGGCATTCAGGTACAGTATTTAAAACTTTAAGAGCAAGAGCAAACTATTTTACTTGCAGGTTGCCAAAAGTCCAATGTAGCATTTAAGGTTTTATATCATCACTCTTTCTAGAAGACGCCTGGGAATTTTGACCTGTCTACCTGTATCCTGAGGAAGATTGAACCTGTCCAATAAAATCCAAGCCCAAACACACTTGACAGCAACTGAACCTGCAGATATCCATAGCAAATGGACCTATACGAAACCTTACTGCAATTCCTTTTGCTAATTTACAAGTATAGCAAATGTCATTCACTATACTGCCCCTCAAGTTAGCTAAATATTTATAATAAATGTACAAAGAATGATTTAAACAGGATATAATTAAATGCATATGGGTCACTTCTTTGGCAGACATACAGACCTCTGCAGGCAGGCTCAGTCTCGTTCCACTGGGAATTGTTGGGGTCTATGCATTCAATGGTTACAGATCCCTGTTCCAGAGTGTAGCCAGGGTCACAGGCAAACTCCACGACAGTTTCCACTGCCCAAGTGTTGTCGCTACTGGTCAGGTTACCGTACTTCACAAAAGGTTGGTAGCAGTGGCCCGCTGCAAAGGCTGTAGTACAAAGACATTTTCAGAGTTGGAATGGACTCAGCTTGTACCCAAAAGCAAGTGAGACAAGTTTGCATCTTCATAAACTATATGACTAGTGCTTGAAGTGGAAAAAAAATATTGCCTGTACTGCCTTTTACATGTTGGTGAGCTGAGTGTAAAAACACACAGGTTATCAGTGTGTTTTCTTGCCTGATTCACTCATGGCAAGCAGAATAATTAGAAGAGATGCCAAAAGCACATGCAGTCTTTCACTCCTCAATTGGCTTTTATTTACTTTATTCTGTGAAAGGTTTTTGTTCATTGCATTGTTTACAATAATGCACTAAGAATCCACATCGGGCTAAAGTTGACTACTGATGAAAAGCTATTGTTGGCTTTGGGCAATTACTGAGCTTAGATCTGTTTATATCAGATCTGTTTTAATAAAATAATGATTTCTGATGGAGTCTAATGCCATTTTGACTGTGACAGCAATCAAGAGCCTTCATGACCTTATCATGAAAACACCGCATTATGATTTGCTGTACCTCAATAATAGCTCTTATGGTTACCTTGGTACCTGACAGCAATGCCAGTGGATGTGCCTGTAGCATCTGTGGTCAGCTCAATGAAGAAATGCCTGGATGTGCTGAGTAGCCCTTCATTGGGTAGATACTCCACCTCATATGAATCATACAGGGTAGCTGCATCTATGCTGTTGCCATTCTTGATCAGCAGCCTAGAAGAAAGGCAACAGAGAGACATTTAGCAGGAACCTTAATGGTGATGAACTCTATACATTGGCTACTTTGGAATTTGTAAGACCATACCTGAAAGTTATGTATTTTATGTTAAAGCTGCATAAAACATAAATACTTTTGTATTACCAATAGATCATAGTACCATGTGTAATGTGAAAGAAGCTGCTCATAGAGATGGGACCCACAGAGAGCTATGAAAGAGAATTATCACCAACTCTACAACTTCACTGAGCTTTTACAAGGCTATGGTGGCGGTGGTTACAGTAATACTCGCAATGGCGCATATAGCCGTACGATGTTGCTGTTAAAAAGGCCAATCTACCTCATATAATCCCTTGTTTTTGGTAAATCTCTATTTGTTAATTCAGCTGTCAGTCAGTTATCACAGTCAACCAAACACATTGCACTCCTAGCTGTCCGTCCCTGCCCACCATTGCTGCCGTTTCTCATCCTAATCATGGAGACACAGACGGCCATTACAGACATCAGAAGTGTTGTGCGTGCATGAAAACTAACCACATTAACCCTATGGGGTCTGGGGTATAATTGGCTGTTTTTGATTTTGCCATTATATCTTACCTCGTTTGGTGTCATTACTTTCAGCACGACCTCACGTGTGACTGTACAGTTGTTTTTTAAATTTTGACATACTGTATTAACACAATGGACCTAAAATAAAAAAAAAAAAAAACATAAAATCCGAGTAGGAAAAAGTCAGATTTTTTTACTGTGAAAACCACAAATATGTTTAACAAACCATTTTTATGACTTAGAATGCAAATATAAATTGTTGTTTGCTAAATTTGTGCAAAAGTTTTTGAAATGTACAAAGTTATATGTAACTAATTACATTTAAATGCAGGCAATACCTCAGGCTCAAGGCTCCCTCAGCTCCTTCCAGCTCAATGGAAAGCTGCACTGCCTGATCCACATTCAGCAGTCTCCTCATTGTTTTGACTCATTAAACAAAAAAACGACTCCACTACACACTAAACACACTACACCAAACACTACATAACACATTAACTATACACTCCAAACACACTAAATGTCACAAATCTCTCAACTCTCAAAACTTGCTATCTCTATCGCTGTCTCTATCACCGTCACTGTCATTGTCACTCTTTCACTGCCATCCACTCTTTCTAGAAGACACCTGGGAATTTTGACCTGTCTACCTGTATCCTGAGGAAGATTGAACCTGTCCAATAAAATCCAAGCCCAAACACACTTGACAGCAACTGAACCTGCAGATATCCATAGCAAATGGTTCGTTCAGACGGGTGAGAGCTTCCAAAGGCTAACTGTATTTTATATGGTCCTTCGAGCAGGATTTAAACTCACTGCGGATTAACAAGTTGAATTACCCGAACGAAGAGGAACCTACTGTGTGCACCGAGCCACAGACACCCTTCGCACCATCCTGGGTTGACCACGACCATGACCTGGATCAGACGAGACGTTCGTCACCACCACACACAGCACCGCAGCCACAAAGTCGCTACACAGCAGATGAAGTGGCAATATATAGCAGGACATGCGTCATCACCTCCTGTAAGTCAGGCCTCCAACTCACCACTGCGATGGGTGATAAAGGACAGGTGGGACATCACTAAAAAAGAAATGAGGCAAGATCAAATACCTCCACCGTCGGCGAGACGCCCTGCTGTTAGAAGTAATGAGGATGGAAATGGGCCATGCTAATCATCAACCCCGGTCCAGATATGTAAGAGGGGAGCTGCCATATCACTCTCGGTACTCCTCTACACGACCCGTCCCAGCTCCTCAGCAAGGCAGGCAAGAGGTAAGGACAGACCTATCCCGACCTATTCTAGCCCAACGAACCAAGAGACCCAACGCTACCTCTGCATGCAGTGGCAGCCCTGGTGCAGAAACTGGACCAAAGGGGCAGAAGAAATATAGGTCATCCCACTCCTGTCAGGACGCCTACTATTCACGTTCGCCCAGTGTGGATGGCCAGCAGGAGACACCTAGACAGCGAGACTCCACTTGCCACCAAGACTCTCATCGCTCTTATCAGCTAGAGCGCTCATTGTCCCCCTTCCACCATAGGTGCTCCCAACTTAGATCGCCGAGTCCCCCATCTCAGAGTAGCCATTTGAGGCTGTACAAGGGACCCACTCTGACCATACCAGACTTTACTCATCCAAACCCCAGAGAGTTCTCACGGATGAAAATTGCCCTGGAAAACCTCCTCGCCAACGACGCTAATGAGAGATTCAAATTCCAGATCCTTATGGATCATCTCAAGGTGGAAGAAGCTCTATTGGTCGCTGACTCCTACTGTAACTCATCAGCAAGACCAGAGAGATGGTGATTGATTTTAGGGAGAGGATGTGGAGGCGGTGGAGGATTATAAGTACCTGGGTGTTACCATCAACCACAGACTGGACTGGAGATCTAAGGCTGAAGCTGTTTACAAGAAACGTATGAGCAGACTATACTTGCTGAGGAAGCTTAAGGCCCCCACACTCCGCCCAGACGTCCAACTGCCTTATCCGACCACTCTCCGACCACTCTGTTGCCTCTTGTCTCACCTGTTCAGCAGAAAAGTTGCATTGAACACACCACTTCGACATGCTGCCTTCTCCACTGCAGCATGTACGTTCTGCGCTTGCGCGAGATGCAATAAGAGGGTGGCGCTTGTGTTGTGAGTTGTAAACGAGAGGCTTTCAATCAAAAACGAAATCAAAACGAAACTTAACTATTTCAGATCAAAAACAGCTGCATACTAAACATGCAGCGAGGCATTACCTAACAAACACAAATTAATTCGTCCTGAACGGACATAATAACAGCCAGTCGTGTGCCAATACTGCAAAGCATGAAAACGAGGAATGACGGAACGGAGTCCATAGAAAAACAAAGCGCACACAGTATTCCGCCCTCCCACACACCGCGCGGATTCGCTAGCACACCGCCAATCAGAACGGCCATTCAGCTGGCACACAACCAATCAGAGAATCCAATGGCGTCCGACAGCCCTCCTCCTCAGACTTTGCATGCTGAGTCGGAGCAGACAACGTCCGAACGGCTCCGAAAGCTTCCGACGCAGCAGAACACACCGAACAGAAATGTTCCTGACCTCGTCCGAGTCTCTCCAAACGCTTCAGACGTCCAACGTTGTGTTGCTGCCTTTAGATCCTTCAACGTGTGCAACAAGATGTTGGAGATCTTTTATCAGTCTGTGGTGGCCAGTGTACTTTTCTTTGCTGTGGTTTGTTGGGGGAGCAGCCTCAGAGCTAGCAACACCAACAGACTCAATAAACTCATTAAGAAAGCTAGCTCTGTGATTGGCTGCAAACAGGACACTCTGGAGGCTGTGGTGGAGAGGAGGACACTGAAACTGTTATCCATCATAATCCTCTCCACCTCACACTGGTCAGACAGCGGAGCACCTTCTCCAAAAGGCTGCTTCAGCTTCGTTGTCATAACAACAGATAAAGGAAACCTTTCCTGCCAAAAGCCATCACTTCATACAATAACTCTCTCACCTCTGCCTGACAGAGAGATCTCTGATCTGCTCTTACTCCGTTTTTATCATGTTTACATATGCACATTCTAGGTTATTTTGAGTTTATTTATATTACCTGTGGTTCTATTGTTGCACACTCGTATGTACATTTTGGTTCTGTTATTGCACATAATTCATTGGAATTGTTTATTTATTGTATAGTTGTACAGATTATTATTGTTTATAGTATAGTTTGCACTGTGTATATACATTGTATATATCTTGCTTTCTATTTATGTTATGTACAGTGTGTTTTTCTTTTCTTTATTTTTTTGTGGACCCACTGCTGTTGTGACAAAATAATTTCCCAGTCTGGGATCAATAAAGTAATTCTATTCTATTCTATTCTATCCTATTTTATTCTATTAACTCAAAGTACCCCTATTCTGACACGATGGCCACTCTTAACAAGCAGTATGGGCAGCTGCACCAGTTAGCCCCTCAGCGGATTGCTGAACTGATGGATGGTCCGAATATTGCCAGTGGTGACATCAAAGCCTTTGATGTTGTTGGCTTTGCGAGTGCGCTCACTGGTGGGTCTGTTGGAGCAGCTGGGTAGAAAAGGTAAGGTGGAACCTGAGTGTGGCTCACATGAACTCTTCACACTCTTCACACTATTTATTTACTGGCTGTTCACGTGACTGTTTACTGCAAGACCTCGGCGCATGCCTCTGGGAATGACGTTGGTAGCCTACATCTGCAAACAACATCATGTCAAGCGACGAAGTAAGTAAACTAAGTCTTTATTTTAGTGTAACTTTAGCATATTTCTTTGACAACATTAATACATCAATTTAGCAAAATGACAGTTGTAATGTAAACTACGTTTGCCTTACACTGGCCAAATGGTTACTAAAGTTAAAATTTCCCCAGCCACGGTGAATAACAAGCTAGCGATAGCCATTGTTTTGTGACTGAAGCTAATGTGACTGCCACCAAAGTTATGGTGTTTGACGAACATTTGGCTTGTGGCTGCAGCTAATTTCTGACTGTGGTAATTACCAACATAGCTAATATTTATAACATTGGATAAAATTTGCTAACAAGCAGTGTCTCAAGCCAAGTGTTATGTGCCAGTGTGACTGAGATAATTTGTGAAACCATTTCCATTATAAGACAATATAAATGGTATGAATAAGCACTGCGCCATAACAAAGTAAATACAAGAAAAACAGAAATGTCAATATGTCATAACTGGTATTATACTAAGTTGAATCAGATTAAAAATAACATCAAATAAAATCAACTACATCCCTGTATTCGGAGGAGTATGTGCCTCAGCCTGCCCCAGACTCTGATGAGTCATGGGAAAGTGCGAGACCAGGAGGTAAAGGCAAAAGCAGGAGAGGAAAAGGGAAAGGAAGAGATCAGTCTGAAGGTCAAGGAAGGACACAGTCAAGGGGTGAAGGCAGCAGATCGCGGTCCAGAGCTCCTTCCAGAGCACCAGGGCAGGCAGCGCACTGAAGCTCTCAAGGAGGAGGACAGAGTCCAGCTGGCACACCTTAGAGCTGCCAGTATAGCTGAGATGCAGGTTGGTTATAGCAATTTGGTTAAAAAAAATATTGTTATATGAATGAATGAGTGAAAGAACACACAGACTTGAAATATGAATCTAGCCATGTAAACATATTTTCTTGATCAATTTCTAGACAGCTTTACAACATCTGAGCCAGGAGGAGAGTGATGTCGTTCTCCAGTCAGTGGTGACCCGCCTACCAGGGGTGATGCCGGACATCCTGGAGTTCCGGCAACAGGCACCAAGACCACATGTTCCAGACAGAGGGCAGCCTGCGTGGTGCACCTGCCTGAACTACCGACGCATGCCAACCCAAATGGAGCACCTGTGCTACCGGCAGGCTCCAGACCAGTGTCTGAGCAGGAGCCAGTGTTAATTTTGACAGCAAATTCTGATTTAGTCTTAGTCTTAGTCTTTTGAATAACACACCATTTAGTTTTAGTCATATTTTAGTCATCTGAAATCGTTTAGTCTTAGTCTAGCTTTAGTCGACTAAATATCTTAAGAGTTTTAGTCTTAGTCTAGTCTTAAGTCTTTTAGTCTTAGTCTAGTCTTAGTGAGTGGTAAATCTCTCTCTCTCTCTCAATTCATTTCAATTCAAATGGCTTTATTGGCATGAGGCAACACTGTACATATTGCCAAAGCAAGGGTTTGGAAATAAAAAATAATAACAATAAAGGAAAACTATATTTACAACAAATTATTTATAATCTATACTGTTGGTAATACTGTAACTATGATTGAGTCAATCTATGATCAAAACTATGATTGACTCAATCATAGTTACAATCAATTAATCTCAGTCAATAAGTAATTAATAACAATGAATCAATCAGTTTGTGTCAACTGAAAATGTCATGTCTCTCTCTCTCTCTCTCTCTGTGTAAATGTAGCTTCAATTTGGTAGTGTTTTTGCTCCACACGGTTTGCAGACGGTCTGGTTGTTATATGTGAGGTGTGCCCAGATATCAGTTCTTCGTTTTCGTCCTGGACCTAGCTCTGACATTTCTGTTGTTCATGAGGTATGCCGTTGCCCTCGGACTGGGTGCACTGCAAACCATTAATGCTAGCGTCTTGCTAACGAGCGAAGTCAGCTGAAATCCGCCAAAGCTGTTCAACTAAATATCATGTAAACGACCTAACTCTTGTGAAAATGTGCGAAACTGTGCGAAGTTCTGCAAACTTGTCTTTGTTCTCCTTCTGTGTAAATGCTGCTGCCTCTGTTTAGCTTGCCGCGGCTTTTTAAAGTGGCTCTGCTGTAATCTGCATCGGTCAACCTACCCTCAAAAGATTCGCTCTGATTGGATCTCTTCTCCATTCGTCCCACCCTAACATTTTCGTCTCGTTTTTATTCGTTGACTTAAGTGTCAGTTATATTTCGTCACAGTCTTTGTCATCATATCTGACTTTTTATTTAGTTTTCATTTAGTTTTCGTCCGTGAAAAAGGTTCGTTGACGAATATTTTTCGTCATAGTCTTCGTCAACGAAATTAACACTGGCAGGAGCGTCCACCTGGAGATGTACTACCTGGATGAGGGTACACTGCGTCTGGTTAGGATGATGTGGAATGACAACTTTGCTCTGGAGGACAGCCAAGATGTGGGCACCGATGACAGAGAGTTTCTGTTTGCTGCCCACCGGCAATTTACAATCTGGCAGAATGGGTGTCTGGGAAGGGGTAACCGGAGGCCGATACGGAGCTGCTGTGTTCTTCGCATCCGAGCCAAATTCCCTGACCGTTTTGCGAACTACACAGGTAACAAAGAAGCTCCATTTATGGTGCCAGACTGATATTTTGTCAGTTTTGTTTACCTGTGACTAGAGATGTAACCATGGTAAAATTCCTGACGGTGAAGGTTACCTTTTAAGTTTTAATTACCATGGTAACCGCTGCGGTCGATAGCCATGGTGTGGAAAACTCGCAGCACATGCACAGCGTGCAACGTGCACTTGTTATGTAGTGAAGAAGACATGGCAGAGGGAGGACGTAATATATCGGCCCTCAAGGCATTTTTCCGCCTTCAAAGAAACCAAATCTGAAGTCTAGGCATATTTTGGTTATTATAAGAAGTCTCAGGGACAGCTGGTCGAGGATGGCAGCCCTATCTGCAGGAGCTGCGAGAAGAAAGTTGTTCCAAGGGGCGGCAACACATCCAATTTACCTACTTTCACTTTACGACCATCACCATCAACTGTTCAGGGAATGCAAGGTAAGCTAACCTTAAGCTTGTGTGCATTCTGTATGTGCATGTCAAGTTTTCTCTGTCTAATTTGCTGTTGTCACTAATGTAAACTGACCAGATAAACGAAGTTGATCCGTAATTTGGCACGCTATCTGAACCGCTTATTAATTGTAGTTTTCACTTTTTAAAGTCGACCTAATAATTCCCCAAATATTGATGCAGAGCTGCAGTGAGGAGGATTTGAGACAAACATGTACTGAGTTGACTGAGTTAGTGAACGCAAACTGATTGAGATGACTGACTTTCATCTCAGCTCCGTTCACCGGAGCAGCGTCTACCTGTGGCTCAGCAGCCACCTGACCAATCAGACTGACCGGGTCCACTGACAACAGACGAGCAGGCAGACAGAGAGACAGACAGCCGATATATATATGTAATATCAGAAATATATGATACTTGTGGATTATTTGTAGAATGGACTATATGTAAAGAATAATATAAAAAATTGTGAATATAACAAGTGTATAGTGATAAGAGCCAAAATAGAGTATTCATAATTAATTCAACAATAATCCTTTTTGTTTTGATCTAAACAATGATCCAACCTGTTTCTAACAAAAGTGATATGATCTAAATTGTGAGTTTTGTGGTCTGTTGATAGCACCCATAGTATTAAGTAACAATGACCGTAATAATTAATTATGACATTTTCTATTCATTTTTTTGACAGAGAGGGTCTGCTGGCCAATCGAGTGCTGCTGCCACTACAACTCATTCTACCTCTGTAACGTAGACATTAAAGGACACGTTTCAAAAACAGGCTGCCTCATCACAAAAAGCCAATGACCTATTTTGCACAGTTCTGATACATTATTTTATACTTATTTACTGTTGATTTTGCAGTGTTTTGTTAGGGTTTTGGATTTGGACTATTTTAATATATAATAAATCGATTTAAATATAAATCTTGGTGAAATTATTTAAATTTATCAGTGTATCAGTGTTTTTTCAACATTTTGAAAACACCGCGGGATACCGATAACCGTGATAATTTTGGTCACTATTACCGCGGTGTGAAATTTCATACCGTTACATCCTGTGACCACAATACCTCAAAAAACATTTTTTTTTAGCCAAAGATTCCACTTTCATCCAAAAATAAAAACTATTTATGTACATTGTATATTTTTATATTTATTTTCAAAGTTTACAGTAAAAGGGAAATATTTTTCAAATTTGCAGTATGTACATAGTTTTATTTTGTATTTTCTTTTGCATGTTTATAATAAAATAAATGTGTGGTAAACAAGACGGTCTTGTCTTCTCTCTTTTCTTGCTCACATCTCTGGATCATGTAGCTGAGGCCTTTATGGAGAGACGAGAACAGTAGGGTTAGAACACATACCAATGCTCCATAATCAAATCTGGTAATTATTATTTTCAACTCTACCTTGGAAGAACAGATATAACTAATGGTATATATGGATATAACTATTGATGCTGATTGTTTGAGCATTACATAGAAGTATCAGTCTTTCAAATGAATTAGCTAGGGATGCACCGATCCGACTTTTTCAGTCCCGATACCGATACCATTGCCTGGACTTTGTGTGTCTGTCGATACCCGATACCAATCTGATACCGTTGTTGAATTAATAATAAACTGTATACCGTCCACCTTATACCATGTAGAAGAGACTAAAGGCACCAGACTTTCCTAACTAAACATTACTTTCCTAACTAAGACAAAATAATCAAACATATACCAAACATTGTAAACATGTGTAACATTAATAATAAAAATAATAATAATAATGATGATGATGATGATGATGATGATAATAATAATACATTTAATTTATATAGCGCCTGTCAGGGTACCCAAGGACACTTGACAAAGTGGAACAAACAAAACAAAGAATAAATGGAGCGCCTGTCAGTCAGCACGGAGGGAACACTAGCACCAAAGTCAGTAGCACCGTCCATGTACAAACTAGCATCTGGAGGCTCTGTGCACACAGCGGGGGCGATGCAGGAGACCAAGAGATCCAATCCAAGCGATGAAGCCTGGGGTGAAGTGACAGTAGAGGTCCAGGTGCTCCTGTGCTGAACACCTGAAGACCACGCCAGCAACGGCTAAGTAGCGACCATCCAACATCACTGCGAGCCGGGGGAGACCACAGCAGCAGAGGAGAGCGACAAAGCAGCCGGCCTACCTTTCTTGTAAACCAACAGTCCAGCCAAATAATTTATGTAGTGACATATTATACTAAGTCAGCCCATTTGTCAAGTTATTTTGTAGTACAGATCATGTTCAGTTGTCTTGAAGATTGCCCAGGCAATCAATAAAATGTGAGACTTACAATTTCTCATTATTCTCGCCGATGTAATCTGGCCGGTGGTTGTGGTGGTTGTAGTCTAATGCAGCGAGAAGGCACCTTGCTTCATAGACAGGAGGACAGAAGGCAAACCTGGGTGTGTGGGGGGGACAATAGAGGTAAAAGAGTTTAACCAAATAAAATCTGCAAGGACTCCATTCTCCTGGGCATAGGGCTCGCTTGAAACATCTCTTTTAATTTGTATGGGACCAGCGTAACTCAATAATGTCAAATGTTCTTTATAATTATAACAAAAAAAGTGAATTAATCAAATCAAAATCAAATAACCTTTTTCCAGCATACATGAGAATGCAATTCTGGAAACTCTCAAGTTCTGAAGTTGACCTGTAATGTAAAGCAAAGTTAAAACTTTTGAAGAATATTTTTATGATTCCCTGCTGTGCTACCTTGTAATGTGTCAGGTTTCATATTGATACTATAGATGTTCTGCTAATGGAAAGAATGGAAAAGATATTCTGACAGACAAGACAATGTTATTAATTTACCAAAAGGTCATATACTTCGCGACATCCTTCAACCAGCGTTTGTTGAATTTGACTCGTTGAAGAGCCTCATGTGGTGCAGAGCCTGGTACCATGAGCTCTTTATCACCGTCACCTCATCGAGTGGTCCATGATCACATTTGCCATGGGTCCATTCATGCTGCCCCGTGACATAATAAAGCACCCCCACCCACATATCCTAAAACAAAATAAAATTTTGAGAAGAAAAACATTTGTCATGTGACAGAAATGCTCCTCAACCACCAGACGCAAGTAGGGTAGCAATCATCTGCAAATTATTATTTCAACACGGATTGTCGTTGTTGTGTTGTCCAAATGATGTCAACAGAGAGAAAAAACATTTCCCTGATATACTGTATTGTCTTATGAAATAACACTACTTATATTGAACAAATCGCGATGTTCGGCTTTTTGGCAAATTTACCAAAATTGGTTGACGATGTCCCTCAGCCACACAAGTATTATGGAATGATCCTTTACAATCCCAGCCTGTGAAGCAAAAAAGGAAAAATGACAACAAGAAAAAATCTGTTTGCATTTCATTTCATCAAGATAGTAACATCCACTTATAGTATATTTACCGCATGAAGTTTCTTGGTCAAATTTTTTGCCGCATGCCATATGTCCAATGAATGTAATACTCTGTCTTTGTATCTCCCTTTCTTAGGGTCTAAAGAAAACAAACCTTAAATAAACAAAGACGTTGTAAGGCTTGTTCACAATATTAGATTATTACATTGTTATATTTTTGGCAATTGTTATTCAGAGATGAGTAGTGACAGTCTCCATAATCGGTCGTGCAAGTGTCTAATAATTTTTGTAAAAAATATACTCACCCGTCAGTGCTGCAATCTGCGTGTGTGCGTCTGTGACAATCTCGGTGATGTTTAGTTCCTCCAAAAGGCTATCAAACGTCTGTATGAAGGCATGCTTCTCTATGATCACACTGTTACGGTTGGTTTGTCTCTTGTCCACAGTGACAACACTAATGATGTCTTTAGACTCATTTTCCATAGTTGTATAAGTGCAGTACTGAGCGGTGTGGCCTGTAGATATAAATGTGTTGTTAAAATATGAAAAACATTTTTGCTTGCAGCAAATGTGTTAACACAGATCACAGATTTGATAAATAGAAGACTTACCTGGGGGTCCATCCTTCCATCAGCTGAAACAGATAAAAGCAAATATATTATGACCGTTGCAGCTGAAACCAGGGCCATTACATATCCTGGAAATGTATTGCCATTTATTTTTTACTTTAGATATACACTTATGTTACCCAGACATATGTTGAATAGAGTAATAGCTTACAATACCTGAGAAACAATCGTTTCTCAGGGAAAATGAGAAGAAATGCCCAATATTTTTTTTCTTTGCCAAATTGACATTGTGAGATAAATAATGTCTGCTGCTATTTTGCACAATGCAGTTCCATACTTACCTAGGGCAACAACACTGTCCTTTGTACGCAAGCAGTCAATGATGGCAGCTCTGTTCTTCTCCCAAAACTCTTTTGCATTAGTTAGAATGTTTTTGTAGACACTAAGCGGATATTCATATATCGCAAAAAGAAGGCAATCATTGAAAAGTTATTGCCAGAGAGGAGTATGTTTGTGGTAACCATGAAGTCCCCTCCTTGCATGGAGTACTTCAGGACAGGCTGGCTCTTCCACTTCCACAGCTCATGCCCATGAATGCAAAACTAGAAAAGAAAGAAAACAAAAGATTAACTTTAGTCCATAAAATCAAATAAACATGTTTTCATTTCAAATTTGTACATATATAGAAGTATTTTAGTTCCTTGTGCACTCGCTATGTGACGGTGTAGTAATACACAGTAGCAAATATGTTTTATAAGGAATACAATATGTAAAGGTACCAGTTTATTTTGATTCCCATCAACAATTTCCAAAGGTAACATCTACTCTTTACTGGGTCCCCAAACTGATATGTGCAGGTCAGTATTGAAAGTGTTGGGTGATTTGTAGCAGGACAATTAGCAATAAGTGTTATTTGTCAATCTAATCAGATCTTTATATAAGCAGCAGCTCATTGTTTATAGGGGTCCGGCAGCCAGATGACATTCATATATAGAAGTTTATCTGCCAAGTAAGTCCAAAGTCAGATCTCAAGCTCAAACTCAAATTTCTTTGTAGGCTACATTCTAGCTCTTTGTGATCCTCTGTGAATTCTGAGACTTCCGTGGCCCCATTTTTCCCTTAGTTTTCATTCAAAGACCTGACCAAACCTGACCAGTGTAAACTCTGTGTTCCTTGTTTAATATTTTGATAACATTTGGAATGTCAACTGACCCACTCGATAATGGTTGCACTTCCCCTTTTCTAGAATTTGACCTGCAATAATGTAGTGGCATCACATCCTGTACCCGTCTGGTCATCCCTATAATAACATTGCTTGATGGGTAGCTGGAGGAAATTGACCATTCTTGCCAAGCTGCTGTTAAAGGCGATGCATGCAGGCTGGTCAACTATGTCATCTTCAACAGACACCTGCTCTGGACCGGGGAAGGAGGGCACATCGTTGTCTTTCTCCTCATCAGACTCAGGGCTTTCAGGGTCTTCATCTGTTTCATCATCACTGTTTTGAATGTCAACGACAGATTCATCAAGCTCAACAATGGGTAGAGCATCAATCGCACTCTGTAAACCACCAGCAGCTCTGTGTGACATGATAAAAATGTGCACAGTCTCTTTATGATGCATCTATATAATTCATATATACATAAGTAGCAACATAATACATCTGTTAAATACAGAGATACATACCGTACACAGCTAGGTGGCATGTAATCACTGTCCGTTGGATTTGAACCATTTACATCCAGTTCAATTCTGTAATAGAAAAACGAAAAGATAAACATAAATGTGCAAAAAGTAGACATTGTAGATTAGAAGATGTGGAGATTTGGAGAAGTTTTCAACTCACACGCTGTTGAGTAAGTTGTTTGCTTGTTCCTCATCTAGTACCACAGCATCCATCGCAAGATCCATGGATTTGAAGCTACAGACAACAGTATTATTATACGTAAAGACTAGTGCTGGTAGATCTACTACAAAGCAAATATGGAGCAAAATCCATCTCCCCTAAAATCACTCTGTCACACGGCGGTGATTGGTGTCCTGTCATAGGCTCTGTCTCTCCCGCCTCATCGCCCTTACAATTGTGCCATAGACCTGATCCCTGGTTCCACTATCCCCAAGGGATGTCTCTGGACCGGAGAGAGAAGCCATGAGAGTCTATAATGCAGCATCTCTAGAGGCGGGTCTGATCCGTCCATCATCATCACCAGCAGGGGCAGGATTTTTCTTTGTGGGTAAAAAAGATGGGTCTCTAAGACTCTGCAGTGACTACAGTCCACTCAATGACATTACAATAAAGAATTGTTACCCTCTTCCTCTCATGTCCTCTGTCTTCGATCAACTTCAACAGGCCAAAGTGTTCACTAAACTATACCTCCGAAACGCCTACCACCTGATTCGGATAAAAGAGGGGGATGAGTGGAAGACGGGGTTTAATACGCCTAGTGGTCACTACGAGTACAGGGTCATGCCGTTTGACTCACTAATGCTCCCGCTGTTTTTCAAGCCATGATAAACGATGTACTGAGAGACTTCCTAGACCACTTTGTGTACGTTTACCTGGATGATATCCTGATCTACTCTCCCGACCTTGACACACACCACGATCATGTAACCCAGGTTCTTAAAAGATTGTTAGAGAACCAACTATATGTCAAAGCAGAAAAGTGTGTTTTTCATGCCGACACGGTCTCCTTCCTGGGCTTCATTATAGCCCCTGGAAGAGTGCAGATGGTTCCGGCTAAAGTCAGCGCTGTGGCAGATTGGCCTACATCTGACAGCCGCAAAAAGGTTCAGCAATTCTTGGGATTTGCTAACTTTTACAGGCGGTTTGTCAGTAGCTTCAGCGCAATAGCTGCTCCTCTCCATGCTCTTACCTCCACCCAGGTGCAGTTCCGCTGGTCTCCAGAGGCAGAGAAAGCTTTCCAGACCCTCAAACAATTACGACGTCGGCAACCGTGAGCTGTTGGCAGTTAAGATCGCCTTGGAGGAGTGGAGGCATTGGCTAGAGGGGGCCGACCATCCTTTGATAGTCTGGACAGACCACAAAAACTTAGAGTGTATCAGAAAGGCTAAAAGGCTGAACTCTCGCCAGGCCAGGTGGGTACTCTTCTTTAACCGCTTTTCCTTTTCCCTCTCTTACAGGCCGGGGTCCCGTAACGTCAAACCGGACGTCCTGTCACGATTATTCGACCCCGAGCCTGATGCCAAGCAACCAGAAACCATCCTTCCACTGAACCGTGTGGTCGGGGCGGTGACTTGGCCAATAGAAACAGAGGTAAAGCAAGCTAATGGTGGAGCCCCGTCACCTCGTGGTTGCCCCGATAATCGTTTGTTTGTCCCCTCTGAGCTGCGTCCACAGGTGATCCATTGGGCTCACACCTCGCTGCTTTCATGTCATCCGGGAGTTAAACGGACGATGTTCGTCATCTCCTGGCGGTTCTGGTGGCCATCCATGGAGCCGGAGGTCCGGGAGTACATGGAGGCATGTTTGGTCTGCGCACGGAACAAGATGTCTTCCAGGTCCCGCATGGGTCTTCAACAGCCGCTTCCCATCCCCTCCAGACCTTGGTCAGACATCTCCATCTACCCCGAGCCTGATGCCAAGCAACCAGAAACCATCCTTCCACTGACCCGTGTGGTTGGGGCGGTGACTTGGCCAATAGAAACAGAGGTAAAGCAAGCTAATGGTGGAGCCCCTTCACCTCGTGGTTGCCCCGATAATTGTTTGTTTGTCTCCACTGAGCTGCGTCCACAGGTGATCCATTGGGCTCACACCACGCTGCTTTCATGTCATCCGGGAGTTAAACGGACGATGTTCGTCATCTCCCGGCGGTTCTGGTGGCCATCCATGGAGCCGGAGGTCCGGGAGTACGTGGAGGCATGTTCGGTCTGCGCACGGAACAAGACGTCTTCCAGGTCCCGCATAGGTCTTCTACAGCCGCTTCCCATCCCCTTCAGACCTTGGTCAGACATCTCCATCGACTTCGTCACGGGGCTCCCGGCACTGTCCTCACAGTAGTCGACAGATTTTCCAAGATGGTAAAATTCATCGCCTTGCCAAAGCTACCATCCGCCAAGGAGACGGTGGAGGCCATGATGACCAGTGTTTTTCGAGTCCATGGGTTTCCCAAGGACATCGTTTCAGACCGGGGGCCCCAGTTCGTATCACGGTTCTGGAGGGAGTTTTGCCGACTCATCGGCGCTAAAGCCTGAGTGACCTCAGGATATGACCTGGAAGCCAACGGCCAGACCGAACGCCTCAACCAACAACCAAATGGCCTCCGGTGCGTGGTCTCTCAGAACCCCTCCACATGGAGTAAACACCTGGTCTGGGTAGAGTATGCTCACAATTCATTGCCTACTTCAGCCACCGGTTTCTCTCCCTTTCATTGTGCTTTTGGTTACCAGCCCCCACTCTTCCCAGATAATGAGCTGGAAGTGTCGGTCCCCTCTGCCCGTGCCATGGTCCGACGTTGCCGCTGCATCTGGGCAGCCGCCCGTCAGGTACTCATCAGACAGGGGGATCGCGTCAAGAAGGCAGCTGACCGCAAGCGACAGCCTGCTCCTGCCTACCAGCCGGGTCAAAGGGTGTGGCTATCCGCCAAGGACCTGCACCTCAAGGTCCCCTCCAGGAAGCTGTCGCCATGATTCGTTGGACCTTTCCCAGTCACTAGACTAGTCGGACCCGCAGCGGTCCGGCTTCGTCTGCCTCGGTCCCTCCGCGTCCACCCCACCTTCCATGTCAGCCAGGTGAAACCAGCTAAGGAGAGCTCCATGGTCCCACCCACCGCACCTCCCCCACCACCGGAGGTGATTGATGGAGACCCAGTATACAAGGTCAAGCAGCTATTGGCAGTACGCAACCGGGGCCGGGGTAGACAGTTCCTGGTAGACTGGGAAGGCTACGGACCAGAAGAGAGACAATGGATCCCGTCTCGCCACATCGTGGACCCCACTCTCATCGATGACTTTTACAGAGACCATCCTGAACAGGCTGGGCCGTCAGGTGCCGGCCCCAAAGGGGGGGGTACTGTCACACCGCGGTGAGGGGTGTCCTGTCTTGGGTTTTCTATCTTGTGAATTTCATGTTTATTTTGAAAAGTAACTCTCCTCTCGTTTCAGGTCACTTGCCCTTCCTCTTGTGTCACCGGTCTGATGTCTCCCCTAATCCCTGATTGTTTCCACCTGTGCTCCCTTCCCTGGTGTGTGTGTATATATAGTCTGTGTCTTCCTCTGTCTTGTCGCCAGAGTATTTCGTCTCGTCGTGTACCTCCAGCCTTGTTTTCACAGCCTTGCTAAAGTCCTGTTAAGTATTGCCACGCTTGTTTTCTGTTTCTTTTGTAAGCCTCTGAAGAAGAGTGATTCTGATTTGTAAAGTTTTTGGTTAGATTGATATTTTCTTGATTGCTAGTTTTGTTTCATAGTTTCTTTGTTCCTCCCTTTTGGAGCGTTTTGTTTTGTAGTTTTTCATAGATCTGTGTAGCGTAGTCTTAGTTTATAGCCCTTGCTTTTTCCTCCTTGTGAGCGAGTTTCCTTTGTTTAACTTTTCATAGACATTTTGGTATTTCAGATCAGTGTAGATTTTGCCTTTTGTTTTTCTTCCTTTGGGAGCGACTTTCTGTTCCTTGTTTTGTGCATGTGTTTTGTTTCTTGTTAGTCCTCTCTCTGAGCAGACAAGGTTTAGATTTCATAGCCAGTTCTGTTATCACTCATTCTGAAGAAGTTACAACTGAAATTTCAGAATAAAAGCCTGTCGAAACCGTTCCCAATCTGCATCTGAGTCCTCTCCTTTGCCCAAGCCTGACACACTCAGCAATTCCATGCTTCTATTAATAACACAAATCTGCCCTGTCTTTAAAAACAGGATTATACATTTTAAAATATAAATACACTATAACATTTGTCATGAACACATTTACCTTTCTTCCAAAGGATCCAAAGCCTGGTCCTCAGCCATTGCTTCAACTCCAGCCATTAGAATATCTTCCCTGTCAAGATAATGACACCAGTGTAATCAGTGGTGTGTGTGTGTAATGTAATGTCAGCACTTCATGTTATTTTATATTATAATATTTTTCAATGTGTTGTCTATATTCTGAAAAGAATTAAATTCCTAATGACTAAAACTTAGAAAGTTAAAACATACTAACCCCTCAGACATTGGTTCAATTGGTGATAATTGATGAGAGAGTTTAGCAGCTGTCCACTTGCTGGGTGTTGATGCTCTCATCTCCTTACTTCCCCGAGTAGCTGCTTCAAGAGTTTGCTTCTTCTGGTAGCTGGAAAACAGCAATATTTTAAAAAGTAACAGTCTAAGTCAGCAAGCAGGCTGTGACTTTGCTACCTTGGTGTCTTTTCTCTTTGGCCAGAACGACTATGGCCATACAATGTTTGCCTGCAACAATAATAATATCAAAATACATGTCTCAGTTATTCGGTAATATGGTGTGTTTCACTTTTATAAACAATTTCCTCTGCTTTACATACAACGCAATGTATAATGTCTGGAGCAATCTTGTGTGGAAGGTAAAACACAAGTCAAATTTAGAAAAATAAATGCTCTAATAAAAGCTCTATCGATGAGTTGAGACCACTCTTTTCACCCACCCCACCCCCCAAAGGACTCAACCACAAAAACATTTCACAAGCAAGGTCGTAATAATAATAATAACTTTATTAGACCGGTAGACACACACACTATCAATTTATATAGCACCACCTGAGCTTGTGCGATTGTGCACGTCACGGTTAGCACTAAACTGCTTTTTATTCCACTAAATCACAACAGTATCATCAACAGTCAACACAATAGCCCCTAACACATAGCCTGTAAATACAGTTACTGTACCCCTAAATACTGTATTTCACGGGGACGGGGACGGGAACGGGACGGGGACAGAACGGGAACCGGCTCGCTGTGTGTATGATATCCCCTACACTCACGAAGCAGCCGGCTCGCTGTCTGTAGCTAGCGGCGAATGTGACTACACAGACACAAACAAACCGTTAGCCTGAGGCTGCAGCCAGCTCCTAACGTTACCTCCCGGATAACAGTTGGGCTTTCGGTCCCATATATAATGGGGAATATTTCTAACTATTCAATTTCAGAGTAAAGGACCGTGGAAAATGCCCAGTCTGTAACTATTCAGTGTTATACTGCAGTGGACTAAGTTATGTGCTAGCAGCTAATGCTACGTTAGCAGCTAATGCTACGTTAGCAGCCAATGCTACTTTGCACGTTAGCTCACGCCGAGTCCTCAGTGATCTCATAAGATTTTTAAATCAAGCTCTAAACATGACCTGTAATGTATTCTTACCTGGTTCCATGAAATTAGCATGTCAGCATCTGTTTTCAGTCCCAATTCAAGTTGAAGCTGCCTCCATGAGTCGAACGCGTATCCAATGTTTATTTGGATGCCAGCCCGGCTTTGGTCATAATTTTGTTTCGACTCATGACTTGCTGCTGATAAAACCTTGGTTTTCTTCTCAGTATGACTTTTTAGTGGACATTGTGTGGTGGTGGGTCATTTTACGGCTGTAGCAGAGTCCATGACTACCCAAACAGTAGTTCAGGTCCACTGCGCTTGTCTTCATCTGGTCTCCAAGCCATCGAGGACGTGCATTCAGTGTCATTTGACGTCACGTCCGCAGGACTGCGCGGGAAATTCGGACAACGAATTGCAGTACATCATGCAGCACACAGCCTGTTCAAGGTAATGGGGAAATATGTGTGTGGGCTCATTCTTTTTGGGTTTGAACGCTTCATCACCCATTAGCATTAATGCATTTTTTACAAACTAGTGCAGTGCCCGTAGGAAATATGTATTCCTATAGAAAAGTGGGAGGTTAAGTAGTTTTTTCATGGATGGCCAAATGAGGCTGTGTTTGAAGGTGGGACGTCAGGGATGTTTAGGTTTGTTGTGAAATCTGACATTCCAGGGTATAATTGGCCGTTTTTGATTATTTTGGATTTTGCCATTATTATTATATTATATTACATTATTATTATTATTATATAATATCATTTACTTGGTTTCATTATTTTCAGCACAACCTCACATGTGTGACTGTACAGTTATTTTTTTATTTTGACATACTGTATTAACACAATGGACCTAAAATCACAAAAAAAAACATAAAATCCGAGTAGAAAAAGTTAAATTTTTTTCATGTGAAAACCACAAATATGTTTAACAAACCATTTTTTATGCTTATGATGCAAATATAAATTGTTGTTTGCTAAATATGTGCATAAAGTTTAAGAATTTAAAGCCTCCGTCCCTTCCACAACCTTCTGTTCCTCAACAACCAAACTTGCTGCTTGGACACTCTCGTGATAAAAGCCCATTTTTACCGTTTCTTCCTGCACCAGACACAAAGTAAACGTGATGGCAATGTTCGCGAAAAAGCGTGGCGGACATTATCACCCTAAGTCTGGTTTTGGACGTGCCGGTGCGTCCGGTCCGTCGACTCGGGAAGTGGGCCGTGTAGGTGGGCTAGCAGTTAGCTACACACAAACGTCCACAGATTCCAATTCCACTTTGTTGTCCTGGCATCTCCGGATCTCCTCAGACAGAACAGACTCGGTCTGGACTCGTTTAGTCTAGGGATGCACATGGTTAACCGTTTAACCGTTAACTGATAACAAGAACTTTGACCGATTAATACTATCAGTTACATTTTTTTTTAGCTACTTGTCAATCAACTCATGGGAGCGTGTCGACGCGTGCAACACGTGCATTTACGTGCTTTCCGCCACAGCCCACTTCACAGCAAAAATGAAGCGAGCAAAAAGGAGTTCTGTGTGGGACAATTTCGACCGAAAAGGAGATGAGGTTATTTGCAAACTATGCGGTACAGCACTGAAATATTCAAGCAGTACCAGTACAATGCTCCCTCTTCGCTGCTTTCCTCTTCTTCTTTTCTTGACCTTTGATGACAACTCAGCCTTTTACCAAGACCAAGATATTAAAGTTAATGTGAAACTCATCCATACTAGTGGCATAGGAGTAGTTTTTCCCTATATGAAGTAGACTACAGATCAGCTGACGTCGCTTAGCAACCGAAGACGCTGCAGTGATAAGTGACCGGGACTACTTGCGGAGCAAAGATTTTAAAGCGCGGAGTGATACGAAATACGTGAATCAGAGGCAAAAAGGCCACTCCATTCAAGTAAATGGAGCTTTCTGCAGCATTAAGAAGAGCCGTGTAATAACGGTTATTAATCGGTTAATGAGCGTCGGTTATCGGTCATAAAAAAATTTAAAAATGCGCATCCCTAGTTTAGTCTCATTAATCCACAACAGTCAGTTTAGATGCACAGAACAGAATGGGACCAAACCGCCGGCAAAATCCCAGTTCAGCTCACGCTGCTGCAGGTATAAATCCGCTTATTTTTAAGGTATGTCATGGGCTTGAGCTCTGCAGTAATTGGCGGTGCGCATGTGGCTACGGTGTGCAGTGATTGGCTCTGGTGCGCACGTGACTGTGGTGTCTCCGGTGGACAATGCTCGGGGAATTTGTAAAGCATTTATGAAATAATTTATTAACGGTATCATTGCAGTCTCAGGTCAGTCTGAGCCTGATCCGCAGAGATATTTGAGGAACACACACACAGACAGACACACCCTAACAAACCCGTAACCCTAAATTCTCGCCTGATGGGGCGGCCAGACGCGTCGCTTGCACAGGTCCGGAGTCAGAAATGTTGAGTCGGCAGAGATTGAGGCACAGTCAGTTGCTGGCAGACCATTTCTGGTGAAACTTAATGAAGTACTACCTGCCTGGTCTCCAAGCACGTCAGAAATCGCAGACAGACGCTCCAGATCTCCGGGTTGGCACCCTGGTCAAGATTGTAGACAAGTTGGAGACCGCACTTACACGCGACCAATGGCCCGGATCATTCACCTCCCTGCACTGCCTGATTAGGATCTTCCCTAATTATAGGACCTTTATGATGAGGTGCAGATTTCCATAAGAAATCTGGGGGCGGCTATTAAAAAGGCTTTTTTTTGGTTAGCAGTTCTCTATTGTTAATTCAGCTGTCAGTCAGTTATCACAGTCAACCATGTTGCGAGAGTCTGCGTGCCTGCTAGAGTTCTCAACGGGCCTGAAAATTACAACCCGACCCGACCCGGCCCGCCGGTTTTAAGGCGAACCTGACGCAGCCCGACACACCAGCATGAATTGTCTGCCCGAACCCGGCCCCCCGCGCGCCTGAATTGTTTTCCTCGTACACTTGTTATCATGATCAGACAGACAGCAGACAGAAAGGTGATGCGAGCCAGGAGACAGGTGCTGCGTCACCGTCAGCAGCAGCACCTGCTCCCGCTGCAAAGAAGACACCGCGCTTCGACCAGTAGGAAAATATATTCGGAGAGACAGAAACAGACGATTTCTTCACTCCTCGAAAAGCAAGGGTGAATTCACCTGTAGCAAGTTTACTTTTAGCCAATTCCATCTTCTCCAGCCAGGCTATAGGCGCGAGTATACGTCACGTAGCGGCATCAGTTCTGTGTCTGCCCCTCCTTATAAAGCAGCAGCCAGACTCACTCTGCACCACACCTGAACAGCGATGATTCACAACAGGCTATATAATTTACAACCAGCAAGAAATGTGTTTTATGAAATGTGTTTTATAAAAAAGGAAGCCCGAGGCCCGACCCGACCCGGCTCATTTGTGTGTCTTTTCGGCCCGAACCCGGCCCGAACCTGCGGGTCCGGTCGGGTTTGTCGGGCCGGCCCGACCCATTGAGAACTCTAGTGCCTGCAGAGTTGGTCTGCAGGCACGTGCACACATAAGGCCCAAAGGGTGCTTGAGTCCCTGCCCTTTTTGGCTCGTATTAAAAAGTGCCCTTTTTGTGTTTTTTTAATGAATACATAAATTCCTGTTGTGCAAAGGGATGTAAAAAAAAAAAACGGCGGTATAAAAACACCACGGTTATCTACCGTACGTATTTCCTCGTAATATGGTGGTGTGTGTGTGTGTGTGTGTGTGTGTTGAGCCTAAAGCCGCTTCTCTGTCCGCTGCGGCTCCACTCTGTCTCTACGAACGGTCGCTACTTTTAAATTAAAAGCCCCCCGCTAAGAACCCAGTTCTAAACTCCAATGGGGTGCAATGTAAAGCTCTTATTTTGAAGACAAAGAGAGAAAGAAGCCGCTGCCTCATCAGAACTCCACCACGCACATAGATGAGACGTGACAGTGGAGCGACTTGAACCTTTGTGAGTAATAAATCCATTAACATAACTTCCTTGTGGGGGCTAACAAGTCACCTTCCACTTGTTCAACGTGCTTAAATATGAGTCAAATTTCAGAAGAGTGTCCATTTGTGTTTGTTAAGTTAACTGCTTGTTAATGAGAGTTAATAATCTAATCTGACAGCTGTTTGTGTCGGCTGTTCATCTTGCCACAAATCTTAAACTTCTTCCAGATATTGAGTTTACTGTGACTTTGCTGTTGTAAACGTTGTCGTTCCTATTAACATCCACAGTAGCAGTCAGTCATTTCTTGGTTTTGTCACATTGTTAGATGTGTAGCCTGTATTTCTAGTTTGCACTTGCTCTCCAATAAATAGTAATAAACCAGTGTTTCATTGCTTTTTAAGAACCGCAGCTGAATTGCATGTCTTCCAAACCTCGGTATTATGATGATGTGAATGAACTCATGTTGACAATAATTTGTTGACACAAATGAAATGGCAGTTGCATATCACTCACAGCTACACAGGATACACAGCTAAGTAGTTACCTTTCTATAAGTATTTTGTTTACTAATTTTAAGTTCATCTACATATTGTGTTATTAAGGTCTGAAATTTTTTTTTGGTGCAGGCTATGCGTGCGCACGTACTGCCCTTTTCTGACTTTGAGCCCCCGCCCCTCTATAATCATGTGCACGTCCCTGGCTGTCTGTCCCCGCCCATCATTGCTGCCGTTTCTCATCCTAATCACGGGGACACAGACGGCTATTACAGACATCAGGAGTGCTGAAAGTTCTAACAGTTATAATGTTTGTGTTCAGTATACTCTTAAGTGGTTGAATTGGTTTAGAGAAATGACGTTACTCATGCTTCAGAAAGGCAGCATGGCACCGGGTAATGATTAGAGCCCAACCGATAAAGGATTTTTAAGGCCGATACCGATACAAATATTTGGTGATTTAAAAATCCGATATTCCAATATATTGGCTGATATATATATTAAAAAAAAAAAATCCAGCAACGCAAAACAAAACATAAACAGCTTTCTGTAACATTAGTTATTTGTAGTTATCTATGAGTCCTCACTGAAATAATATAATAATGCAGTTTAAAAATAAACTTGTATGTTTTATTGTCACAACAGAACAGAGGACACACTTTTTTAGTTTGCGAGCTACTTTCAAAATGACCAGGTCAAAATGATCTTCCTACATAAAAAATACTAAACATCTATAATACATACACTGAGTGTACTTTATATAACACAATGCATAACTGATATATAGAGAGTAATGTAACCCTTGGTATTGCGCATGAAAATTGACAGCAGTAATGCACATAGGTGACAAATAGCCATCAATACTGCACACAGTTTACACACCGGGAGCTGGTGGTTTTCTCCATAAAGTTTTTGAATGACTGAAAAATGAACTCTCCCTGCGTGCGTTTTTTCATGAGCAGTAATGTTAATAGCTCCTCTTCTGCAGTGAGATACACTCGTAGTCTGCAATGTCTCTCCGAAGCTGCTGTGTCAAATCCTCCGCCATTACTTCACAGCGCTGTGTAACTGTACTTCTTGATAGCTGAAGAGCTTTGATTGATGATAATGAAACAAGGGAGTCAACTGCCTCAACGAGGGCCTCTTTTATCATCTTAGCACTTAACAAAGTGAAACAAACAAAACAAAGAATAAATGGAGCGCCTGTCAGTCCACACGGAGGGAATAGCTCCGTCCGCATAAACAAACTTTAGCCTGGCGGTCCCGTGGTCACCCTGCACACAGCAGGGTGAAGTGACAGCAGAGGTCCAGGAGCTCCTGCCCTGCAACCCCAGACCCCGCCAGCAACGGCGGCGGGGTCTGGGGCGACCATCCAACATCACTGCAAGCCAGGGGAGACCACAGCAGCAGAGGAGAGCGACAAAGGAGCCAGGCGGTGAATAACCCTGAGGTTGTGGTGGAGGGAGGACAAGCGGAGCAATGATGGACAGCCCACAGAATATTGAGTACCCGGTTTGAAAGTTAGCGTTGCTAGGCTAACAGCTGATCGGTGAGGCTAAACAGCTGTTAAGCGGAGAAAGGTGAGTCCATGGAGCCAGTTGTTTAGGTGTGCAGCCTTCACAGCCCCAGAGCTTGTCGGGACAACTTGGCTTTCTTTTCCAACAGAAAAAAACAGTTTAGCTACGGATTGAGAAGTGGCGACAATCACGCTAGCGTCCTTTCGCATGATAGAGTGACTCACCCGTAACGATGCTTCGGTGTCGGCCTCAGCTCGCTTTTCGGAGGGAAGTCAGTGTCGTCGTTTTTATGAACAGTTCGAAAGTGCCTCTCAACATTCCCCTTCTTTGGAATAGCGATGGAAGCTTGACAAATCAGACAAACGCACATTTTTTTTTTATCCCTTCTTTTGTTGATATCAATTCAAGCTGCTAACCAGGACACTTGGCTTGTTTGTGTTTTGCAGTCGCTTGTGCATTTGCACATGCATGGTGACCCGTGACACATGACCCTACAAGAAGAGATCTCAGACTGGCCATCCTGTACGTCAATCAGATGGCATAGACTCTGCCTGTTGTAGAGTGCCCTCTGGTGGACGCCAACACTCATAACATGGTTGGA
Source organism: Diplodus puntazzo (assembly GCA_963678695.2). NCBI lineage: Eukaryota > Metazoa > Chordata > Actinopteri > Spariformes > Sparidae > Diplodus > Diplodus puntazzo. Next base: position 33,874,223 of record OZ023162.1, on the reverse strand, counting down.
GGGTGTTTCGTCCGTTTTTATTTTATTTTTTAAATATTCATTAATCGGCCATTATAAATGCCGATACAGACAGTTTGGAAAGTGCCGAATATCGGCCCACCGATAATATCGGTCGGGCTCTAGTAATGATTATCTGGTAACTTCGTCTACCGTGGTGTAAGGAATATTGTTTGTTACTAAGGATATCTACAGTGATCTTCATGAGGCACTTGTCATTTTAATTTAGTTGTATTGCTAAGAAATAGAACAATCAGGGCTTACGATGTTATTGTTATTTTGAATGCGTCGTCTTGGTTATCTGGCATTCTCTGTTACTGTGGTTACAAGCCTGCTTGTACATAGCAGGCTCCTCTGTGGGTAGGGGCTTTGAAGGCAGGGCTGCAGTGCAGCAGAGAGGAAGAAGGAGGGACCTGGGACCCCGCTATCTTCTCAAAACTCCAGACTGCAGTTTTAAAGAAACAAAAAAACTATTAAATACAGTAGAGTGTTGATGATGAATTGAGTCTCACAGCCTGAAGAAAGAAACTGCTCTGTAGTCTGGTATTATCACAGTGGATAATTCTATATCTTTTGCCAGATGGCAGCAGGGTGAACAGACTGTGGCTGGGTGGGTGTTGTTTTTTAACATCCCCTGGGCTCTGTGCAGACATCACACTTCACTGATATCACTAAAAGTTGAATTTGGCTCAGGAATTCAGCCTTCTTGAGGTTACTTAGAAAGTAGAGCCTTTTTTGTGAAATGGATGAATGGAATCACTTTAGCAAAGCACTGATTTTGAAATCAGAGACTGTTGAGCCTGCATCTTTACTCCACCGCAACACTGCGGATCAAGCTTTTGCATACAAGGGACGGACCGTGTTCCGCGTGCAGAGAGAGTGCAGGACTACCATGGGACAAGGAGAGGCGCACTCTGTGTTTGTGTGTGTGTGTGTGTGTGTGTGTGTGTGTGTGTGTCATTGATGCTTGGTGCTCAACCACAATGAAAATGGATGGACAGTGTTTAACTCATGTCAAACTTTTAATGTGAAGATGTGGAGGATATTATCACCAGTTTGTTGCTGCTGTTTACATGAACCCTAATGCATAATAAAGAAATCAGGTATTTATGTATTTATATATATATAAATAACTATGTATGTTCTACATTTTTATGTTTTGTTTGTTTATTTACAAATGAATCACCTTGAGCCTTGATCCCTCTCAAAGGGGGAAGGTCTCTGATGTCACAGGCAAGAACTTTACACCTTTCATACTAAATTTCTTCTGTCTTAATTGTTTTGGTTCTTCTTTATCTTTTTCTAATGAGTAAATTGAGTTTCCCCACATGTCTTAGGCTCCATACTATTTATGAATGAGTGGGATATGAATGAACAGGATTTGCACTATATATTTACCTGATGGTGTTGCACAGATCCATAGATGAGAATCATGTTACAAAATGGTAACTGTTATGTTTACATTTTTACATTTCCAGATTGTGTTAACCATGAATAAACCTGTTCATTAAGCTAATATTGTTCCAGCATTAAAATTAGCACACTGAGATACTACTTAGAGCAAACCCTGGACCATGAGATACTGGCTCATAAAAGGGCTGGTGTTGGGCTAAACAAATATCTGACCAGTGAAATCAGGTCATAAATTAAACTAGCTTCTTCTTAGGTTCTTCACTGCTTTAGTCTTGTTTCTTGAGCAAACAGGATGGTTACCCGTCCTTCTTCACTCTGCTGACATTGAATTAATGCAGCATGACTCTTGAACACAAGCCACAACAGTTTAACCACATGATCTCAACCTCTTTATTTTGAGGTAAAATCTATAATCGGTAATGATCTCTCTTTGAACAGGAAGCTACACAACTACAGCACTATAGATCAACGTTTTTAGCATGAAGTTTCTCTATAACAGCTGACAAACCTGGAAGTTTATTTACAACCTTCCTGATTGTATTTCCACAGTGTTATTATTGGTAATAGAAATAATGGCCACAACTATGGAAATAAGATCCATATTGAAATAGAAAAAAAAAGCTTCATGTCTTCTCATGTCATCTGCAATTGGGAGGTCTATTTCAGCAGTAATATTATCTGTACTGTGCCCAAGCACATTTGAGCCCCCAAATCCAGTTTGTTTAACGAGTGTGAGCGCACCGTAAAGAGCCTGGTACAAAAAACTGTTTCGGACCGAATTTATCCCCTCATTGATTAGCAGGGAGTCAGGGGGAGTCAGCCAGTGCCACCCACGTACAGTTTCAAGCCTAATCTGTTTGGTGTGTTTTAGTCAAACTATGTTGTGCTTAGTTTGGTCATTTAAACTGGTGTAAAAGCTGTCCGTCTAACTCTGATTCTGACAGCCAGACCAAGATCTCAGAAAGTGCTTCCAAGTGAAACCTGTGGCTGTTTGTTTGTAATGTGAAAGCAAAACAGACTACCACAGGACTTTTTGATAGTAGACATGTGATTTTGGCATACATTCAAAAGCATAGCTAGATTAAATTAATCTGCAGACAGTGAAATGTTAAGGAAGTGTTATAGCCATATGTGTTTTTATCACAAACTTCTTGCTCTACATGTCCCCTATGCACCAGAAGGCCCAACAATGGATAATTTATGGAGAAAATATTTCCTGGTTTTCCCTCTCATGTCCGACAGCTGCTCTCCCTCAATTCTGGACAAATAGATATCTTTATCGCTACAACAATTGCTTACTACTGCTAACCAGCAGCCTCTTCATGACCACCTGAGTACTGGGGCTATACGCAGCCTTCAAAGCGATGGTGGCCAGTTCCTGTAAGGAGGTGATTTATAGAATTTGATGATGGATTTACAGAACACGATAGTTTTGTCGCAAAAGTAAACACTAACTGGTATTTATATTGAAGCTGGTGATTTTAATCAAACAGTCTGTCATGATCAAATATTCTGTGGAGGATTTTTATGTTTTTCGTGCCTGTTGTGTTGTTTCTGTTTTGCCTGCAGAGGGGCACTGAGAGGCTGGGTGGAGTTTTTCCCTCACTGGAGCTGCTGACGCACACACACATGCAGCAGGGCGGCAATCAGCACCTGCTGATAAGCCCTGCTCTCCATGCTACCTGCTGCCGGATGATTTTGTCAGTCAGACGTGTTGCCACCTGCTGAACCCCAAACTACTCCTGATGTGCTGGACTATGAATGTATCTATGAATTGCTATAAGTCACTTTGGACAAATGTGTCAATGTAAACCTTGAGAGTTGTTAAAACTATTCATTGAGCCCAATGTGAAAAAAAAGTAATCCATCAAAGACATGTAGATTCATAATATTCATTTGATCTAGCTTAGAAATTATATTTAATTGAAGTTTTACATATGAAATGAAAAAACAGCACTGTCTTTGAAAAGCCAGTTGACCTCCGCTCATTACACAACCACCTATCACACTTGTGCCAATACTCTTCTCCATCTTATTAATTCCTTTTCCTCAGAGCTGTCTAGATGTCTCTTAACACCTGAGGTCTATATTTATAGGACAAGTGTGAGAGCAGCCAGAGCAGCTATCGGCTGGTATGAAAAATTGATTATTCAGCTAATTTCCCCCCTGTGGCGCTTCCGTTCAGTGCTCTGCAATGAGAGCCCCATATTGCTAAAATGACACTCCACTGTCACTGCAATGAGCAGCACTGACAGCCAGTTGTTATCCTGTGGAGTCCTCAGAAATAATGTGTTTACAGTGACAAGTAGAAGGTATAAAGCACAAGAGGCCTAATAATTGAACATGATTGAAGTAACAGGCACAAGACAAAGTTCATACATTATGATTAACAGAACACAAACCATGAGACAGTCGTAGCACTGACCTGTATCTATGTGTGTATCTATGCTTGCATGTTCTGACAGAATCAAATGTCATCAATTTAGACAGTTCTCATTTAGATAAAGAAGGGAATATAATATAATATAATATAACATAATGTAATATAATATAATATTATATAATATGAGGCAGTAGTGGGAGCAATACATTTAAGTTAAATCTGGGTGCAGTACTTACCAAGAATCTAAACCCCAACTGATCCGGCAGCTGGTGAGACTCTGGCTGTTCTCGTCAGTTAGGTACATGTGAATTACTATGTGAGTGTGTTCAGGGCTTTCCAGAAAAAGACAGCTAGGCTCCCAGATTATAGAAAGGTAAAAAAAAACTTTTTTAAAAAAAACCTTAATTGAGCTGCATCAAACTATTTTCATCAAATTTTAGTATAATTAAATTGATTTTAGTTTTATTTGATCTAAAAAAAACAGGAATTAATTTATATTTCTTTGTATTAAAAGTAGGATAATATTAAAATTAATAATTGATAAAATTACATCTGAAAACTGTTATAAAAGGGTGCCAATTAAAGAAAAAAATGTATGTATGCATTCAGTGGTCCCTCATATGCACTGGGTATATCCTTAAGACAAATGTTTATATATTTTAAATACTTTTAATCCTGCATTTTATGTTTACGAGCAAACAGTCTTCCTTTTCCCCATAGTGGGCCTGTCTGGGATCCCCAACTTATTCCCACTTTTCTACAGAGTTTGAGCAGTCAATAGCCCCTTTCACACAGAGAAGCCGCATTATCACCGCAGCGACGGTTCACCAATTCTCCGCCGTTGGTCGTTCACACAGAACCAAGCAGCACTGGCGTAAAGGCGGAACACTGAAGCTGGCGTTGCGGCTCCTAAAGAAGCATGACAGTACATGTCATGATGATGACGTCTGTGTGTTTTCAAGGTGTTTCCCCGGTGTCCTCCTGTTAATCTAAACCCGCTGACAGTTTATAATCATATGGCTGCTGTTACAATGTGTTGTGATTGAGATCCTGACCCACCAAACATTCTGGAAAGTGTCAAAGTTACATTTTTCGCTCTAAATTACATAATTATATAATCACCATCACTAAACAGGACGCTGTCTGACTCACTTGCGGGGACGGAGACTGTTTTCTGGGGGAAAGGTCACCCCTCACCACCTCCGAGACATTCACACAGAGAAGGAGGCGGAGAATTGGCACAGGATCCCCGCATCCAAACGGCAGTGTGAATGGGGCTACTGAGGAAGTCTGGGGCACCACAACTGACGCACAGAACGGAGAATAATACGGGATCCCCCTAAAATACCGCATTAAACAGACATGTAATTTGTCATGCAGGGATGACAAATTGGGATTGAGATGTAACAGTTGAAGTGTGTCCTAGGGACCACAATGATTAGGGATCGTGAGGAAACCAGTAGAACAACAACTGAAGTTTAACTGTGAGTGTTATGTGCCAGAACAGAAAAAAAGTCCTGTAATGGACATGCCAGGATAATGTCTCTGGTTGAAAAATATCACAGGGGACTGAAACATAAACTTAAATGTATATGAAACATTTTAAAGCCATGTTTAAGCCAAGTATAGTAGAATCAGATAAACTAAGAGTTTTCCAAAGGAGCAGGAGGAGTCTTGGATCAGAGACAATGGGCAACTGTGTCAGTAAACGTATGGAGGTCCAATCTTAAGGGTGTGTAAAGATAATGTCCTATGAACAGTATAGTAAGCAAAAGGAAATAATATAAATTAAAGGTCCAAAAGGCTGAACCACTCTCGAATGCCTTCTGTTTTCATTTTCCGATTTTACAGATGTAACAGAGGCCAATGAAGTCACCAGACCCCAATATTACTGCCCAACCCTCGAGGATGCATGGGTTAGAGTTTCTGTGGAGCACCACACATTCTCCCCTCAGGTAATTTTTTTCTAAATCTCATAGTTTGATTAGAAAGTGGTGTGCGTCTTCCTCTGTGCAAACAGGGATCCCAAACACAGAGCAGTGGCGGTCCAATCTTGCATGCCGCATAGGGCGAACCTCATCTTCAACGAAGGTGCAGGCGTCAGCGAAGGTGCAAGGGGCCATGCCCCTCTCAGGAGCAAGCAGGCGCACCTTTACAAAACAGCGGGTGCCCAGCTGCCCCCTCCCCACACGGCAACATGACATAATTGACTTGACGTTTAAATAGGGGTGTCACGATTCTCTAAATCCTTGATTTGATTGCATTTTCAATTCTAGGGTCACGGTTCGATTTGATTCTCGATTTTATCGACTTTATGAAATATAATATCTGACCTTTGTTCGCAATGTACCACACTACATTGTCAAATTTAAAACATTTATCACAGTTTTTGCCTAATGCTTAAAACACTAAAAGTGGTTGCTATGCCCAAAGCATCACAACCTCTAACTTTGGTGACCATGCCCTAAACAACAGCACCAACCCTGCAAACACAATACATGCTTTGCACTGTGTTTGAAATTCTCCAACACACTTCTTGCAAAACACTACACTAGAGTTGCACGATACCCACGGTACCCACACTACCCCGCGGTGCCAAATCGTAACGGTTCCTACTATACTAGAAATTCTACACGACGGTACTACCATGGATAACTATACTACCGGTGCCAGTTTCCGCTACATAGCGGCCGCCTCTACTCTCCTCCTGGCTTCTCACTGCATGCTACTCCCTTGTAAACAAACCCACATGACAACTACTGCAACCGAACTACATAGCTGCTGAATGATTGGCTGTTTGCCTGTTACTGGTGACGTCCGGGGATATGATAGGCTGTTTCCACATGCTGGGTTGGCAGTTCGTGTGTTTCTGCCGGCAAGAACGAACTCCATGAAGACAGCTCCGCTTCGATAGAAATTCGCCTCAAAACAAACAACAAGCTAAAGTTCTGTCTCGCCCAGACGCGCGCACGGCTTACAGTCACAAACACGAGACAACACACTCACCACGGCAGAAGCACCAGGCCCGAGCGGCGAGTCTACCGCGGCGTCGTCATCAGTGACACCACTAATTTTGCTCAAAAAACCAAACTCCAAAAGTCACATTGGAACTATTTTGGCTTTAAACAAGGCACCATGCTGAAAAGAACTCCTCAATTGGATTCAAAAATGGGGTGTATTGTGGCAAGTTGAGTGCAATAAATCTATTATGGTTGGTGAACCAGTCCCGGACTAGAGCAGCCCGATGGAAACTGACATTATCCCAGATTACAACAAACTGGGGCTGCTCTGGCCAGTCCTGGACTACTGTGTCATGAATTGTCCAGAAAGCGAATAATGAGGGCTGCAGTGTCACTGTTGCCTGCTCCCCTTCTTCGTCCTCTTCCTGGTCCTGCTGCTGCTCTTACTCTCCCTCTTCCTCTTTCTGCCTCCATGTTTCCAAAGTTGGCACAAAGGAGCTGAGCTCACATCAGGTGTATTTGTAGTGCTATGGCTTAGACTGATTGGTCTACAATTAGATTTTAAATGTTTTCATGTGTGTGAGTCTGTGTGCTTTTCCAATTTTATTTGTGTTTTGTATTTTAAATAGAAGTGTTTTCCCAATGATTTCCTTTTTGAACGATGTGCCTTACATAAAAAACAGCGTGTAGTGTTTTGCAAGAAGTGCGTTGGAGAATGTCAAACACAGTGCAAAGCATATATTGTGTTTACAGGGTTGGTGCTTTTGTTAAGGGCATGGTCACCAAAGTTAGAGGTTGTGATGCTTTGGGCATAGCAACCACTTTTAGTGTTTAAGCATTAGGCAAAAACTGTATGACCTACAACCACATGCCCGCATGCCTCTTCTACAAGCCATGGAAGAGGCATGTGGCGATATTGAGGTGAGGTCCATACAGGGTTAGATATGGCACGCAAGGCCATATTTCCCCTTTTTTCCCTTGCTTGGCAAGGGAGAACATTGCCCGTGATGTGGATGAGGTGATGTGGCCAAATGCCAACAGGAGACACGATCCATAGCCTAAATGTCTTCCATCTTTCCCTTACAACACTATGTTTTGTAGAACATTCTAGTTGTACCATGTCTTTGTTTTTTTTTGTTTTTTTTTTACTTTTGCAAAAACCTGAAAAACAAAAAAAAAATTCTGAGTCATTTCATGGGTGTGTGGCAGCATCGACGATTCCATTTTTTAATTCAAAGTTCGAGATTGTGACTTAATTTCGGACCCTTACGTGTAAATGAGCAATACAAAAACTGGATGAAATTAATGCAAACAAATCTAAGGCAGCCGATACAGGTTTTTTGAGGGCACTCATGTTGCCCCTCCACGAATGTTTCCCATAATGCCCATATGAAGAACTGCCCTTGCCCCGGAGCCCACTTGCCAGTCTGGCTGGCACCATTCAAAGACTTTTCCACACTTGGCTCATACTACCCAGATGAAACCGTTAAACAGTATGTGCAGACATTAGAGGGAGTATTTGCTCACAAGTCCGGCATAACATTTGGTGCCAGACAAACTCTGCATGGAGACAACTCCCATTGCGTGTGTCCTGATAGACCTAAGAGAAGGTCTGCTGCAGATAGGATCAGTGCCCCCCTATCTTCAATCTCTCTCCTAAAACACTGGGTGTTGTCAGAGAGCAGATAAGTGTTCAGTCCCAGGGAGCCTAGGGTTGCTTAGTCCTCAATCCCTTTCATTAAATACCAGTTATTAAAGAGCTGGCCTACCATACAGTGAGAACACAAGGACTTTGTCCAATACAGGACAAGCCTGCCAACAAACTGCGACCAAGGGCAGGAGAGGAGACCGAGGCCAATGACAGAGTCATTCAGAGTGGTATAGTAAGACTGAATATTAGGCAACAAATTAAATTGATAACCCTCAAGTGCATGGAGGTGCAGCCGGTGGACGAGGCAATAACAGCGTACAGTTTGAGTGACTAGCCAGTGAGTTAGACACATACACATCACCACTTCTCACAGACCACAATAAGATCAATTTGCATAACCCCTAACAGTAATAGTTGTAAACAGATAAACACAACAAAACACTCATTCCTGATTTCATGAAATCGTCCAGTTAGTGTACGCAAGGTATTGTTACATGTACAGAGGATGATTTGTGATACACTGCATATTAGAGACATACCGCAGAGCCAGATTAGACAAAACTCTGACACACTGCTGGGAAAACACATGTTTGGAGCAAGAACCATTATGCAATTTTGGTCAAATTGCATGACAGCCTGAAACAGCATCAACTAGTGAATATAGATCCCCATGTGTCTCTTATAAAGATGGAACATTTAAATTTGCAATCTGTAGGTGTATAGGTAAGGTAAAGGTAATAGGTATAGGTAACCAAGAGTAATGATGCACAAACCCACAAATAACAAACATTCTTCAAAGCCCTGAACTTTTCCTTTAAAGTTGAGTGTGTTCATAGAAATTTGGGTGACTACCCCCAGCTTGTAATCACACTATAAGAAGGAAGAAGAAGAATAATCACACAAAAAGAAAGAACACAACATGAATTACTTCGCTGCAGAAATCCCATAATAATAAAAGTAACATTGTGTTATTTAATCTGGTTGTACATTTATGATATTCATAATGTATGTTTTATGAGTCCTGCTTACCGATCATCATCCTCAGCCAGTGCCACCTTCTCAAAGTGGATATGTAGTCTCTGGCCCTCCGGGGCCTCCAGCAGCCAGTGGCAGGTCAGGTTGTTGCTGTAGTTGCTGGGAAACCCAGGGGAGGCGATCCGGCCGACTGTTACGTTTCTGATCAAACCACCACATGCAGCTGAGAGAGGAGAAGATGAAATGCACAACTGACCTCTATTTTTCACTTTGAAAATACACCGAAAGTCAAACAAATTCACTACCTTGTGCAGAGAGAATCACGTCCCTCAATTGTCTTACTGACCATACGTTAACCTCGTTTGAGTATCAGTATAGAAAGACAGAGAGTAAAGTCATGCTGGCATTTTTCGTGATTGCAGGACTTCTAAATTAAATAACATTTTGCTAAAACGTTTTATCTCACTAAATCAAGTGACAAAGAACATATTAGCTGGGGGGCAGTACATACAGTATCTCACAAAAGTGAGTACACCCCTCACATTTCTGCAAATATTTCATTATACCTTTTCATGGGACAACACGGAAGAAATGACACTTTGATACAATGTAAAGTAGTTTATGTACAGTGTTACCCTTTTACAGGTGAAGACTAGTAATGAATTACTAAATGTAATGATTCCTTAAGGCCAGTGGGATCAGAAGATCCATGTTCGACTACAGAGCCCAGGATTAACCAAGCAACACATCAGGAACGACCGAGACACAATAGTTCTTTGAGAAACAACAACGCTTCCCCTTTAATATCAGGATGAGAAGGATAAGCAAAACACATGAAATTACACAGTATGATACAATTCTTACCTGGTTAAGTAGAAAAATAAAAAATGAATACAAGGGGTATTAGTTGAACAGCTGTGAGTTTATTTTCCAGTCACTTCCATCTCTAGTTCTCCTCTGGGCTGTAGCTCACCATCAAAGTCTCGATCCAAGCTCCAAAATCCAGGTAGATCAAAGGCTCAAAGACATCCATCAAAAAAACCTGACCTATAGTGAGTAAGGTCAGAACATTCTTTTAATTCTCTTAACTTTTAGTCATGAACGACAGAATATAAATCATGTTAAATTCTCATCAAACTCCTTACAACTGCATAACCATTGCAATATGATATCACAACATCAGCAACATATACAATATTCTCCAAGTATGAGACTTAAGTTATTGAAATAACCTCTTCAATATAATAATATCAAAATATCTCCTGCACTCAACAATTGGAATACAAAACAACACAAATATCAATAAGAAGACACATATTGTGTACCCTCTGCCATGTAATGGCATGTTTTAACCACCAACGAACCATTTGAATTGCTTTCAAGTGCTACTCAAACTATTAACCCCCTAACCCTAACCCTAACCCTAACCCAAGAACAAAATAACATTCACAGGCAATTAAAACATGGTTTACTATGCTTAAAAGGCACAGATAAAAGTGCTAAATCAACACCTTTCACAGTTAAGTGTGTAACATATGCAAACCAGTGTATCACATAACACCAGATTGTGTTTGCAGCTTTAAAATGTCAGACTAATGCTTTAGCACGAGTGTGTGGCGTCTGTATGGGCTGAAATATGTGCCACTAGAAACTGAATTTGAATCATCAATATCTGAATTTGAATTGCTAAACTTGAATAACTGCATTAAAAAACTAAATTTGAATCACATAATTTGAATTTGTTTTGTTTTATTTGAATCATTGCATTGAAAAACTGAATCTGAATATTATAATTTGAAATTGAATTTATTGGTTTGGAAAATTCAACTCTATATATGTTTTCACATTCAGTTCTCACAATTCAAATTCAGCTATCAAATTCAATTTCAATTTACTGTAACTGACATCCAGGTAGTTGAGGAAGAGCAATCGAGCGCAGATAACTAGGAGATAGTCACTGGTCACAGTCAACGCAGCTACTTCGGCTCTTCTCGCACAATTACCACACACGGGCTTGTGGCATTTCAAGTGTCCGACGTTTGGTTCCGTTTGCAGCTCTTTCGGACCGGCACTGCATCTCATTGTCTTCTTCTGCTGCTGCTGCTGCTGCTGCTGCTGCTGCGGTGATTGTTTCCGCTGCTGCCCACCTTGTGCCGACTGCCGCGGCCCCTTTCCCCTCCATGTATTCTGCCCTCAGCTCCTCTGCCAGCTGCTGCAGGACTTTCCTCCGGGCTCTCCTGCTGCTGGTGCTCCTTGAATAAGATGCGGGCATTGATCCCAGCCAGGTCGAGGATCTTATAGAAGACCACCACTGGCCATCTTCACGTACCGCCTTTGACAGAGTACGCCCTCGCATCTGGTCCGGGTCCTCGCCGTACTTGGTGTTGTTGTAGTACATCACAGACTCTGGCTTTGCCTTCGCCCCACTAAAGGGGCCCACCTGTGTGCACGGTGCTCAGGATGCAGACATTCTTCCTCGGATTTCCATGCTACACAGTAGGGCTGCACGAAAAATCGTTAAAAAATCGCAATCTCGATTCGGACATACACGTGATCTCATTTCAACACACAGCGATTCTGAAGCATTTTATATCTCGAGCTGCAACAAATGCTCCCATTTTCCTCCCGGATTTTTTGAAGCGCCCCCAAAGGCAGCACTGCCGCTGCCTCCTCCCTCAACTTATGGTAAAAAAATTTCAGCCCTGCCTGATATCTAAATCTGAGCCGTCAATGTGCCGGCCCCTGCGTGAGGTGAGCGGAGGAGTCGATGACCTGCACTGTTTCTTTCACCAAGAAACAGCTGATCACAGCAGCCAGTCCATCACTTCATCCGCGGACATTAAGATGAGCAACTGGACGGCCGCTGAGATCCAGGAGATGCTAGCGTCTCCTAGAAGCTACACCCAGCAACACAGGAGATGCTAGCGTCTCCTAGAAGCTACACTTAGCTACACAGGAGATGCTAGCGTCTCCTGGATCTCTAGCTGTTTGGTTGTGTCCGCTTGTAGCAACAAGCCAGGAACGGTCGCTACTTTCAAATTAAAAGCCCCCCGCTAAGAACCCAGTTCTAAAATCCAACGTGGTGCAATGTAAAGCTCTTATTTTGAAGACAAATTCGTTGTCACTGTTCACAGCCCAACTTCGAGCTTCACGTCACGTCACATGTTTACGCCTACCTCAGAGTCAGCTTTTGGAAAAGGAGGAATATTACGCCTCCGTTTTAGAAAGCCGATCACAGCAGCTATCACATATCACCTAGCCAAGACCCCAATAAACACTGTACAACATGAGGTATTAAAGGATGCTCTCTCATCTTAGAGACTAAATTTTTATTTTTTTACTTTTGTAAAAATAATTTTTCATCCAATGATAGAACTTGAAGAACACAAAAAAAACATTGCTTTGGCAGAGTTACAGTGGAGGTGGGGAACTGTTGACTTCGACTGGGGACATTGTCGGGCAGTGGAAGGAATACTTCGAGGATCTCCTCAATCCCACTGACACGCCTTCCATAGAGGAAGCAGAGGCTGGGGGCTCATTCATCACCCAAGCCGAAGTCAGTGAGGTAGTTGGGAAGCTCCTCAGTGGCAAAGCACCGGGGGTGGATGAGATCCACCCTGAGTACCTCAAGTCACTGGATGTTGTGGGGCTGTCTTGGTTGACACGTCTCTGCAGCATCGCGTGGCAGTCGGGGACAGTGCCTTTGGACTGGCAGACCGGGTGGTGGTCCCCCTATTCAAAAAGGGGGACCGGAGGGTGTGTTCCAACTATCAGGGGATCACACTCGTCAGCCTCCCTGGGAAAGTCTATTTCAGGGTACTGGAGAGGAGAATTCGGACGATAGTCGTATGTTGGATTCAGGAGGAACAATGCGGTTTTCATCCTGGCCGTGGAACACTGGACCAGCTCTATACCCTCGAGGTGCTCGAGGGTTCATGGGAGTTTGCCCAACCAGTCCACATGTGTTTTGTGGACTTGGAGAAAGCATTCGACTGTGTCCCTCATGGCATTCTGTGGGAGGTGCTCCGGGAGTATGGGGTCGGAGGCCCTCTCTTGTGCTGTACGGTCCCTGTACGACCGGAGCAGGAGCTTGGTTCGCATTGCCGGCAGTAAGTCAGACCTGTTCCCAGTGCATGTTGGACTCTGGCAGGGCTGCCCTTTGTCACCGGTTCTGTTCATTGTTTTTATGGACAGAATTTCTAGGCGCAGCCACGGGATGGAGGGGGTCTGGTTCGGGAGCCACTGGATTTCATCTCTGCTTTTCCCGGATGATGTGGTCTTGATGGCTCCTTCGAGCCAGGACCTCCAGCATGTCCTGGGGCGGTTTGCAGCCGAGTGTGAAGCGGCTGGGATGAGAACCAGCACCTCCAAGTCCGAGGCCATGGTTCTCGACCGGAAAAAGGTGGCTTGTTCCCTCCGGGTTGGGGGAGAGTTCCTGCCTCAAGTGGAGGAGTTCAAGTATCTTGGGATCTTGTTCACGAGTGAGGGAAGGATGGAACGTGAGATTGACAGGCGGATCGGTGCAGCGGCCGCAGTAATGCGGTCGTTGTATCGTCTGTCGTGGTGAAGAGAGAGCTGAGTCGAAAGGCGAAGCTCTCGATTTACCGGTCAATCTACGTTCCTACCCTCACCTATGGCCATGAACTTTGGGTCATGACCGAAAGAATAAGATCCCGGATAGAAGCGGCCGAAATGAGTTTCCTCTGCAGGGTGGCGGGGCGCTCCCTTAGGTTGAAGGAGCTCTGTCACCCGGGAAAAGCTATGAGTAGAGCCGCTGCTCCTCCACATCGAGAGGAGCCAGCTGAGGTGGCTCGGGCATCTGTTTCGGATGCCCCCGGGACGCCTCCCTCGGGAGGTGTTCCCGGCATGTCCCGCCGGGAGGAGACCCTGAGGAAGACCCAGGACACACTGGAGTGACTATGTCACCCAGTTGACCTGGGAACGCCTTGGGATCCTCCCGGAAGAGCTGGAGGAAGTGTCCGGGGAGAGAGAAGTATGGGTGTCTCTGCTCAGGCAGCTGCCCCCGCGACCGGGCCCCAGATAAGCGGACGATAATGGATGGATGGATGGAAGGGTTTAAAAAATAAACAACAAAAAAGGCGATTTTATAAATTGCAGTGTGGAGGATTATTTAAGGAGTCTCAAAATCTGAGGAATGAAGCTACCCTGTAGTCTGCTGGTATGGTAGCGGATACTTCTGTAAGTAGAGTGAACAGACTATGGCTGGGGTAGGTGTTGTCGATCAATCAATCAATTAGACAATCAATCAATCAATCTTTCTACAGCACTTTTCATTTGTATAACAAAGTGATTCACACAATGAGAACAGTGAATACAATGCATACATACAGTACCAGTCAAAAGTTTGGACACACATCCAAACTAAGTCAGAATGCATATGGAATTATGTAGAAAACAAAAAAGTGTTTAACAAACCAAAATATGTTTTTATGTTTTATATTCTTTAAAGTAGCCACCTTCTGCTTTGATGACAGATTTGCACACTCACTTTCCTGCCTTCTTAATGTGTTAGAGATCATTAGTTGTGTTGTGTAGAGGTAGGGTTGGTACACAGTTCTGTACAGTGAATAGTCCTATCCATCATTACTTTTAGACATGAAGGTCAGTCAATATGGAAAATTGAAAGATCTTTCAATGTATCCTCAAGTGCAGTCACGAAAACCATCAAACACTGTGATGAAACTGGCTCTCATGAGGACCGCCCCAGGCTAAATGCATTCGAGTTACCATTCTCAGAGACTGCAAATGAACAGCACCTCAGATTAGAGCCCACATAAATTCTTCAAAGAGAAGACACATCTCAACATCAACTGTGCAGAGGAGACTGTGTGAATCAGACCTTCATGGTCAAATTGCTGCAAAGAAGCCACGAATGAGGAAGGACAACAAGAAAAAGAGAAGGTCTTGGGCCAACAAACACAAGGAATGGACAATAGAAAAAATCTGTACTTGTGTACATGTGTCCAAGTTTGAGAATTTTGATTCCACCTGCTATGTCTTTGTGGGACGCAGAAAAGTTCAGGGGATGGTTTCTACATGTGTGGTTCCAACCATGAAGCATGGAGGAGGAGGTGTGATGGTATGGGGCTGCTTTGCTAATGACATTGTTGCTGATTGCAGCAACATCCCATCACATCTGGTTTGCACACATTATTTGTTTTTCAACAGGACAATGACCCCAAACACACCTTCAGGCTTTGTAATAGCTATCTGATGAAAAGGGAGAGTGATGGAGGGCTGTGTCAGATTACTTTGCCCCCACAATCACTGACTTAAACCCAATTGAGATGGTTTGGGATGAGATGGACTGCAGAGTGAAGGCAAAAGGGTCAACAAGTGCTCAGCACCTCTGCGAACTCCTTCAAGACTGTTGGAAAACCATTCCAGGTGACAACCTCATGAATCTGATATATAAAAATATATATGAAATATAAAACGTATTCTGGTTTGTAAAAAAAAAAAAATGTTTACTACATAATTCCATATGTGTTCCTTCATAGTTTCTATGTCTTCAGTATTGATCTACAATGTAGATAAAGTAAAATAAAGAAAAAACATTGAATGAGAAGGCGTGTCCAAATTTATGACTGGTAGTGCATATATACCGCAAATTACCAAATAATAGCCGGGGTGTTTATTTGTTTTAATCACTTAACCATTATTATATTGCAAACTTTTCTGTAGTATCTCCGTGTGTAATTTGTTAATGAAACGAGCGAGATGCTATTGTGGACTCTGCCCGTAGATCTGTGACTGTTAGATCCACTACCTCCGTTAGTATGCTACATATAAACTTGTATTATTTATCTTATGGTAATTGATCCTTTCTGTGTTTCTTTCAGTTTCACAATGTCTGGCATTAAATTCGAATCAGCCACAACTTTGCCTGTTCCTTGGATGAAAATGTCAGAGAGAGTTTAACTGGCTGTGAATTCCAGTCTAGGACACTATAGTCACACTAGATGAAACAGTACGTCTTCTGCAAGTGAAGTTGTTGCGGTGGAGGAAACGATTTAGCCAACCAGCACTCGCGGCAAACTCCTCATCTCTTCTGTCATTCACCGTGGCGTACATTTGAATCGCCATCACCCTGATCATTTTGCGGGACACTCTCTTGTGGCGTGCCCGTTTGCTGATAACCCAATCCCGCATGTGTATCTCAGTCTCCTCGCTAGCCTTCTTCCTCCCTCCACCAGGCAGTCTGGTCCTTTTGCTGTCCTCCTCGGACAGACACTGAAGCTCAGTTTTATTTTTTTGCCAATCTCTCACTCGACAGAGAAACATCAAGCGGTTGCTTCTCCCGAGTTTTCCTCTGCATATTTTACGACAGAAAGTTTGAATTTCTGTCGTATTTTTTTATTTTTTTGCTGTACCGGAGCCATGGTGATCATCAATGTGATATTATGTGACAGAAAGTAAGCACAATTGGCAAAAAAGGCGAAGAAGAAAAACGTGCAGTGTCAGTGGTCACGTCTTCTTCCTTGATTCTTAAAAAAACTAATTAGACTCAGAACCAGCAGTTATTTATTAAAATACACACCTGCACCTGGCATTTAAAGGGGACCCTGCAGTTAATTGAAAACCGGCTAATAATTGGTAATTTACGGTATACAGAACAAGCAATACGAAACAGAAACTTACAGTAGGAACTGAGTAAGAGCTATCTTGAGTAAAACCATAGATAAAACACAATCATTAATAGAATTGAGGGACAATACATTGTCATTAAAATTAATGAAAATGCTATAATTACCTGTCCCGAGGGCACAACACCCTCTCCACCACAGACGACTACACAGGTCGAACAACATTACCAAGAAGCCAAATCCCATGGCTATCATTTGACTATGCTCTAGGCTTACTAGGCACTGTGCCGACATCTCACTTCTCCAATATCACTGATACTTTGTAATCGTGGGGCTGTTAATCTCTTAAAATATGGACAATCTTGCTTTTTGTGAAAGAAGAATGAAACTTTCAGGGTTTGTTCTTCAGGACATAAGCTTTAATTTAAGATGTGGAGGCATTCTCAGTTTGACCCCTGAGGTCAGCTAGAGGTCACTGACCTCTGTAATATGTCATTTTCAAGCTTCTGGGCATGAGGAACCCATTCATGCCTTTGATAGCACTCTAAGAGGTCAACATCATTAAGTGCAGTGAAGGTTACTAGGAATGTGAGTGGCTTAACCCTTTAAGGTAGGCACCAAGAAAAAAAGCCAAGGAAAAAATATTTATTTGCATTTTTTTATTCAATTATGATAACAATAACAACAATAATCAACAGTTTTTTTTTTAATTAGACCCTACAGTATTTCAGATATAGTCCTCTACCAAACGGTTGAGACGTCTGTTCATCATAAAAGAACAACATTCAGAAGAAGTCACATTTGGTGGTCATGCAACAGCACAAATTGGTTTTGGTGGTCGTGCAAGGTTTTGACCTGCGAGTTTTGAGAGTTGAGAGATTTGTGACATAGCGTGTTTGGAGTGTATAGTTACTGTGTTATATAGTGTTTAGTGTGTAGTGGAGTCGTTTTTTTGTTTAATCAGTCAAAACAATGAGGAGACTGCTGAATGTGGAGCAGGCAGTGCAGCTCTTCATTGAGCTGGAGGAGCTCAGGCAGACCTGAGCCTGAGGCATTGCCTGCATTTAAATGTAAGTAGTTACATATAACTTTGTACATTTTTAAAAAAACTTTTGCACAAATTTAGCAAACAACAATTTATATTTGTATAAGTTGTATAAGTAATAAAAATGGTTCGTTAAACATATTTGTGGTTTTCACAGTGAAAACACTAACATTTTCCTACTCGGATTTTATGTTTTTTTGTGATTTTAGGTCCATTGTGTTAATAGAGTATGTCAAAATGAAGACATTCACACATGTGAGGTTGTGCTGAAAATAATGACACCAAACAAGGCAAGGTAAATAGTTTTTACGGTGAAAGATAATGGTAAAATTAAAAATAGTCAAAAACGGCCAGTTATACCCCAGACCTCAAATTTATTCTTGATATTCACCATATACAGTACAGAAATGGTGAAAAAATTATATTGATAAAATATTTTTCATCAAATGTATAATTGAATAACATTAAATTAACTTTTAAATTTTAACAACACTAACCCTTTTGTTCATTGTAAATAGCTAATTTTATTATAGCTAGCTAGCTAATTAGCTATCTTCTCTACCTTTACCATAAAATGACCACTCAACCGTTTGGTAGAGCGCGTTTTGAAAAAATTATTTGCCCCTTATGGGACTTTTTTTGTTGAATTAAGTTACATAATTCTGTTTAACAACTCATCTGAAATGATAATATGTCAACAAAATAGTCTTACATTTGAAAGTCCCGCCAATATGCGTCATCAAAGGGCGAGTGAATTTTTGCTGTGTCACTTCCTGTTTGAAGGAATTCTGAAAGGCATACTGCTCACAGACACAGTGCCATCTAGTGGATTTTTTTAGCATTGCACAACTACACCAAATGGTAGAGATGGCTCATTCCGGTTGAGTTAAGCTCGATGCATTTATCAATGAAATATTGTGACTTAAAGTGTGGTTGAGACACTATAGGTGAATAGGGTAACAAAAAAAAAAATAGATATCACCATGAAACTTTCTCAGCTGATTACTCATGTTAAGCTAAGAAAAACATGTATTGCAAGTTTTTTGTATTTTAATGTTTAAATATGCAAACGAGGCCTTATCTCATTAAAAACGCGCCAATTTGCATACATTTTAAAAAACGAAATCAGATTATGTGATAATGCCAGGCTCAATTTTTTTTTTTTCATTTTGTAATTATTTTGGATTACAGCAGGGGACAAGGAGGGTGAGGATGCACCAAGAGATGAACTACACACACTTGAGCAGCAGAGCAGGCACGGCGCCAGGATTTCTCCTCTCCTGGTGCTAATGCGGAGCTTGACCGATACATGGGGGTGCTAAGAAAATAATTGATTTTATGACTTCCATTACTGTATGACGAGGTTCTCGTTTTTTAAATGAAAGCAGCTGAGATACACAGCACGAGCAGGTTCCAAAGAATATTCAACAACTAAGCAATAACTAAGCCTAATACAAGCTACCACAAGGCAATTGCAAAAATATTTCAAGTGTAAAGGTGAGAGATTCAGCATCGGACAGCGACCATGCACCTGCCATTAGCCAGACAATACATCCAAAATGCAACAAGTGTATTTATTCCATTTGCATAATTAATGAAAACAAACAACTATGCATTGGCAATATTGTCTCGGATCACAACATCATAACTTAAGAAATTAAATTAATAGTGAAATTAATAACATTGGCAACAAAGTGTAGCCGCAACGAGAAGTGCAACAGCTTGTGTGTAATGATTCGAATCATGAGGTCAAAAATGGAATTAATAATATACAAAGCCACAGCGAGAAGTGCAAACGCCCTGCGCCCGTTTACTTAAACGTCACATCATCACATCAAATATATCACAACAAGTCTATGATCGCAATGTCAGAAAAAAACTCACCGGAGTTGTTTTACAGGAGGACGATGCGTCTATTGTTGTGGTTAAGTGCAAATGAGTCTATAATCATCTGGACATCCAGGGCCTTGGTTCTTTCTGCGTGTATGGACAGGCAGGCAGGGTTGCTGAGTCGAGGGTTTGCCATTCAGTTTCTCAGGTAGGTGTTTACGCGCCGCATGCAGGAAAAACTGCGCTGACATGAAGCGGAAGTTACAGGCAGTGTAACAGATATGCGCAAAAGTTTATAGATGTCCTCAAAGGAGTTTAAGGTTGAAGCAATAGAAATTTAAGTGTGCTGCTGACTGTTTTACCTTGCTTTTTTTTTCTTTCCAAGAGCCGGCACATTTGGTGCACCTCGGCCAGCAGGTCGTTCTTTTTGATGCCATACAACTGCGCCACACACACACACACACAACCACAGGTTATAGGGTACACCTATCAATGGGGTACAGGCGCAGCACAAACACGCAAGCAGGGATTGGATTGGAACAGAATGGCTACTTGTGAACTTTTTAATGTTTTTTAACTTAATATATATATTTTAAAATATAAAATAAAATGCTTGAGGGGCTTAATTGGGGTTACACAGATTTTTGACGGGGCTATAGCACCCCCAAGCCTCGGTGTAGCACCGTCCCTGGCAGCAAGTCATCAACTTCAACAACAAAGACATTCCTATAGACAGTCAAAATATAGCTTGCCACACTATACCCCAAAGACAGGATAACAGGCCCAACAGGCCAAACATCATCATTCGATTTGAGAGTAGAAAATACAAAAATGAGGTGCTAAAGCAGGCAAAAAATTTGAAGGGCACAGGGGTATTATGTGAATGAGCATCTGACAAACAGAAATGGTGAAATTGCAAGACAAGCTAGAATCCTGAAAAGGGAAAAGCGGATTCAGGACACTTGGACAAGGAACTGCAAAATAATGATACGACTAAATGGCACACCAGAACAGGCTAAAATGATAGCCATTAGAGACATTAATGAGCTGGAACGATACAAATAAACAGATATATGGCGAAATACTGCTTGTGTGTGACAAAATATGGTAAAAATGTGTGAACACAGATTTTAAGTATTTTGACTTTGAAGATCACAAGTTTTATGAGTTGGAAAATGACACTCATCCAGAGATCCACTTCTACCAGAACATTGACATGAACTGTGAATATTATTCTGAAGATGATTTTAATTCCAGTATGAAGGTGGAGGGGTTTTCAGTGATTCATTTTAATAGTAGGAGTCTCTACAGTAACTTCTCCAAAATTAAAGATTACCTTCTGTTATGAACGATGCACAGTGGAAACTGGACCAAAGAGCAAGACATGACAACAAAGAGTCAAGATGAAAGTGATTTAATGTGAAACAAAGTCACCAGGGCTAGGTTCACGAGGGTCGAGGGGGGGGGGGGGGGTGCGTCCGGAATCCCAGTGGTGGTTGGTGAGTGATGATGAGCTCGGTGTGGAGAAACAAATCCTTCTTGAACAGGGCTGGCATTTGATGAGCAAACAGGCAGGCAGGTGGAGAGGGTAGAGCACAGAAAGCTAACGCTCTAGCTGACTGAACGATCTAGCGATGAGTGAGTCTCAAGCCGGTCTTCTTATACTTGGGGGAGGGGAGGTGATCAGTGCAGATGATTCCCACCTGACTGCAACCTGCACAGAGATAGCCACACCCACCAACTCAGAGAGACAGACACAGCAGGGGACAAACAGACAATGATACAAGGGGAAAAAGAAGGGCTGCCATGATGCCATCATGACAGTACCCCCCCCTCAATGAGCGCCTCCAGGCAGTCTACAGGGCTTATCGGGATGGGCCCGGTAAAAGTCCCTGATGAGAGACTGGTCGATGATCAGGGCACGGGAGATCCAGCTCCTCTCATCAGGAGCATACCCCTCCCAATCCACCAGATACTGAAAACCACGTCTTCGGCGCCACACATCTAAAAACTCACGTGGCCCCCAGTGCCCAGAAAAACGCCTTCCAAACTTGGGATGTGAACTGCGGACCCCGGTCTGATACAATGTCCATCGGTATCCCATGGATGCGGGAGACATTATCCATGATAAGCTTGGCCGTCTCCGTGGCTGATGGTAGCTTGGGAAGGGAAATAAAGTGAACCATTTTAGAAAAACGGTCCACAACAGTCATAATAGTGTCACTACCCTCTGAGAGAGGTAGACCGGTGACAAAGTCCAGGGCGATGTGGAACCAAGGCCGGCTGGGCACTGGGAGAGGGCAGAGGAGGCCAGTCGGAGGACGGTTAGAAGCCTTACTTCTGGTGCAGACGGTGCATGCCTGGACTAACTGGGTATCCGCCAGCATGGTTGGCCACCAGAAGCGTCTGCATAAAAGAGACAGAGTCCTGGCGACTCCTGGGTGGCATGAGACTCGAGAGGTGTGGCCCCACTGAAGAACCTGGAAGCGAGCACAATCAGGGACAAACAAGCATCCCGGTGGACCACCACCGGGGTCAGAGTTAGTGATCATCGCTTGTCTTACCGTTGTCTCGATCTCCCAGGTCAGTGATGCCACCGAACAGGAACTGGGTAGGATAGTGTCAGGTGCGGCTGATACCTCTTCCCTGGGACCAAACTGTCCAGAGAGAACATCTGGCTTGATGTTCTTACTGCCTGGACGGTAGGTGAGGGTGAAATTGAAACGGCAGAAGAACAAGGCCCACCGGGTCTGACGGGAGTTCAGACGCTTAGCCGTCTGGATGTAGGCCAGGTTCTTGTGATCAGTCCAAACCACAAAAGGTGTTTCTGCTCCCTCTAGCCAGTGTCTCCATTCCTCCAATGCCACAGCAAGTAGCCCCCGGTTGCCAACATCATAGTTTCTCTCGGCAGGTGATAGTTTTCTGGAGAAAAAAGCACATGGATGTAATCTTTTATCACCTGCCGTGCACTGTGAGAGCACCGCTCCCACTCCGACATCCGAGGCATCCACCTCGGTGATAAATTGGCTAGAGGGGTCTGGTTGGATGAGCACTGGAGCAGAGGAGAAGCGTCCTTTCAGGACGAAGAAGGCCTTCTCAGCAGCTGGGGACTATACAAATGGTACAGAGGGAGATGTTAACATGGTCATGGGAGCCACAACCTGGCTATAGTTGCGGACAAAACGGCGGTAAAAATTGGCAAAACCCAAAAAGCGTTGTAGCAGTTTCCTGGTTGAGAATGTAGGCCACTGCGTCACTGCTTGAACCTTTGCAGGGTCTGCCCTTACCTGCCCGCTCTCCACGATGTAACCCAGAAAGGTTACAGATGAGGCGTGAAATTCGCACTTCTCAGCTTTCACGTACAACTTGTTCTCCATTAACCTTTGGAGAACCTGGCGGATGTGGATAATGTGTTCATCAATATTCTTGGAAAAGATGAGGATGTCGTCGAGGTAAACAAACACTGACCGGTTAAGTAGATCTCTGAGGACGTCGTTTACCATAGCCTGGAAAACTGCAGGAGCATTTGTCAGACCAAAAGGCATGACGAGGTATTCGAAATGGCCGAGAGATGTGTTGAAGGCGGTTTTCCACTCGTCTTCCTCCTTTATCCGGACCAGATGGTAAGCATTGTGGAGATCCAGCTTGGAAAAGACTGTGGCGCCATGTAGGGGCTCAAAAGCAGAGTTGATTAAAGGCAGAGGGTATTTATTCTTCACAGTAGTGTTGTTCAGCCCATGGTAGTCAATACATGGCATCAGGGTCTTATCCTTCTTCGCCACAAAGAAAAACCCATTACAAGGGGAGAAGAGGAAGGACGGATAATACCTGACTTGAGGGAGTTACCTATGTACTGTTCCATTGACTCGCGTTCCGGTGCCGACAGATTGTAAAGCCTGCTGGTTGGAAAAGGAACTCCAGGCAACAGGTCTATTTGGCAGTCATAAGGCCGATGAGGGGGTAAGGATAGGGCCTTCTCCTTACTGAACACCTCCGCCAGGTCTTGATAGGTGGGAGGCACAGAGGACAAGTCTGGAGGTTCTGGGGAGTGAGAACTGGGGACACTGGTGCATCTAATCTGAGCTGATCTGAGACACGAGGAATGACAGTGACTGCTCCAATTAATTATTCTCCCAGCTACCCGATCAATCACTGGGTTGTGGCTGAGGGGCCACGGAAGACAGAGTACCACAGGTGCATTAGTAGAGGGCATAATGTGGAAACCAACAAGCTCATGATGGTTACCAGCTAGCAACAGGGGAATGGGAACAGTCTCATGGGAAATGTGAGCTAAGACTTCGCCATTAACTGCATTGACCACTAGGGGTGTATCAAGGGGAACAGTAGAAATCTGGTTCTGCCTAACCAGTTCTGTGTCTATAAAATTAGAGTCAGCCCCTGAATCGGCTAAGGCCTTGACAACCATGTCACCACCATTTAAGCACAAAGTAGCATCAAAATTAACTCTCATATGGGGGAATAGCTGGAACAACAGAACTACTCACCAGAACCCCGTCTGAGAATGGTGAGGCTGGGCGTGTATCCGATGGGGACAGGAGGCCAGTTGACGGTTGGGTTCCCCACAGTAGATGCAAAGCTTCTCCTTGAAACGCCGGTTCCGTTCCTCAGGGGTAAGGCGACTACGACCTAGTTGCATAGGTTCCTCCTTGGTAGAAACGGGGGAATGCTTGACACTGGAGAGGACAGGCTGATTAGAGCACCTGGGCACCTGGTGTCGCTGCTAGTAATGGGGTGGTCAAACACAGAGGTAATTTCAGTGGTGAATTGTTGGTAGGTTGAATTGATGGTTAGCAGGTTGTTCCAGAAAGCTGCTCCCCAACTCCTGGCTCTGCCC
This sequence comes from Diplodus puntazzo, assembly GCA_963678695.2. Taxonomy (NCBI): domain Eukaryota; kingdom Metazoa; phylum Chordata; class Actinopteri; order Spariformes; family Sparidae; genus Diplodus; species Diplodus puntazzo. The sequence continues at coordinate 33,849,507 of OZ023162.1, read as the reverse complement.
GTGAGTAATCCCAATACATAAGCGATCTTAGTGGTGTTGTTAGCATAGGTGAGTGGCTGCTGACCAAACACGAGCGAACATTGGAAAAAAAATGTCTTACATTCTCCCAGTCGACCATCGTATCTTTCTGGTGCCAGCACAGTCCTCACCATACAGGAAGTCAACCGGGCCGGGTTAGGCAGGGCTGAGTTTCCGGGGTGAGAATAGTGCAAAAGATAAGAATAGGGAAGAGTGTGTGCAGGATTCAGATTCCGTAGTCCTCACCATATAGGAAGTCAACCGGGCCGGGTTAAGCAGGGCTGAGCTTCCGGGGTGAGAATAGTGCAATAGAGTGGGATAGAGAATGGGAAAGAGTGTGTGCAGAGTTCAGACTCTGTAGTCCTCCTCACCATATAGAAAGTCAACCGGGCCGGGTTAGGCAAGGTTGAGCTTCCAGGGTGAGAATAGTGCCATAGAGTGGAATGGAGAATAGGCAGGAGTGTGATTATATGATTAGGCTGATACAGAGTAAGCCACGCGGAATAAGTGTGTTTTCAGGCGAGATTTAAAAGTGGAGACAGTGTCAGAAGTGCGAATGTCTGGTGGGAGAGAGTTCTAGAGGCTGGGGGCAGATCAGCTGAAAGCTCTTAACCCCATGGTGATAAGGTTGGCAGATGGGGTAAAGAGCTTGATGGTAGAAGAGGATCGGAGGGTGCGGGAGGGATTGTGGATCAGTTCAGCGAGATATGATGGTGCCAGGTTATGAAGGATCTTGAAATTGAGGAGTAGAATCTTGAAATCGATGCAGGATTTGATAGGGGGCCAATGGAGTTGCTGCAGGGCTGGTGTGATGTGTTCAGCAAAGGGAGTTCTGGAGATGATACGCGCAGCTGCGTTCTGGACCAGCTGGAGTTTATGGAGTGATTTCCGAGGAAGACCATGGAGGAGAGAATTGCAGTAGTCCAGACGAGATGTAACCAGGGTGTTTACGAGAATAGCAGTGCAGGCTGGTGTGAGTGAGGGATGGAGCCGGTTGATTTTGCGTAGATGGAAGTATGCAGACCGAGTAACATTATTGATATGGGCTTCAAAGGTTAAGGTGCCATCCAGGATGACACCCAGGCTCCTTACCTGGGGTGATGGTGAGACAATAGAATTGTTGATGGACATGGAAAAGGGGTTGTGCTTTGCCAGGGTGGATCTGGTGCCAACGAGGAGGACCTCGAGGACCTTGTCACTGTTCAGTTTAAGGAAGTTGAGTGAGAATGCAAAGTTATTGGGGATATGACCATTGTTATTGACAATGTGATGGAATGTATAACCATTGAAATTGAGGTTGAAAGATCTAAAAATATATTAATTAGTTGCATTTATAGAACACAGGGATCATGTATTGATCAATTTAATGAGAAGATTTCTGAATTATATGAAAAACAAAATGATATGATTATTTTGGTTTGTGGTGACTTCAACATTGACTTGCTGAAATCTAGTGATCATATGAAAACCGAAGAGTTTGTTAATATTATGTTTAGTTTGAGTTTACATCCGTTAATCGTAAAATCTAGCAGAATAACCAAAGATGCTGCAACACTGATTGATAATATTTTTCCAAATGTAACTGACGTGAAAATAGTTAGTGGATTATTAGTGACTGATGTAAGTGATCATTTGCCTGTTTTTGTTTTGTTAGAAACAAGCAAAAGGTTAAAAGTAGGAGCAAAAACACAGACTAGTAGCTTAATTAGAATAAAATCACTAGAGGCAATTATGGCACTCAAGGCAGACCTTATGAATCATGACTGGCAGGAAGTTTATGTAGACGATACTAATCATTCATATGATGCATTTTTCGATACATTTTTGTTATTTTGTGATTGCCATTGTCCATTGAAAGAGTATAGACAAAATCCAAAAAAGAAGAGAAAACCATGGTTTACAGAAGAGTTGCAAAAAGTTTGTAAAAAGAAAAATAGGCTCTATAGGGAATTTATCACATACAGAACAAAGGAAAAGGAGGACAAGTTAAACAATATAAAAACAAATTGACATCTATTATGAGATTGCACAAAAAAGACTATTATGATCATTTGCAGCAAAAACACAAAAATAACATTAAGGGCACCTGGCGAGTGCTCAATGGTTTGATAAAAAACCATAGTGAAAATGATTTTCCAACATATAACTATTGACAATGCAGAGGAAATTGCTAATGAGTTTAATGATTTTTTTGTTAATGTAGGCCCAAATTTAGCAAGGGAAATTAGTGATGTAGACCATAATTATGATTTTGCATTCAACAGTAACAACTCAATGTTTCTTGGCGGAGGTTGTGAGAGTGATGTATTAGAAGTGGTACGGCATTTTAAGAGTATAAAATCCACAGATGATAATACTATTGATATGTCACTTATGAAGGAAGTAATGGAATGTGTCCTCAAACCATTTACTTATATATGTAATAAATCTTTTCAAACAGGTATTTTCCTGATATGATGAAAATGGTTAAGGTGGTCCCAGTCTATAAAAATGGTGGCAAACATATTATATCAAATTACAGACCTGTGTCTTTGCTACCTCAGTTTTCAAAAATACTTGAAAAATTGTTTGTAAACAGACTGGATAATTTTATGGAGATATATGATATATGAGTTACTGAGTGATCATCAATATGGGTTTAGGAGCAACCGATCAACATCCTTAGCAGTGATGGAATTTGTAGAAAATATAGCTATGGCTTTAGATAAGAAACAACATGCTGTAGGTGTTTTTGTTGATTTACGTAAAGCGTTTGATACAATTAATCATTCCTTACTACTGCAGAAATTGGAGCATTATGGAATAAGAGGTGTTACACTAAAATGCATAAGAAGTTATTTAAATAATAGGTTTCAGTATGTAAAAATTAAAAAATACTGTGTCACACTTTGGAAAAGTAACTTATGGTGTACCACAGGGTTTGGTATTGGGACCTAAGTTATTTGTACTTTATTTGAATGATATTTGTACAGTATTTAACAAGTTGAAATTACATTTGCGGATGATACAACTTTATTTTGTTCAGGACCAGACATTAAAGAGCGATTTTAGATCATAAATTCAGTTGGAAGCCACATATATTACAAAGTAGGGGATTTTATGAACAATAAATCTCTGCGTATATTATACTTCTCACTTATAATGCCATATATGTCATATTGTGTTGAGGCTTGGGGAAATACATGCAGGACATATATAGAACCTATAATTAAACTCCAGAAAAGAGTTATCAGAATAATTAATAAAGCTTCCTATCGTGAAACCACTAATAAATTATCTACAAAGTCTGACATCTTAAAATTCTTAGAGAGTGTATACATTAAAACATTAGAAATACTATTTCTGACAAAGAATAAAAGTCTTCCCACCTGTATTCAACATTTTTTTAAATTAAGAGAAAATTATATTTTAAGAGGGTTGTGTGTCTTTGAAATGAGAACTAATGTTAAATATAGATGTGTTTCATTTTTGGGAGTTAAATTATGGAATGGACTTAGTGATGAATTGAAATTGTGTAGATCACTGTTGAGTTTCAAAAAAACATTGAAAGTTAAAATAATTAAGGATTACAATGTAAGATGACTGAAATGATTAAGAAGAAGAATTTAGAGTAAATTTTTGTTATGTTTTTTTTCTTCTTCTACTTCTTTGTATTACTGACATTCTGGGTTATTTTATGGATTGTACAGCAAAGGCAAAAATAAGCCTCGGCTTAAGCCTATTCCTTTTTCGGTTACAGAGTTTGTTTAAAATTTTGTTGTGAGAAAATGTTTAGTGGAAGCATGTATATTTTGTCAGTTGATTGCAATTAAATTTAAGTATTTTATATTGTAACCAAAATAAAACTATTCATTCATTCATTTATTATTTTCCCATCTAATAGGACAACAGTCGGGTTTATTATGGACATCTACTTCTGTTATCCTGTAAATCAAAATATACTGTCAATAGCCAGAGTTTTTAGAAATAATCGTTTTCTATGATAAAATTGGGGTTTTTATGTAAATGAGAGGCCAAACCACGTGGAAATATCTGCGTTTTCCCTTTGTGTAAACGGGATCTTATTTTCCTACAGTTCTTGGGTACAGGGTGGGGCATTGGAGTGGTTTCAGAAGTTCCGGCACTTGGCTGTGTGTCAGCTGTGTTACGTGTGTGTTACGTATGTGTTACGGGTGTGATAGGCTTTGTGTTAGGGTTAGCTAGAGTGTGAGGTGTGTGTTGTAGCCTGGAGTGTTGAGGTAGTAATCATGGCTGAACATCATGCTATAGTAGATTTAAACAAATATCCTATGTCCAAGAAACCCAAATCGCAAATGAATTGGGATCTTTGTGCTTTGTGTCAGTTGGACACCAATGAGGTACTACTAGTCTGCTGTTTATCGCTCTGTACTGTTGGACAGTCAAAGGAGAAAGTGAGAGAGAGAGCAGCACACAACCTTTCAGGTTCTTCACTTCTGAAACCACACCCATGCCACCCCCATTGCCCCACCCTGTACCCCAGAACTGTGGAAAAATAAGATCCCATTTACATGAAGGGAAAACACAGATATTTCCACGTGGTTTGGCCTCTCATTTACACGAAAACCCCAATTTCATTACAGAAAATTATTATTTCTAAAAACTCTGGCTATTGACAGTATATTCTGATTTACAGTATAACAGAAGTAGATGTCCATAAACCCCTCTGTAATCATTTTCCCATATAATCCCAGACAACAAAATGAAAAAAACATTTTGTGCCTGGCTTTATCACACGATCTGATTTAGTTTTTTAAAATGTTTGCAAATTAGTGTCATGATCTGGTCTTGGCAGTCTCTTCCCTGTGTGTGTTTTGTTTGTTTTCCTGTGTCTGTCTGATCCTCTGGTCTCCCCCTCCCCTGTCTGTGTTGTGTGTGCATGGGCGTGGCTACTCTCTCCAGCAGGGAGCACCAGGTGATACACATCTGTAATCAACCACTCCATAAAGCCTCTGGGTCTGCAGCCACTCATCGCCAGATCTTACTTTCAGCCTGAGCGGTATTGTTTGTGTTCTAGATCATGGCTCCCTCGTGTAATCTCAGTTCACTCGTGTCATTAGCTTGTAAAGCTTTGTTGACTCGATATTTCCTTGTACCACAGTTACCTTATCAACTTCTCCCTGCCTGCCTGCCAGCCTACAGTTCAGTCTACAAGTGGTCGAGCCGTCTCCATCTACGTGCTGAGTCAGAGTACCTGTGCTTCTCGTCACCGCCACGATTATCCTCCGTTCTATTGGACCATCTCGACAATTCATTGTGGAAGTAGACGCCTCGGATCTCGGTGTGGGGGCCGTTCTGTCTCAAAGAGCCAAGAGTGACGACAAGCTACACCCGTGCGCGTTCTTCTCCAAGAAGCTTTCTCCTGCCGAAAGAAATTATGACGTCGGCAATGGGGAGCTGCTAGCGGTGAAACTAGCCCTGGAGGAGTGGCGTCACTGGCTAGAAGGAGCAGAGCCACCATTTACGGTATGGACAGATCACAAGAACTTAGCCAACATTCAAACAGCTAAACGGCTAAACTCCCGTCAAGCTCGTTGGTCTCTGTTTTTTGTGAGATTCAATTTCAGCCTCACTTATAGACCCGGCAGCAAGAACACTAAACCTGACACTCTCTCAAGACAGTTCTCCCGTCCCTGACACTTTCCTCCCCAAGTCCTGTCTGGTTGGTTCTCTGACGTGGGAGATCGAGTAAACAGTCAGAACGGCTCTACAAGGTGACCCAGATCCTGGTGGTGGTCCCCCAGGCCGCCTGTTCGTGCCAGTCTCTGTTCGTTCTCAGGTTCTACAATGGGGTCATACATCACGCTTCGCCTGTCATCCAGGAGTCTCCCGCACCCTGCACCTGATTCAGCGTCACTTCTGGTGGCCGTCCATTGCTGCTGACACATGAGAATTTGTGGGCGCCTGTACCATCTGCGCTCGGGGTAAGACCACTCATCGTCCTCCTGCCGGTCTCATGCAACCGCTTCCAATGCCCGGGCGTCCATGGTCTCACACAGCGTTGGATTTCGTGACTGGACTACCTACATCGGCAGGTAAAAACACCATATTAACCATCATGGATCATTTTTCTGAGGCTGTGCATTTCGTGGCTCTGGCCAAACTGCCCTCTGCCGCAGAGACTGCTGAGCTGATGGTCGAACATGTTTTCCGGATTTATGGAATACCCCTGGATATTGTTTCGGATAGAGGCCACCAATTCACCTCCCGTGTATGGAAGGAGTTCTGCCGAGCTCTGGGGGCCACCGCTAGTCTCTCCTCCGGTCATCATCCTCAGTCCAACAGCCAGACAGAAAGGGCTAATCAGGACCTGGAGACCGCCCTGAGATGCATATGTGCCCGCAATCCTGCCTCCTGGAGCTCTCACCTCACCTGGGTTGAATATTCCCATAACTCCCTGACTTCAGCAGCTACAGGTATGACACCTTTCAAAGCTTCACTTGGCTACTTACCTCCTCTCTTCCCCTCCCAGGAGATTGAGATCGCTGTGTCGTCAGTCGAACACAATCTGCGCAGGATCCGCAGGATATGGAGGGAATCCAGAGCGGCTCTCCTACGCACTCAAGAGCAGAACCAAAGATTGGCAGACCAGCGGCGCATTCCTGCCCCAGTGTATGAGCCTGGCCAAAAGGTTTGGCTGAGCACCAAAGACATTCCTCTCAATGTGGAATCGAGAAAACTGTCTCCCCGGTTCATTGGGCCTTTTGAAATCAAGATTGTCATTAATCCTGCTAATGTACGCCTTAAACTTCCTCAATCCCTCAGGATTCATCCCACGTTCCACTTCTCCCATCTTAAGCCTGTCATAACCAGTGACCTGTGCCCTCCCTCCGCTGCCCCTCCACCCCCCCCGGCTCATTGACGGTCATCCGGCCTTCACTGTCAGACGTCCGACGCAGGGGGAGGGGCTACCAGTACCTGGCGGACTGGGAGGGTAGCGGGCCTGAAGAGAGGAGCTGGATCTCGAGAGGTCTTATGCTGGACCCCGCACTCCTCCAGGAGTTCTATGAGAGACACCCTGACAAGCTTGGAAGACCTCCTGGAGGCGGTCATGGGGGGGGGGGGGGGGGTACTGTCATGATCTGGTCTTGGAAGCCTCTTCCCTGTGTGTGTTTGTTTTCCTGTGTCCGTCTGATCCTCTGGTCTCCCCCTCACCTGTCTATGTTGTGTGGTCATGGGCGTGGCTACTCTCTCCAGCAGGAAGCACCAGGTAATACACATCTGTAATCAACCACTCCATAAAGCCTCTGGGTCTGCAGCCACTCATCGCCAGATCCTACTTTCAGCCTGAGCAGTATTGTTTGTGTTCTAGATCCTGGCTCCCTCGTGTAATCTCAGTTCACTCCTGTCATTAGCTTGTGAAGCTTTGTTGACTCGCTATTTCCTTGTGCCACAGTTACCTCATCAACTTCTCCCTGCCTGCTTGCCTGCCTGCCTGCCAGCCTACAGTTCAGTCTACGAGTGGTCGAGCTGTCTTCATCTACGTGCTGAGTCAGAGTACCTGTGCTTCTTGTCACCGCCACGATTATCCTCCGTTCTACTGGACCTTCTGCGAGACGCGAACCGCATGGCCATGCGGCACCACCACCGCTACAGAGGACGCCAATCTTGGAGTCGTCACTCACCGAGCTCCGTCACCCCACCTCACGGACCACGGAATTCCTCGGCTCGTCATTCCTTCCTCACACCCCAATTATTGTGTCGCAATAAATTTTGACTTTCTTATTCACATTCCTGAGTCTCGAGTCGTGCGTTTGGGTTCTCACATTCCTAGTAACCTTCACTGCACTTAATGATGTTGACCTCTTAGAGTGCTATCAATGGCATAAATAAGTTCCTCATGCCCAGAAGCTTGGAAGTACATATTTGGTTTACATTTCTATCACATTTAGATCCTAAGATCTGGGGCGCCGTAAAGGGGGGGTAAAGGAGACGGATTCTAGGGGCCCATGATTGAGGGGGGCCCAGAGAGGCCCCTAATGATGATGGAATTATATCACAGAAAATATAATGACACTAAGTTATTAACTAACATATAATCACAAATGTTTTATTTTCCATGTCCTGCTAACAATAACTTACAACAACCCTTCCCCCCCTCTATTTACGTAAAATGGTTCAGTCCACTGGATCAGCTGCAGGTAGCACACCGGAGGTGTCACACAGCGCCACAGCGGGCAAAGCGGAGGAGACGGCAGTATGCCTCAAAAATCAGGCAGCCAAAAAAGGAAGGAAAAGAAATTAAGAGAGGAGAAGGAGTTGAAGGGTCGACAATATGTCACCCAGTATTTCCAAAAAAAAGGTGGGTTTGTTAGTTGTGGTGGAAAGTTATGGAATATTAACTTTGTCCCTGTCTGTGCTCTGTAAGCTAGCTCACTTTTCTCACCATGTTAGCTCAAGAAAACTCTGGATTTTTACATTTTACTGCTATATTAGTTAAATAATGAATCCAGTCAAACATTTATCAAGCTGTTCTTATTCAATAATAGTCGATCTCCCCTCTGTCAAAATGATGCCTCATTCTGAACAGAGTCAAGTGCACCAGCAGCTGCAGCAGCAGCAGCTGTCTGTCAGCCCCCAACTCCCCATCCCCCTGAACCAGCCCCACTGCCCCCACATGAGGAAGGAGGTGAGCAGCTGTGTGTGTTGAAATAATAATAATAATAATAATAATAATAATAATAATAATAATAATAATAATTTGCCATTCTTTTTATATATTAAGTTCTACTTAAATGATGAGAAATCATATATGGCCATTTTGTATTCTGATGGTGTTTTTGTTTTTGCTGAGATTTTTTTCTCTCCACTGATTATAATTGCTATTTTTTCATGGAAGAGTTTATTTCCAATTTAAGAATCAGTGTTGCAGCAAATAAATGAATCAAAATGAATTCCATTGTATTCAGAGTGCTCAGTTCTTCCCCTACTGTACATGTCAACTGTCATGTTGTTCCTTTTTCACAAATATGGTAATGATAGTCAAAAATACCATTAAAATGCATAATTGTATGTAAAATAGCATAAAAAAAATTCACCGCTGTGTTGGGGGCCCTGTAAAGATTCTTTTCATGGGGCCCAAAATCCCTAGCGGCGCCCCTGCCTAAGATACACACATTTACAATTTTGTGCATTAAAATGTAATATTACAGAGGTCAGTGACCTCTAGCTGACCTCAGGGGTCAAACTGAGAATGCCTCCACATCTTAAATGAAAGCTCATGTTCTGAAGAACAAACCCTGAAAGTTTCATGCTGCTTTTATAAAATGCAAGATTATTGAGTTTAGCAGCTCCACTATAGATGGCACCAGTGATGTTTTGTAATTTTAACCACCTGCTGCAGAGCCTTTCTGTCCTGGCCTGTGCCTGAACCATGCCAGTTTGTGAAGTTTCCAGTCAACATGCTCTCTGTTGCTCCTCTGTAAACATTTACCAGAATTTGGCTCCAGAATGTAGCTGTCTTAAGTTTCCTGAGGAAGTAGAGCCTGCTTTTCCACTAACCTAGACAGGGGTGTGTTTCGTCGCCTCATTCTTTCTAAAATCAACAATCAGCTCTATGATCTACCTTTGCTATTTGTTTTGTATTTGGTGTACTGGATGATTCCAGTGGAACTTGCCATGTACATACTCAGCCTTTAAATGTTTCACATTTGAGAACAAGTAAGTCTTGTTGTTCACTACAGAGGACGTGTTGTAAAATTTGAATAAACTTGGGTTTATTTAAAAAATTTTATCAGAATTTTTATCAAATTTAAAAAAATTTATCAGGATAATAATAATAATAATAATAGATTTAATTTATATAGCGCCTTTCAGGGTACCCAAGGACACTTGACAAAGTGGAATAAACATACACGAAAACAAACAAAGCAAAGAATAAATGGAGCGCCTGTCAGTCAGCACGGAGGGAACAGCCGCACCGCCGTCAACACCGCCACCAGCACCGCCACCAGCACCGCAGGGAACAGCACCCTCCGTCCAGAAGCGAACTTGCGTCTGGAGGTCCCATGCACACAGCGGGGGCGACACAGGAGACCCAGAGATATAGTCTCAGTGACAGAGCCCGGGGCGAAGCGACAGCAGAAGTCCAGGAGCTCCCGATCTGAAACACCTGAAGACCCCACCAGCAACGGCGGAGCATCAACCATCCAACATCACCGCGGGTCGGGGGAGACCACAGCAGCAGAGGAGAGCGAGAACGAAGCCAGGTGGTGAACAACCCTGAGGTTGTGGCAGATGGAGGACCAGCAGAGCAATGAAGGACATCCCACAGAGCATTGAGTACTTCTGCTTAAAAGTTAGCGTTGCTATGTTGACGGCTGGTTGGTGAGGCTAACAGTGGATCAACAGGGCTAACAGCTGATCAGCGGAGAAAGATGAGTCCATGGAGCCAGTTCTTCAGGTGTGCAGGCTTCAAAGGTAGTAGCACAGCCTCAGAGGGGGGTACATGGGCAACAGGCGTTTAGTTTGTTGATACGATTCTGTCTAAATTTTTTTAAATTAAGGTAATTGAAGAGAAAAAGGAGAAACTGAGACGGCAGAGGTTTGTGAATTAATTGGTAATACGGTGCCTATAAGTGGAAAGTATGACACTAAGCTTACACTGTCCTAAGTCATGTGTGAGATTAGTCACTATTTCCTACGCGCTAAGTTTGCTCAAATAAAGAAGTGAAGAATAGAAGTAGAAAAGAATGAGAAATAGTAGAAATAGAAGTAATGAAGAGAAGAAATGTTAAGATAATATAGGGAAATGAGATTCCTGACAATAAGGAAATAGCGAATAAGTGAAATAAGTGAAAAAGAGAATTAAGTGAAAAAAGAGAAATTGCTGTGGCAGCAATGACTGAACTGATGACCATCCAATGTGGACAAGTGACAAGCATGGCGTTTAGCTTACAATTGTCAGACATGCGGGGCATTTGGTCTTCATTAGCTGCATGGTTTAGTTGTCTAAAAGAGTATGAAAAGAGTACGAAAAGAGTAGAAAAGAGTATGAAAAGCCTGGCCAGGTAGAAAAGATAAGTGATGAAGACCACAAAGAAAATTAGAATGTGAGAGAAATGTTATGTCAACTCAAAATTATGGTTGTGACAATAGAAAATTCGGTAAGTCCATGGGACGCTCATGGACTCTAAATATAAATAATGTGGTGTGGCACTTGGTGGGCTGTTAGAGGCGGTTTTCCGTATTCTGAAATTCAGCTGAATAAGTGTTTGTGTTTGTGAGTAGAAAGAAAAAGGAGGGTCGGCCTGGTTGTGTTAAATGTTCAGTGTTGTTTGTGCTTATTGTGTCCTCTGTGTGTGGGTGGTAAGAGTCAGCTAAAGTTGATGTGAAAGCTGATTGTTTTTCCATAGAATTAAATATAAGTAATATATATATTAAATGCGCATTAATAGAATATATCATATACAATGCATAGGTATTGTATTTGATTTGTTATATATCATAATAGAAAAATCAATAGAAGGATCGTATTAAGTGGGGGATTTTTTTCATGTAAATTCTCACTGATGTGGCGCAGTTAAGTGACTTGTGTCTTCGCCTCATAACTTAGGAGGTGACACTTTGAGTTTCATCATTGTCACTTTTTTTGAAATGTGGATAAGTAAGTGAAAAAGTGATAATAATCTGATTCCTTGATCTCCATTTAAACTGATTATTGGGCTTCATAGGTGTTTTCACCTTTAGCTAAGGTGGTCACTGTTAATCAGAATTAGTTCTTAAAGGATCTGCTTGATAAAATATAGGTGAAATAGAATTACAATATGCAGCACTATGCAGGACTTCACATAGAGGAATAATAATTGAGGTAAATTGGCTGTATAACAAAGGAAATGAAGACTTGGTGGAATGAAAATATACCTATTAATGGTTATTATTTATATGCATGAATAGCACTATTAATCGAGATAAAGAGTATAAATAATAAAGGAAAATTAAGGGGATATTATGAGGAGAAAAGATGGAGAAAATAGGTGTAAAAATGATAGAAAGTTGAATAGAAGATTAAATACACATATATGATTTGTGAGCTAAATGCAATACATCTTTGTTGAATTTGGATCAGAGGTATCCAATTAAGCTTTTTTGTTGCTATAAAGTGGGGTAAGAATAATAACCTAGGGATGTCATTGGATTTGTATTAATATGGAGAAGTTCAATGAATACGCTAAGTAGGCATTTGTGGACGTACGGACATTTGTCTATTTGGTCGACTGGTACAGCTGGTCGAGGTATGAAATTGTTCTTTTATTCACTGTAACTCCCGTTAGTCGAGGGGGAAGCCCGGAGGTGGAGTAAAGGAAAGTTAATTGGATTTAAGAAATTTTAGGGCCGAAGTTAACGCAAAATTTCAATACATAAATTATTTTGGATCTGAAGGCATAAAATAGATTAAAGGTATGATTGGAGTAGTATGACTAACAGTCAAGTAAAAAGTACTTATATGGCTGTGTATGTAAATGTATAGGGGATTTCGGAGTTTCCAAAAGCCGTTTTGTTAGACCATTAGGCAGTAAAGCGTGGATATTTTCCTGCGGAGATTGAAATTTAATCATACCTATTGAATTTGCTCTAAAACACCTGCTCAGAGCAAATGTCTAAATTGAAATTAAAAAGTGATGAAGTTGTTGTGAATCTGGCAGTATTTCTTATTTAAAGTGAAGTTTTTGTCATAAAATGCCTGTTTAAATGTTGGCAGATAAACAGTGTCGATTTATGATCGACAGTGAGCTTATCCAGCTGTCCTTGTCTCTCTGCAGTTGGGATGAGTTTAGAGTGCGTGTGTCCGCGGAGTAGAGAAAAGGAGTGGTTGAGCAGCTGGTGTGTAAACGCGCGACACAGAGAGAGGGTCGCTGCAAGTGTATATTTACTCCCCCTCCCACACTTAGACACAGATAATCACCATAGCTGTTTACAGTTTTTGATTTTACGTTTAAGTTTTTTTAAATAAAGCGTATTTGCATTAATGAAATATTGATGACGTTAAGCTGAAGCTGTGTAATGTTTATGTTACTTGAATGTCGATGAAGGAGTAACATTTTAGCTTGTTTTAAGTATGGATGAAATAATAGTCTTCATTTGTGCTTTTCTTTTTCTTGTTTCCATACTCCTGGGTCACGAGACTCCGAGAACGAAGGCATAGCAGCAAAGGTCGGGGCCTCCGGGAAGACGGACGCGAGTCACCGGACACCTGTCACGTCTGCCAGTGCCTTCTAACTGGGCAGCTTACATCAAATCTGCCAGGCTAGTGTGATTTTATCCACAAACTCTTTAAACATACACCCATACACACACCCTCACATAAACACATAAACACGAGCACACCTAAACATACACACACATAATTACACGGACACGCGCTTTCATGGGCTCACATACACTCACATATGTTTAATGCTACAACATCTGCATGCACACAAGTGTTTTTTCCACATAATATGGGAAACTATCTGGAGGATACTCATGAGTGAAGCTTGGCAGCGGACTGACCAACTATAATACATTGTTGGCTGTTAACAGTGATTTTGTTGTGAGTTATTTTATAATTGTTGACAGAGATAGACATTGTGGTTTAGGCTGTGGGAAAATTTGAGTAGACCTTGGTAATGGCTGTTGGTTTTTTGTGGGAACTGGTGAACTGTTAAGTCTCTATGTACATTGTATTCGTGTAAATATCCGAGTTCCATGATATTTTGGCCATTAGAGTGGCCATTGTGGACAGTCCACTGGTGAAGAAACAACATGCTAGAGGCAATAAAAGTTGTTCGCAGGAAGAGATTGCCGGCTGAAGTCACCAGACATCCCTTGTAAACCCCCTCTCTTGGGGAAGAGATAACCATTTGTCACCTTCTTCTCCTCTTCTTTGACTTTAATGGAGTGGACTTCTAGTGGACCAGTGATACCCGAGACTCAGAAGGTCTCATTTAACATCTGGACTTTTTTAAACAACTGTCTTTCTTTCCACAGGTTTGTTTATAATTCAGTGCTTAATGGTCACTGGGCAATGTCATAGGTTATTCAATTGTAAAGACTTGTCCTTAGAAGACAGCACCCCACATCTGGCAGGGGCTATCAAAATGTCACACTTGTAAATTACAACACTCAACCCAGCCATGTGTCTCCACATTCCCAACAGGAGAAAGGAAGAGCCTTGATTTCTTTCTTGGTGTTAAATAGGTATTAAGCTATAATATCATCCTTGTCCTAACAAAATATCCTCAATCAGCTTAATGAGACCTCAAACATACTCGTTTTCTAGCGTTTGTGAGCTCAGAGATTACAGGAGGCCCCAGCACTTGCATTGCCTGATTACTCTAAAAGCTTTGTGTTATATGAGTCCACGTCCACTGGGGGTACGTTTGCATGTGCAGTTCTTTGTGAACCGACGGGCACAGGGACAAGTCCTCAACCTGTTGCCTATTATTCCACTGCCTACTCTGAGGTGGAATTGGGGTTATCATTGTGTCATAGAGCCATGGAGGGAGTCTATTTGATGTATGAAAGAGCATCTGCTGTTACAATGGGTTATCCTGTGACGATCCTGACGCATCATAGTTTGAGAAATCTAATCTAATCTAATCTCAAATAATGAAATTGTTACATGCTATGATGAAACCCAAAGAAATAGCAATAGCTAAATGTGCAGCATATAGATCAGATGTGTCTCGGGTTACGCAAGGAAACAAAGCCGCAGATGAGGCTGCAAAAGCAGTTACAGGAGCAAACACATTGAGTAAAGTTCTTTTGGTCACTCATGAGGTGGACCTGGAGGAGAAAATTATGCTTAGGGAGGTAATTTCTTTGCAAGAAGCCGTCCAGGCCATAGATAAACAACTATGGGTAGATAGGGGAGCGAGCCAGGATACTACTGGGCTGTGGAGAAGTCATGAGGGGTTAATAGTGGCACCCCCAGATTTATTGGGTCTGTTGATTTAAGAGGCACGTGGAGAAAAATCCTAAAGGAGTATGGTTTTTGGGCACCATATTTGCTTGAACAAATTGATCATGTCATAGGCAGATGTACAATCTGTTTGAAAAACAATGTCCGGAAAGGAGTGATGGTCCCTCCTGGCTACATTCCAACTCCAAAAGGCCCAATGCGTGAGTTAGTTATGGATTTTGTTGACATGATAAAAACCAGTTGGGGGTAAAAGATACATGCTAGTGGTTGTAGACAGATTTTCGCGATGGCCTGAGGCTTGTCCTACCAAGCGGAAGGATGCTCAGTCTGTTGCCAAGTTCTGATGTCGAGAGATCATAAGCTGATGGGGACTTCCAGATCGAATATCCTCAGATAATGGGAATGACTTTGTGGATAAAACGGTGAAATTGATCCTACAGAAATTGGGAATTCAACAACGTTTAGGAGCGGTCTATCACCCTCAAAGCAAAGGTATTTACGAAAAGATGAATGGCGTTCTGAAAAACCGCATTGTCAAAATCTGCCAACATACAGGTCTAAATTGGGAAGCGGCGCTTCCGCTTGCGTTGATGGCGTGTCTCATTGGTTGGTAAACTAGTGACTGAAGAAGATGACACAGGATTGGCTGTTACAACTTTGATGACTATGACTGACAAAATAAGGGATCCAACTGACATTGACTGATCACAAGATGATATAATGGAATCTGTTCATACAGTACAGAAGCGAGAAGCACAATGAAAGGCATTTGGGTTTGATTCCTCGGTATTACAGATCACCGATCCGTGAGCAAGTAAGAACATGTGGTTTCAACAGCTAACTCATTCTGTAAGAGCATCTACCCGACAGGGGTGTCCATGTGTAGTTAGGATTCCAACACCAAACACCTGGCCTTCAATCATGGAAACAGTCTCTGTTTGAATCGTGTTTGTCAATCGTATGCACTATCATGGTTGCTGTATAAACAAAATGCGCCATGAGACAAGTGGATGTCCAAATCGATAGGATTGTTTAGACCCCAAGGTGCATGCCAATGGTTAAGTCATTTACCATATGTTAATTTGCTTGATCAACTTGAGGATGTTACCAAGGCAGTCCCTGAACCAATGGATGTAAAAACTGTTAAGCAGAGGATTGTTTTTGTTCAAATGACACTCATGGGGGAGTAGGTATGTTTATGGGAATTTCTGAATGTAACGGTTATATAATGCGATTTGCCAAGCAGGGACGACGCATTGACAGAGGGCCCCATCAAGTCATTTTTCATGCGCCAGATTGGCGACTGAGTAAGACGTTAATGGCGACGAATCAAGAAATTCCCGTTAATGTAACTATAGGGAGTTTTAAAGACATTTGGTGTGTTTGTGGTAAAACAGCCTACTTATTTTTACCCTATGGATGGACTGGATGTTGTTATATGGCAAAACTGAAACACCCATATGAGGTTTTGACTATCGGGAAGGGCCAGGAATCTAATAAAACTAATTCTAATAACAGCCCTGGTAACAGAAGAAAGAGAGAGTTGGCACAATTTCACACTCTAGAGGCCTATCATTGGAGGATAGGCCTGGGTGAGAAATGGGGATTGGGATTATTTCCATTACACGGTGTAACATTTTTGGCTGATCATATTGATAACATCACCTACACCTTACAAGGGTTTGCAAATGAGGCTATAAAGTGATTCGAGCAGTTGTCTAACACTCAGAGAAGCCATAGATTGACATTATTGAAACATGACATGGCTCTTGATTATATTTTAGCTAAGCAGGGAGGCCTGTGCATGGCTTCGAATTTGACAGGAAATGCTTGTTACACTTTAATTCCCGATAACTCTGATAATATGACTAGTGTGTTGGACGCCTTGCGTCACATTAGAGATGCGTTTGGTGCCTCTGAAGGGTCAGGATGGTCTGCAAACTCTTGGCTACGAAATAAATTTGGACCAATGGGTGCCATGTTAGCCCAGTTACTGGCGGTGCTCATTCTGGCATTGTGTGTGATGTTTTGTTTTTGCACATTGCTGTTGACTTTTGCTAAAGCTATGATACTGCATTGGGTTGGAGTAGTGATGCCGGTTGATCAAA
Organism: Diplodus puntazzo; assembly: GCA_963678695.2. NCBI lineage: Eukaryota > Metazoa > Chordata > Actinopteri > Spariformes > Sparidae > Diplodus > Diplodus puntazzo. The sequence goes on along the minus strand of OZ023162.1, from coordinate 33,832,461 downwards.
CTCAGATGCCATTACTGGATAGGAATTGCTCAGAAGGAGGACAGCAGAGAGATTAACCTGTCCAGGGACCCGAGCGTGGACAGCGAATGGACTTAAAGATTCAAACATGGACAGTAGAGAAAGTTACGGGCCCTGCACAGGAGGAGACCGAAGGTTTGGAGTCATCATTGAATATATATGTTAAATATAATACTAAAATTAATGATCTCTTTGTTTTTACTTGTTTTTGGCAGCGAAAGTTAAATATCCCATTGACCAAAAAGTAAACATCCATATTGACCCACCATCCCCCTTGTATCTGCATGAAATGGTTTGGTCCTGGCTTAGGGCACTTATCAGTGACAGTGTTTAATTGCAGTCAGTAGATGCACCAGAACTACAGTGATCACAATGCTGCCTAAATCAAAATCTGGTTTTCAAAAAAGGAAAGAGAGGAAAGAGAGAGAGGAAAAACAAAGGAAAGGTTGTCAATCTGTAACCCAGTTTTTCACCAAGAAAGGTGGGTAGCCTATAGTCTGTGAGTGCATTAACCTGTTGGCTTAATGTCCATAGTGAAAAAAACTGGCTAGCTACAGACCAGTTAGCCTACATTTCATCAACATTTAATCAGTGCAGGGAAACAAGCAAGATATTCATATTAAATCATTGTACCTGCCCCTTTTAGCAGACTTAACAACAGATGAGTCAGCAGCAGCTAAGTCTCCCCATACCTGTCCCCCTCCCTGTCCCAGTGAAGAAGCTGAGCGACACTGTGTTGAATGACATGCCAGTTAGCATCATTGCAGGAAGTCTGTGGGGAGTTCTCTGTCTCTCTTGGTCTTTTTACCATTACAAAAAAGAAAATGAAATATTTATTAATGACAGAGATTCAAAAAAATTATTTTCTCACATAATGATCAATGAGGCAGAGTATAATTAATAGAAACATGTCGTTCGAACAGATATGTCAAGTGCATCAGCAGCAGCAGCAGCAGCAGCAGCAGCTGTCTGTCAGCCCCCTATAAAATAAAAATAGCCTGTAATCCATATTTATTTCAAAATGATTTTCATGTATTAAAAACAGTTCTGAAATAAAAAAAAAGAGCATACATATGTGTATATATAATATAGTTCAAATTCAGCTATCACTAAAAGAGAATGTTTGGTCAGTAGTTTGGGACTCTTGCCCCCCTGCTTTGCAGTAGGAACAGAGGAGAACATTTCTGGTGTATGCAGACTGTGTGACTCAATACAACTCCCACTACAATCAGAGAAATGTTTATATTATCTGGAAATCAGGAGATTAAATCGCAACGACCATATAGCTTCATATATTTTTTCACCCCAAATCCAATGCCACCACCTGTGAGTGTACAGTTGTGGAGATAAATTAGACCTGCATGCGGGACTACAAGGGAGACAGTGGGCAGTAACCAAGTATCTGTCATGTTGTTTTTTTCATAAATATAGCAAATGATAGTCAAAAATATCATTAAAATACATAATTTTGCCACTGTAGGCAAACAAAAAGAGGAAATATTCAACTATGTATTTTGATTTACATCAAAATGGAAATGACTTTTTATTTTAGTTCGTATTTTTGTTGTTGTTGTTTTGAATGAAAAGGACATTTTGTCTTGAATATTACCGTATTATTGCATGTGGCCTGACCAACCTCAATACATGGACCTTTGAATCATTGAAAAAAATCTTTATGGCCCTTTAAGATTTGTATTTGAGTACCCCTGGTCTTTGTGGTTGTTTGCATCCTGGCGCCTTTGTATTTTGCCTTTTTATGCCCTGTGCTTTAGCTTGTGTAGCTAATACTCCTGTGTTTTCCACCTCGCCTCAGATTGCCGTGCAGTCCCGTGTTTTGCTTTCTCCCTGCCTGCCTGTGGACCTGCCTGCCTGTTGCCTGCTCTCCTGTGTTTCCGCTCTGTGTGAGTACGCCGGAGAGACGGACCTCTCTGCAGCGGACGCCCCGTCACGACACCCTCACCCTTGCTCTCACTGGTGACATCACAAGCCACGTTTGGATCCCGGGACAATGCACAACCCCTCCCCCCTGCACTTGTTTACACGTTTGAACATTAAAGAACTTATTTACTGTGAATCTGTTGTCTTGGTCGTGCATTTAGGTCCAGAGTTTATACAAATCATAACAAGTGAAGATCTTTCTCTTTTGATTACAAATTCTTCCCCAAAACTACCAAGTGCACCTTTAAATCGAAATGATTAAAATGAACCAATGCAAAGGCTTATAATGCCAATAATAACATTTTCTATGTGTTGGAGTTATGTTCTTAAATTGCATATGACAAAAACAGTAAATACATTCCAAATGAGCATATATCACCATAAATCTGACTTTCTGTAATATCTCAAATGGTTGAATCCTTTGAGAAATACACTGAAAACTCTGAATAAATTGTTCCATCCACCTTTTTCAGCAACAAATATGTGGATAATATAGACTGAAAATGAAATATTAAAAGTTTGCTTCAGAGTTTTGATGTGCAGATGGTTATTTTCTTGTTTCACTAAAATTTACATTACAACAGAAAACATACATTTATGTTGAATATAATATGTAGAGGGGCTAGCTGGAATACCGTGGCAAGTCTGTAATTATTTGATTGAGTTTTATCCCAGTTGTGGTGACATTACCAAGGCAGTGTGGTTCCTTGCCACTCCAGTAGGGGATGCTGGCGTTGCGGCAGGTCAGCACACTGGGGCCTTGCAGCTGGTAGCCAGTGAGGCAGGAAAAGAAAGCCTCTCCTCCAGCATGGAGACTGCTTACTGATACATCACCGTAGAGAGGTCGAAGGGGGAAGACACAGCTCAATACCAAGGCTGTAAAGAGACACAGACAGAAAAAGATATGACAAAGAGAGAAGACTGAACTAAAAAGAAGTGAAATTTTTCATCAAGAGTTGAGTTTTAGTGGGAGGTTATAATCACCGAGTGCAGAGTGTAGAGCTTCCTCCAACATTCCAAAAAGCTCAAAGAATTGGCTTGTTTAGGTTATAAATTGTTTTTGTTTCTGGATTGTTTGTAGCATGAGTTCATAAACTATCATAACTCAGGCCTAATAACTTCTGAAGTCTTGTGTGAGTATCTATAACAGCAAAAATGGAATTGTTTAAAAACTCTTCAGTCACCAAGATTTCAGTGGCTGGACATTGGCAGTATACCACCAGCATTACTTTAGACATTCACCTAAACTTCAAACTTTGAAAGTGGAAGTGGCAAAAAGCTGCATTTTCAAAAAGAGAGCCACAATCTCCAGTGGATGTTATGCTCTGAGACTTCTGTCATTTACAATCAAAGAGCTAAGAATATTGTATTGTATTGAATCATGGCTGACACTTATATGTCACAAAAATGGCAAATCATGCCCGATCACAATAAATGCTTGGTATCATAAACATGTCTTATTTCATTCATTCACCAGAGTCAAATCACATCAGCCACTCTGTTGTTGTTGCTCTCTCCTTTGAACTCAAAAGCTTTCTTCGTTGACTGACTAATTTAAACTGGTCTACTTTGCCATTCCTCTCGTTGGATGCCAAGCTACTTTAAATGCAACTCAGCACTCCCTGCACTTGTTTAACATTGAACACCTACTTAGAAAGAAAGGGATATGCCTCTAGCCTTTCAATTGGTAGCATCAACAGCGGAAGTGTTTCATTGATGGTAGCTTAAAGTGAAACTCTCGCCAAAAAGCAACCTAGGCTTTATTTGTGAATGTATTTGAGTCAAACCTTCGTGTAAATGCATAGTTACGATGAAAAAGGCACTTTTAAGATTTACCAGAGTTTTGTTTTCGGGCAAGCTAATTTTCAATGGAGTGCAAAAAGTGTCGTTCCCCGAGTGTGACCTAACACTTGGGGATCGACACTTTTTGTCCGCCGTGACGGTGGTGCGCCGGAGATGCAGCAGCTAACGTGAGTCGTTCAAGAACCTTCTTTTTAGTAAACTCTGTGTACACAAACAATGTTCTCAATGCTCGTGTTCATGTGTGGAGACCCTGGTGATACTACGAGCAAAGTTTCATGTTGTGTCAAGCCTTCTTAGTGTTTTGAAAATAGCCATTTGGATGCTAGCATAAGAGTGCCCCTGCACTCCATTGAAAATGAACTTGCCCATATGTGCGCAGGAACATATGCCTCGTAATAGACTAAGCCCTTATATATGTTGATCATGTTTTGTTTGTGTGCTTGGTTTTTTAGGGGGCCAAGCCCGAGGGGCCAAGGGAACGCGTATGCATCGCGTATGCGATCGGCCACGCCCACTTCCGGTTACAAAGTTTTCTCGCAAAATCGCATAAACTGGAAAACCTACTTTTTCGAACTCCTCCTTGGGATTTTGTCCAATCTGCATGAAACTTGGCACATACTCTCTTCAGCTGGACCTGATCTAAAGTTATCAAAAGAATTTTGCTCGGTCAAAAAATGCGCAAATTATTAACAAACAAATTTCTGTAGCTAGCTATAAAAATGTAAACTGTTTGATATCTTGGTCAAATTAAATGCTATTACCACCAAATTTCAGATCCTTGGTTGCCATGACACTGGAAAGGGATGAGCCGAATTTGGCGAACTTTGACCAGTAGGGGGCGCTATAAAAGATGGGAAGTTTATATCTCTTGAACGGCTACACTGATTTTGAAGAAATTTGGTAAGTATGATGCAGGGCCAATCCTGAGGCCATATCTTGAAGGTGGTCATGACTGGTCAATGTGAGTGTGGCTTATTACAAGATAAACAACAAACATTAATTTCAGCCAAACTATTATGCTGAGAGCTTTGAAATGTATATGGTACATAAAGAATAGGACACAGTTTTTCCAAAACAAAAATTGCACATGTACTCCACTAGGTGGCGCTATAATGGATGCAATCGCGTTTTTGCCTGTAACTTCTACATTTTAAATAACACATTCGCAAACGTTATATCCATATGTTCCCTGAATAGAGCTGGGTTTTTTGACATATGACACGCCCACTTCTGCTACACATTTCGTTTGCTAAAGAGCCACATATGCAAAACCTCCTTTTTCAAACTCCTCCTGGGGATTTTGTCCAATCTGCGTGAAACTTGGCACATACACTCTTCAGCTGGACCTGGTCTAGAGTTATCAAAAGAATTTTGCTCGGTCAAAAAATGCACAAATTATTAACAAACACATTTCTGTAGCTAGCTATAAAAATGGAAACTGTTTGATATCTTGGTCAAACTAAATGCTATTAACACCAAATTTGAGATCCTTGGTTGCCATGACACTGGGAAGGGATGAGCCGAATTTGGTGAATTTTGGCCACTAGGGGGCGCTAAAAATATGGGACGTTTATATCTCGAACGGTGACACCGATTTTTACCAAATTTGGTCGGTATGATGTAGGGCTAATCCTGAGGCCATATTTTGAAGGTGGTCATGACTGGTCAATGTGGGCGTGGCTTATTACAAGATAAACAACAAACATTAATTTCAGCCAAACTATTATGCTGAGAGCTTTGAAATGTATATGGTACAGATAGAATAGGACACAGTTCTTCCATTCCAAAAATTGCGCATGTACTCCACTAGGTGGCGCTATAATGGATGCAGTCGTCTTTTTGCCTGTAACTTCCAGATTTTAAATAACACATTCTCAAACTTTATATCCATATGTTCCTTGAATAGAGCTGGGTTTTCTGACATAGGACATGACCACTTCTGCTGCACAATTCGTTCACTAAATCGCCACATATGCAAAACCTACTTTTTCGAACTCCTCCTTGGGATTTTGTCCGATCTGCATGAAACTTGGCAGGTACACTTCTCAGCTCGACCTGATCTAAAGTTATCAAAGGAATTCTGCTCGGTCAAAAAATGCGGAAATTATTAATGAACACATTTCTGTAGCTAGCTATAAAAATATAAACTGTTTGATATATTGGTCAAACTAAATGCTATTAACACCAAATTTGAGTTCCTTGGTTGCCATGACACTGGGAAGGGATGAGCCGAATTTGACGAAATTTGGTCACTAGGTGGCGCTAAAAAGATGGGAAGTTTATATCTCTTGAACGGCTACACCGATTTTGAAGAAATTTGGAAAGTATGATGTAGGGCCAATCCTGAGGCCATATCTTGAAGGTGGTCATTACTGGTCAATGTGGCCGTGGCTTAGTACAACAACTCCAAATCGGCACACATTCAGCCTTTTGCACTTCCAGTGCACTTCCCATTACAGTGAATACCACTGCTCAGACGTTGGCCTGTGTCTTCACTCTTGCTCCGAGCCCGTCGTCCTTTGGGCCAACTTCTGTGGGCTCTGCGGTGCGCGGGGTCCGAGTCGCGCGGGGGGCTTGGCCCCCGTTTATAACTGCTTGTAGTTCTAGTTTTGTTTGTTGTTTTTTCTCTTTCTACAAACCATCACACATGTATTTTTATTTGTGTGTATCTATAGGTTTACATGTGTATGCATGTGTGAATATGTGCATAGATGGCTGCACCTTCATTTTGTCAACACCATAATGAACATATATGAAAAAATTGTTCACAAAAAGAAAGAAAACTAAAACTGCAAGCAGTTATGAATGGGGGCCAAAAACCGTAAACCCTACCGATAAAATAGACACATTGGGAGAAAGAAGACACGTGTGGCTACAACTTTGGAAAATATCACTGTTTTTGAGCATGATTTATGGCCAGGATCATCATGGAAAGAGAAAATTTCTGAGATAATTTTTGAGTCTCTGCCCCTCTGTCAGTTGGCCCCCTCCACTCTGCTGCACGAACATTCCGCCATACACACTCATTGAAAACCCTGAATTTTTCCAAAATCACTCACCGTCATTCAAGGGTCAGAGTTCAAAAACTACACATCGTAGGAAAAAAGTTCAAATACAACTTAAATACACAGGACCTATACCTACATTTTAAAGTTTGAATGGTGTTTCTAGGTGAACGTATGCCAGAGCATTTACGTCACGAAAAATTAATATTCTGGTGAGAAAAGTAATAGCAACCCGAGTCCGATCTAGCCGCACGTTTTGATATATTACTCGTTTGTGTGTGACCAACGATGCGGGGCGAGTTAGCGACAGAAAAAAGGACGTAGGATGAATAATAATTCCCCGCCGGGGAATCGTGAGAGTGGGCTGTGCGCTTTGCCCCGTGACGGACAAAAACAACGAAAGCTAAAGAAAAAGTTGAATCCCACGTTGATAATTTGGACTTTTATCTACATTTTAAAATTTCGAATGGTGTGTCTCTCTGTCTCTCTGTGTCTCGTCCGATTCATTCCTTATGGGAAAGTTTATGCAGGTTTTCGCAGCTTACGTCGCGACTTACGTCGCGAAAACATGAACGTTCTGGAAAACTGATTAATAATCTGTCTGTGTCCGTCTCTCTCCCTGTGTGTGTGTGTGTGTGTATTTGTGTGTCTGCGACTTTTTTGACCTCGTCCCATTCATTCCTCATGGGAAAGTTTATGAAGGTTTTCGTGACTTACGTCGCGAAAACATGAGTATTCTCTGTCTGTGTGTGTGTGTGTCTGCATGTGAGTGTGTGTGTGTGTGTGTGCATGTGTGTCTGTCAGTGTGTCACTCTCTCTGCTGGCCCAGCTGATCGCCAAAAAGGCCTTAAAGAAGACACTCATGAAGTTTCGTGGTCCTAGTTTCAGAAATGTGGAAATAAGAGCGAGTTTAAAAAAGGTGCAGTTTTGAAAATCCTCCTCCCGATTTACATTGGAGTGAATAGGACTGTTGAGAGCTACTCTTGTCAGTTGGAGGCCAATATTTCAAAAACCGTAAATCCTACCGATAAAGTAGACACATTGGGAGAAAGAAGACAGGTGTGCCTACAACTTTGGAAAATATCACTGTTTTTGAGTGACATTTGTGGCCGGGATCATCACGGAAAGACAAAATTTCTGAGATAATTTTTTAGTTTCTGCCTCTGTGTCAGTTGGCCCCTGCCACTCTGCTGCACGAACATTCCGCCATACACACTCATTGAAAACCCTGAATTTTTCCAAAATCACTCACCATCATTAAGGGGTCAGAGTTCAAAAACTATACATCGTAGGAAAAAAGTTCAAATACAACTCAAATAGACAAGACTTGTGCCTACATTTTAAAGTTTGAATGGTGTTTCTAGGTGAACGTATGCCAGAGCAGGAGATGTTTGAAAAACTGTTTGAAAAACGTCGCAGATATGCGACTTTTTTGACCTTGTCCCATTCATTCCTTATGGGAAATTTATCGCAGTTTTTCGCGACTTACGTCGTGTGTGTGTGTGTTTGTGTGCATGTGAGTGTGTGTGTCTGTGTGTCTCTCTGTCTCTCTGTGTCTTTGTGTCTGCGACTTTTTGACCTTGTCCCATTCATTCCTTATGGGAAAGTTTATGCAGGTTTTCGCGACTTACGTCGCGAAAACATGAACATTCTGGAAAGCTGATTAATAATCTGTCTGTGTCCGTCTCTCTCTCTCTGTGTGTGTGTGTGTGTGTGTGTGTGTATTTGTGTGTCTGCGACTTTTTTGACCTCGTCCCATTCATTTTCAGGTTTGTCACTCTCTCTGCTGGCCCAGATGATCTCGGTTGCTAGGTGACGGTTGGTGAGGGCCCGTAGCAACGGCTGTCCCAGGCTGATTTAAGAGCCATTTCTGCCTCAAATCTAGGACGTCAAACTAGTGCTATTTAGTCAAAATCATACATGATATCGGCATTTTTTTTTCACGATCGCGCCAAAAAGGCCTTAAAGAAGACACTCATGAAGTTTTTGAGCATGATTTATGGCCAGGATCATCATGGAAAGAGAAAATTTCTGAGATAATTTTTTCGTTTCTGCCAGTCTGTCAGTTGGCCCCCGCCACTCTGCTGCACGAACATTCCGCCATACACAATCATTGAAAACCCTGAATTTTTCCAAAATCACTCACCGTCATTCAAGGGTCAGAGTTCAAAAACTATACATCGTAGGAAAAAAGTTCAAATACAACTTAAATACACAGGACTTATACCTACATTTTAAAGTTGGAATGGTGTTTCTAGGTGAATGTATGCCAGAGCAGGAGATGTTTGAAAAACGTCGCAGATTTGCAAATTTTTGACCTCGTCCCATTCATTCCTTATGGGAAATTTATCGTAGTTTTTCACATCTCGCGACGCGAAAAATGTATATTCTGGTGATAAAAATAATAGCACACCGAGTCCGATCGAGCCGCACGTTTTGATATATAATTTGTTTATGTGCGCTCAACGGTGCGGGGCGAGTTAGCGACACAAATTTTGAGGAGGATGAAAAATAACTAGAAAAATTTGCATTTCCTACGAAAATACAGTGTGAATGCTGAAGTCTGAAGCGAAATCTGCTGAATGTACTTCCGAAAAGCTGAAAAGTTGAAAAGGTCAAGGCCGAAAGAGCTTAAAAATTTGAACATGTTGATAGCTGAATACTTTCTGTAGCTGAACATGAAGCTGAATGTATGAAGAAGCTGAAAAGGCAGAAAGATGAACATTTTAAAAAGATGAAGAGACAGAAAAGTTGAAAAGGGCTGAAAGACTTGAAAAAGTTGAAGATTTTCATAGGTGACCGTGAAGCGGAATGTTTGAAGGAGTTGAAAAGGCCGAAAGATGAATATTTGAAAAGGCTGAGGGGTCTGATAGAGCTTAAAAAGGTGAAAAAAGACTGAAAAGGTGAAAAGTTAAAGGCAGAAAGAGCTTAAAAAGGTGACAAAAAGACTGAAAAGACCGAAAAGTTTCTCGAGTGAGAGGGCAGAAAGACCTTTAAAAGGTGAAAAAAGACTGAAAAACAGAAAATTTGCCGAGTAAGAGGGCAGAAAGAGCTTGAAGAGGTGAAAAAAGGTTGAAAAGGAGAAAAGTTATAGGCAGAAAGAGCTTAAAATGGCTTCACACATGGTGGAGCAGGAGCCAAGTCAAAGATGAACATGTCCCAATTAGAATGAATGGCAAAATGCCTGCCAAACCCCTGCGATTTTTGAAAAAACTGTAAGGGTTATCACCAACATATTTATATATTATAAAGTTGAAATGGTGTCTGTAGCTCAAAAGAAAGATGAATGTTTTAAAAAGCTGAAAAGGCAGAAAAGCCAAAGGGGGCAGAAAGAGGTTAAAAAGGTTGAAAAAAGGTTGAGAAGATGTAGAGGCAGAGGGGCGAAAAAGCTCATGAAGGTTTAAAAGGATGATAAAGAGAGAGCCGAAAAAGCATAAAAAAGGTTAAGAAGGATCAACAGCTGTGGAGTAAGAGGGCTGGAAGAGTTTAAAAAGGTGAATGTTTTCATAGCTGAATAAGAAGCGGAATGTTTGAAGGAGTTGAAAAGGCAGAAAGATGAATATCTGAAAAAGCTAAAAAGCTGTACAGTAAGAGGTCTGAAAGAGATTAAAAAGGTGAAAAAAGACTGAAAAGGTGAAAAGTTAAAGGCAGAAAGAGCTTAAAGAGGTGAAAAAAGCCTTAAATATGAAAAGTTAAAGGCAGAAAGAGCTTGAAATGGCTGCAGACATGCTGTATCAGGACCAGGGACAGAGACGAAAATGTCCCCCATAAGAAATGAATGGGAGAACGCCTGCCAAACCCCTGCGATTTTTTAACCATCTGTAAGAGTTATCACCAACATATTTATATATTATAAAGTTGTAATGGTGTCTGTAGCTCAAAGAAAGATGAATATTTTAAAAAGCTGAAAAGGCAGAAAAGCCAAAGGGGGCTGAAAGAGTTGAAAAGGTTGAACATTTTAATTGCTGAACATGAAGCTGAATGTTTGAAGGAGTTGAAAAGGCAGAAAGATGAATATGTGAAAAGGCTCAAAAGGCTTTGGAGTAAGAGGGCGGAAAGAGCTTAAGGGTGAAAAAAGGTTGAAAGGTGAAAAGTTAAAGGCAGAAAGAGCTTAAAGGCAGAAACACACCGGCCTAACCGTTGGACGTCTGAAGCGCTTGGAGAGACTTGGACGAGGTCGGGAACATGTCTGTTCGGTGTGTTCAGCTGCGTTGGAAGCTTTCGGAGCCGTTCGGACGTTGCCTGCTCCGATTGAGCATGCAAAGTCTGAAGAGGAGGGCTGTCGGACGTCTAGGCCATTGGATTCTCTGATTGGTTGTGTGCCAGCTGAATGGCCGTTCTGATTGGTGGTGTGCTAGCGAATCAGCGCGCTGCTTGGGAGGGCAGAATACTGTATGCGCTTTGTTTTTCTATGCACTCCGCTCCGTCATTCCCCGTTTTCATGTTTTGCAGGCAGTTCTGGCACAAGACTGGCTGTTATTATGTCCGTTCAGGACAAATTAATCTGTGTTCATTTGGTAATGCCTCGCTGCATGTTGAGTATGCAGCTGTTTTTATCTGTAAGCCTATAGTGAAAATGACAGAGAAATAAGCAGATTCGGCGTGCTCACTCAGATAGTCTGGCTGAGGACGGCTGTGAGCCGATGCTTATGAAAGTAGCCTCCTGTGGTAACGTCATCACAGGAGCAGAGTCAAAATCTTGTGCTTTAGGAACGCGCACTATTGTGCGCTATTCCTGTTCGGAAAAAGAGCCAAAGCGAAAAAAATAAGCCACTTTCAAACTCCAGCTTTTCAGGCAAGTTTCAACACCAATATGCATGATTTAACGAGAGAAATTGCGATTTCCGGGTGATGAGGAAAGTTAAAGGCAGAAAGAGCTTAAAATCGTGAAAAAAAGACTGAAAAAGGCCAAAAAGTTGCAGAGTATGGGGGCAGAAAGAGATTAAAAAGATGAAAAAAGACTGAAAAGGTGGAAAGTGAAAGGCAGAAAGAGCTTAAAGAGGTGAAAAACGACCGAAAAAGGCAGAAAAGTTGCAGAGTATGAGGGCTGAAAGAGATTAAAAAGGTGAAAAAAGACTGAAAAGTTGAAAAGTTAAAGGCAGAAAGAGCTTAAAGAGGTGAAAAAAGGCTTAAAGATGAAAAGTTAAAGGCAGAAAGAGCTTGAAATGGCTGCAGACATGCTGTATCAGGACCAGGGACAGAGACGAAAATGTCCCCCATAAGAAATGAATGGGAGAACGCCTCCCAAACTCCTGCGATTTCTGAAAAAACTGTGAGGGTTATCGCCAAAATAATTGTATGGTGAGTGACAGGAGGAGTTGCTGAACGCGGTCATGTCGTTTTTATTTCTGAAGAGTGTAAAATGAGGGTGGGAGAGCGATAGACAAATCAGGTACCGTCTGCTATTTTCCGGAAAATTCGGTTCAAAATTAACATTGCGGCTTATGGGACAGCAGCGAGAGTTGCTGTCGCTCTCGGGCTTCTAGATCCAAAACCGTAAGTCCCACATCTGAAATGAGACCATCAGCTGAAAGCCCACACGATTTCCTACATTTCTATGTATATATTGTCTATGTCAAGTAAAAGGTGAAGGATCAAACTCAAGCTGAAAACAAGTTTGAACATTTTTTTCGACGCAGCTCTACACTCTGGCGTGCGGCAGTTGGTGATGTCACTCACTCTAGCTGACGCAATACACACCCATTATAAACGCAGAAGACGGGCTGAAAGTCGCTCAAACTAAACTTGCGATTATTTCAAGACCGTACAAGATTTTTTAAAAACTACAGGTCCAATAGTTCAAGATCTGCTGACTGCTTTAAAGTTTGAATGGTGTCTCTCGCTCAATGTATGAGGAGCAAAAAGAGGTTGAAAGGCGATGAGTTTTGAAGACGATTTGAAGCTTTTCCCATTTGCGGCAATGTTAAATTTTTTTCGGAAAAAGCTAAATTTCTGAAAAAGTTGAAAAGTTGAAAAGCTGAAAAGCTCAAGGCTGAAAGAGCTGAAAAAGCTGAACATTTTAATATTTGAATGGTTTGAATAGCTGAACGCATGCTGAAGTTATAGCAAAATGAAATTTGAAAAAATCCCCATAAGGATGAATGGGAAAAATTTTGCATAAAAAGCTTAATATTTCCAAAAGTATAAAAGGTAGAAAAGAGAAAAATACAAGCAGTAATGTCCTTAAAAAGCTGCACATTTTGATATTTGAATGGTTTCAATCGCTCAAGATTTAACCCTTGTATGGTGTTCGGGTCTGTGGGACCCGTTTTCATTTTTTAGTAAAAGAAAAATGATACGATTCATAATTTTTTCAACCTGAAACTCATTGGCCTTGGCTCATTTTCTGTGAAGAACATATATCAAAACTCATTTTCAATGACCACACACTGTACACCCCCCCTACACATTTATATTACATACAGGGTGTTCGGGTCCACTGGACCCGGGGCTAATAAAAGTGGGGGAATTGTATGTCCTGTGTACCTTCACTCTGTACTGGGCCTGCTGTTAGGTTGTGTGTGTGTGTGTGTGTGTGTGTGTGTGTGTGTGTGTGTCTGTGCATTTGTGTGTGTGTGTCTGTGCGTTTGTGTGTGTGTGTCTGTGCGTTTGTGTGTGCGTTGTGTGTGTGTTGTGTGTGTGTTGTGTGTGTGTGTTTATGTGAGTTTTGTGTTTCTACCCCTGTCATTCCCGCACATTGTTTCAAAAATCAAGTACCAACAATGTTTAATCTCACATTCCCGCACATTTTACGCTCTGTCTTGCGGGAACCAATCTTTATATTCTCATACTATCCAAGCTGCAAATTGGGGGTGGAACACAGTAAATATAGCTTTGCCAGTGCGGTTCCTTAGCACAACTAATCAAGATGGCCAAAATGTTCTCTGTTCAGAGGGCAATTGATTTGGGAAGAGAAAGAAGCTTTTGATGATGATGTAGAGGAAGAAGTTTCAAAATGTGAGGATCACATTCTGACAGTGACTTTGAAGAAGAGGATGAGATTGAGCATCAGCTAGTTCCAAAACGAAGACAAGCCACAGGACCAGCCCGTCAAAGAAAGGCAAGAATGTGGTACTCATGAGTACACTGCACAGGGATGGAGAATCTGTGGCCAGGAGCATCAAAACCAGAGGTCATCATGGATTATGATGTCACCAAAGGAGTCCTGGACAACATGGACAAGCTGGTGACTGCCTATAGCTGCAAAAGAAGGACCCTACACTTGCCACTGGTGATATTATTTGACATATTGGAAATCTCTGCGTACAACGCCTTTTTCATCTGGATGGCACTTAAGTAGAACAGAGGGAAGCTCCAGAGGAGACGCCTCTTCTCGAGGAACTGGGAAAGGCACTTGTGAGACCTCAAATCCAGAGAAGACAGCATGTTCCAAGAGCCCCAGCCTCTACAGCCATCATAAGGGGGATTCAGGAGGAGAATGCTGGCGCCCCATCCACCAGACCCATAGAACCACCATCACCATCAGCTTGTGTTGTGTAAACTGACCAGAATGGGTTAAAATACTAATGAAGTTCAAATAAATTAAAATCAATAGTTATGTAAAACTTTGCTTCATTTATAAATTTGTTGAATTTCTTCCATTCAAATCTTGATTATAACAGATTTTCTTTTTTTTATTACATTTTACAAAAAAACAAACAAAAAACGAGTAGCACTTTAATTCATAAAAGTGTTCTAACAAAGGTAAAGGGCAAATATTAACCATATATGCTGTTTATATTGCTTGTAATTAGGATGAAGTAAACATCTGTTGAGTATTTTAACATAAAATTATTTGATTGTGTTGAATTAAAGGCCAAAAAATGCAGCGGGTCCACCAGACCCGCAAACACTGGCTGAGTAACCAAAATACGAACACCACACAAGGGTTAAGGGAGAAGAGAGCGGACGAAAAACGTACGGAAGCAGGAATAATAAAAAGAAAGAAAAATAAATTCCAGAAGAACAATAGTGTACTTGCTTGCTTGCAGCATTCACACTAATAAGAAGAAGAGGCACCGCACAGCCCACTATTGATATTCACCGCTATAGAGGTGCTATAGAGGTGCTATAGAGGTGTCCATAATCGCGAGAGTGGGCTGTGCGCTTTGCCCCGTGACGAACAAAAACTACGAAAGCTAAAGAAAAAGTTGAATCCCACGTTGATAATTTGGACTTTTATCTACATTTTAAAGTTTGAATGGTGTGTCTCGGTCAAAGTATGCCTGAGATGTCGATGTTTGAACTCTTCCTTTCGA
Organism: Diplodus puntazzo; assembly: GCA_963678695.2. NCBI lineage: Eukaryota > Metazoa > Chordata > Actinopteri > Spariformes > Sparidae > Diplodus > Diplodus puntazzo. Next base: position 33,817,439 of record OZ023162.1, on the reverse strand, counting down.
TCTTTTCACCTGGTCTCATTCACTTTGTGTGTGTGTGTTTGTGTGCATGTGAGTGTGTGTGTGTGTCTCTCTGTCTCTCTGTGTCTGTGTGTCTGCGACTTTTTGACCTCGTCCCATTCATCCCTTATGGGAAAGTTTATGCAGGTTTTCGCGACTTACGTCGCGACTTACATCGCGAAAACATGAACATTCTGGAAAACTGATTAATAATCTGTCTGTGTCCGTCTCTGTGTGTGTGTGTGTATTTGTGTGTCTGCGACTTTTTTGACCTCGTCCCATTCATTTCTCATGGGAAAGTTTATGCAGGTTTTCGCGACTTACGTCGTGAAAACATGAACGTTCTGGAAAACTGATTAATAATCTGTCTGTGTCCGTCTCTCTCTCTCTGTGTGTGTGTGTGTGTGTATTTGTGTGTCTGCGACTTTTTTGACCTCGTACCATTCATTCCTCATGGGAAAGTTTATGAAGGTTTTCATTACTTGTGTTGCGAAAACATGAATATTCTCTGTCTGTCTGTCTGTGTGTGTGTCTGCATGTGAGTGTGTGTGTGTGTGTGCATGTGTGTCTGTCTGTGTGTCACTCTCTCTGTTGGCCCAGCTGATCTCGGTTGCTAGGTGACGGTTGGTGAGGGCCCGTAGCAACGGCCGTCCCAGGCTGATTTGAGATCGATTTCTGCCTCAAATCTAGGACGTCAAACTAGTGCTATTTAGTCAAAATCATACATGATGGCGGCATTTTTTTTCCACGATCGCATCAAAAAGGCCATAAAGAAGACACTCATGAAGTTTCGTGGTCCTAGTTTCAGAAATGTGGAAATAAGAGCGAGTTTAAAAAAGTTGCAGTTTTGAAAATCCTCCTCCCGATTTACATTGGACTGAATGGGACTGTTGAGAGCTACTCTGGTCGGTTGGAGGCCAGTATTTCAAAAACCGTAAATCCTACCGATAAAGTAGACACATTGGGAGAAAGAAGACAGGTGTGGCTACAACTTTGGAAAATATCACTGTTTTTGAGTGACATTTGTGGCCGGGATCATCACGGAAAGAGAAAATTTCTGAGATAATTTTTTAGTTTCTGCCACTGTGTCAGTTGGCCCCTGCCACTCTGCTGCACGAACATTCCGCCATACACACTCATTGAAAACCCTGAATTTTTCCAAAATCACTCACCATCATTAAGGGGTCAGAGTTCAAAAACTATACATCGTAGGAAAAAAGTTCAAATACAACTCAAATAGACAAGACTTGTGCCTACATGTTAAAGTTTGAATGGTGTTTCTAGGTCAACGTATGCCAGAGCAGGAGATGCTTGAAAAACGTTGCAGATTTGCGACTTTTTTGACCTCGTCCCATTCATTCCTTATGGGAAATTTTGCGCAGTTTTTCGCGTCTTACGACGCGAAAAATTAATATTCGGGAAAACTGAATAATAGCATACCGAGTCAGAACGAGCCGCACGTTTTGATATATAATTTGTTTGTGTTCGCTCAACGGTGCGGGGCAAGTTAGATGCCAAAATATCACGGGAGGATGAAAAATAACTAGACAATTCCCCGCCGGGGAATCGCGAGAGTGGGCTGTGCGCTTTGCCCCGTGACGAACAAAAACTACGAAAGCTAAAGAAAAAGTTGAATCCCACGTTAATAATTTGGACTTTTATCTACATTTTAAAGTTCGAATGGTGTGTCTCGGTCAAAGTATACCAGAGATATTGATGTTTGAACTCTCCTTTCGATATTTTCACCTGGTCTTATTCACTTTGTGTGTGTGTTTGTGTGTGTGTGTGTGTGTGTGTGTGTGTATATGTGTGTCTGCGACTTTTTTGACCTCGTACCATTCATTCCTCATGGGAAAGTTTATGAAGGTTTTCGCTACTTGCGTTGTGAAAACATGAATATTCTCTGTCTGTCTGTCTGTGTGTGTGTCTGCATGTGAGTGTGTGTGTGTGTGCATGTGTGTCTGTCTGTGTGTCACTCTCTCTGTTGGCCCAGCTGATCTCGTTTGCTAGGTGACGGTTGGTGAGGGCCCGTAGCAACGGCCGTCCCAGGCTGATTTGAGATCGATTTCTGCCTCAAATCTAGGAAGTCAAACTAGTGCTATTTAGTCAAAATCATACATGATGGCGGCAATTTTTTTCCACAATCGCACCAAAAAGGCCTTAAAGAAGACACTCATGAAGTTTCGTGGTCCTAGTTTCAGAAATGTGGAAATAAGAGGGAGTTTAAAAAAGGTGCAGTTTGGAAAATCCTCGCCCCGATTTACATTGGAGTAGATACGACTCTTGAGAGCTACTCTTGTCGGTTAGGGACAGTTAATTCAAAAAGCGTAAATCCTACCGATAAAGTAGACACATTGAGAGAAAGAAGACAAGTGTGGCTACAACTCTGGAAAATATCACTGTTTTTGAGTGACATTTGTGGCCGGGAGCATGATGTAAACAGAAAATAGCAGAGCAAATTTGTGAGTTTCTGCCCCTCTGTCAGTTGGCTCTCTCACTCTGCTGCACGAACATTCCGCCATACACACCCATTGAAAACCCTGAATTTTTCCAAAATCACTCACCGTCATTAAGGGGTCAGAGTTCAAAATCTATACATCGTAGGAAAAGTTCAAATACAACTCAAATAGACAAGACTTGTGCCTACATTTTAAAGTTTGAATGGTGTTTCTAGGTGAACGTATGCCAGACCAGGAGATGTTTGAAAAACGTTGCAGATATGCGACTTTTTTGACCTTGTCCCATTCATTCCTTATGGGAAATTTATCGCAGTTTTTCGCGACTTACGTCGCGAAAAATTAATATTATAGAAAGCTGAATAATAGCACACCCTGTCAGATCGAGCCGCACGTTTCGATATATTTTTTGTTTGTGTGCGCTCAACGGTGCGGGACAAGTTAGCGACAGAAAAACCTAGGAGGGGGAATAAGAAGAGGCGCGGTGAATATCAATAGTGGGCGGTGCTTTGCAACGCCCACTATGGACACCTATAGCTCTGCTATAGAGGTGTCCATAGTGGGCTGGCAAGCACAGCCCACTAATAAAAAGAGGCGCGAGTAATATCAATAGTGGGCTGGCGAGCACAGCCCACTATGGACACTTATAGCTTTGCTATAGAGGTGTCCATAGTGGGCTGGCGAGCACAGCGCACTAACTAGACAATTCCCCGCCGGGGAATCGCGAGATTGGGCTGTGCGCTTTGCCCCGTGACGAACAAAAACTACGAAAGCTAAAGAAAAAGTTGAATCCCACGTTGATAATTTGGACTTTTATCTACATTTTAAAGTTCGAATGGTGTGTCTCGGTCAAAGTATGCCAGAGATGTCGATGTTTGAACTCTTCCTTTCGATCTTTTCACCTGGTCTTATTCACTTTGTGTGCATGTGAGTGTGTGTGTGTGTGTCTGTGTGTCTGCGACTTTTTGACCTCGTCCCATTCATTCCTTATGGGAAAGTTTATGCAGGTTTTCCTGACTTACGTCGCGACTTATGTCGCGAAAACATGAACGTTCTGGAAAACTGATTAATAATCTGTCTGTGTGCGTCGCTCTGTGTGTGTGTGTGTGTGTGTGTGTGTGTGTGTGTGTGTATTTGTGTGTCTGCGACTTTTTTGACCTCGTACCATCCATTCCTCATGGGAAAGTTTGTGAAGGTTTTCGCGACTTACGTCGCGAAAACATGAATATTCTCTGTCTGTCTGTCTGTGTATGTGTCTGCATGTGAGTGTGTGTGTGTGTGCATGTGTGTCTGCCTGTGTGTCACTCTCTCTGCTGGCCCAGCTGATCTCGGTTGCTAGGTGACGGTTGGTGAGGGCCCGTAGCAACGGCCGTCCCAGGCTGATTTGAGAGCGAATTCTGCCTCAAATCTAGGACGTCAAACTAGTGCTATTTAGTCAAAATCATACATGATATCGGCAATTTTTTTTCACGATCGTGCCAAAAAGGCCTTAAAGAAGACACTCATGAAGTTTCGTGGTCCTAGTTTCAGAAATGTGGAAATAAGAGCGAGTTTAAAAAAGGTGCAGTTTTGAAAATCCTCCTCCCGATTTACATTGGAGTGAATAGGACTGTTGAGAGCTACTCTTGTTGGTTGGAGGCCAATATTTCAAAAAAACGTAAATCCTACCGATAAAGTAGACACATTGGGAGAAAGAAGACAGGTGTGGCTACAACTTTGGAAAATATCACTGTTTTTGAGTGACATTTGTGGCCGGGATCATCACAGAGGATGAGGAGGATATCAATAGTGGGCTGTGCGATGGACACCTATAGCTCTGCTATAGAGGTGTCCATAGTGGGCTGGCGAGCACAGCCCACTAATAAGAAGAGGTGCGAGCAATATCAATAGTGGGCTGTGCAGAGCACAGCCCACTATGGACACCTATAGCTTTGCTATAGAGGTGTCCATAGTGGGCTGGCGAGCACAGCCCACTAATTAGCTATTTATAGCTCCAGAAATTTGTTCATTAATAATTTGCGCATTTTTTGACCGAGCAAAATTCTTTTGATAACTTTAGATCAGGTCCAGCTGAAGAGTGTACGTACCAAGTTCACGCAGATCGGACAAAATCCCAAGGAGGAGTTCGAAAAAGGTTTTCCAGTTTTTGCTAATTTGCGAAAAACCTTTCTAGGCGGAAGTGGGCGTGGCCAATTGCAAAGTGATTCAGCTCCATTCAGGGAATCTGTGGATACAGATTGTGGATTGAATGTGCGACATACGGTGTGGGAGTTATAGGCAAAAACGCGTTGGCCTAGGTTATAGCCCCCCCCACAGGCAGTTATATGAAGTTTTTTGTGTCTAAGGTACGTGCAGGAGTCTAGACCGACCCTCCAAATTGCACCACCCACCCTTGCACGGTTTAGCCTGCAGCACCACTTTTAGTGAGAGAAAAATAGAAATGACAATCTTTACAATTACAATAGGGTTCCTAGCACCACTGGTCCTAGGAAACGCGCATGTTTGCATACGCGTTCCTCGGCCCCTCGGGCTTGGCCCCCTAAAAATCCTCACAATTACAATAGGGTTCCTAGCACCGCTGGTCCTAGGTCCTAAGTTCCCTTGGCCCCTCGGGCTTTGCCCCCTAATTAGCTTGCCCGAAAACGAAACTACGGTAAATCTTAAAAATGCCTCTTTCATTGTAATTATGCATTTACATGACGGTTTGACTCATATACATTCACAAATAAAGCCTTGGTTGCTTTTTGGCAAGAGTTTTACTTTAGTAGTCACTGATACAATACCTATTTGAAATACGTAGTGAATCCTCGTTGGTGCATGAGAGTTTAATTAATAAATCAATCAATCAACCTTTATTCGTAGGGCACCTTTCAAACAAATCAAAATGCTTTACTAAAATGCTTTACCGTCTCTTACCGTCATATTAATTTGACTCACAGCTGGAACCTACCTTAATGAGAAAATATTTTTAAGTTCCACACTCAGACTCGTAAATATGATTTTTTTGTTGCCCTGATGGAAATAGTGCTGTGGAAATTATGCTTACTAAGTAAATTAGTTAAATAGTTGATTTTGCATGAACAGAAAATTAAAATGGAAGCATCTAAAACTGTTATGGTTAAAAACAGAGGCATTTTACAAACTTGGCACAAACTGAGATTTTAGCAGCCAAAATATCTTATTCAGTATGCAGAACATTTATAGGTTATATGCAGTTTGCACAATCGATTAGATTATTTAACTGTGCTTAAATATTCACCACAAGCCACTCCATTGTATTAACTCACATACTGTATTTAGGACCTTATTCTTTGGAAATGTGGCAGAAACCCCATAGGCCATGGCTTTCCAACTGTGACTGTCAAATTAATTTCTAATTAAGCTGTCTGCTTCAACAGAGGGAAATAAAACAGCAAATGTCCAGTGGAAATATGCAGCAACACCACTGTGACATTTAGAGTACAGAACCTGTGTTACTCTGTGGCTGCCAACTGCTGGACTGGTAGCACACACACACATACTTGAACAAAGCCTTGTTAGTCCGGTGGCATAGTGAAAATACCGTTACCGAGGTGATAAAAGCACCAAATTTTGCATGGTGTTTCCTTAAGGTCTATGGTGTAATTTTGGCCTAGGAGCCCTCAGAAAAAAAAAACTTCATATTAGCAGTATATCATTATCAGTGAAATATGCTTAAAACACAGTGATTTTCAAGTTCCTGCACAAGATAAAGTGTTCAAATGAATCCCAAAGTTAACATTTTATAGTTTTATTTATGTGTATGAACTTTTACATAACTAAAGCTTCAATACATGACAAGTATTGAAAAAGTATAATCTTTTTTGGCCCTGTAATACATAATTATGAGTTGTTACAGGTGCATTTGCAAAGAGGTGAGCCGTCTATAGTCTTTTTGCCAGCCCATAGAGCCCCATTGTGAACCCAGAAATGTTGAGTACACTAAAGTTTTATGTTAGAAATGTACAGTATGGGTCCCCAGCATTAAGAAACTGTCGGATGCTAACTTGCATATGTTGGGCAATTTGCATAATTAGCATTATTAGCATTAATTATCGTTGATCGCCAATATGGGCAATATTTCAGCAAGTGCTTGACCGATTTGGACAATATTGGAGTGGTTTTGGGGGTAATTAAGGATGCTGAATCCATTTCTGACAATTTAAACCAAAAGTTGCCATATTTCAACTCCCGGTGAGTTGATTTTGAAGTTATTTATATGCTTAATACACTGGACCTGCATTTCAGAATCAATAGAGCACAATGTCATTGGTGTGAATGTTGAGGCGTAATATTTCTTCAAATTGCTTCAGTCTGCTTGCATTTTTTGGCAACACAACTTTGTGTGATTGCCACTGTGGTTACTGCATCGGGCAGAATTACTGGCTGGATGGAAAGATGGAAAAAACAGAGCTTTTAATATTTGGATCATATCATCTCAGTGCAAGTAAGTTGATCAAATAGAAGCAGATAACAGTTTGACTGATTACAGTGTGTATGTAGTGCATATTTAATTTATATATATATATATATATATATATATATATATATATATATATATATATATATATATGTATATATATGTATATATATATAGCCTAATATCTCTATAGCCTTCTTCTAAACCGTCTCTAAAATATGGTAGGAGTTATTTTGAGTAAAATCCAGAGACTTAATCCAGACTAATTAATACATCAACAGTTAATGTTACCACAGCTACCAAAAGAAGTTAGACTACTTTGCTTCATCACCCCAACCCTAATAGCTCACAAGTTCTGGCGAGCAGAAAGAGAGGGTGATTGGCTGTTGCAACAACAATGCTTTGAAGAGATGCTGCCCTATTTCTTTGCTGCTGGTCATCACATCTACTCAAGATGGATCACATAGCATCTGCACGACATGCAGCACCTTCCTGCTACTGCCAAGGATGACCTCCTCGCTGGAAGCCATGTGTGCTGCCACTCAGATGGTGCAGCTGCAGTGAGTGGAGATATATTTGGGGAGCAGACATGCATCAAGCAAGGGAAGGGAGTGAAAGGCATGAAGGGCATCTCCACCAACTCTGAACAGGTCACAGTGTGGATCCAATCTTTCGGCATCGGCTCCCACCTCTCCAAGTCATTGGATGAGATGTTTGCCGATGCTGAAGCTTAAGAAAAGACAATGAAGCCCAACAGACACAAAGAAGAGGGTAAAGGACGGTGGGAGTTGGATGCAGTGGACCGAGTTAAAATCCTGAGAGTGCTATGGGAAAACTCTCACCCACTCACCACAGAGACTGCTACCCTCTACCATATCATAAATGGCCCGGTGGCAGATGGAAAAGTGAATGTGCAAGATGCATTGAAGATCAGGCAAGACATGAGCACATTGTTCTCTTCATCATTTACTGGGGGATTTCATGCACCCATCTCAAAAAAGGTGGTGACAATAAAATTCAAGACAAAAGGAGTGAAAGTCAATGGGGAGATCATATGTGACCTTGAGGCGTTGTTTGCTTCGGCTGCTGGTGGTGGGGAGCAAGAGAAGAATGGAGCTCTCTACCCTCTTTATCTACGAGCTCGGCCCAGTGCTTGCATCCATCAGCGGTGAGTATGGATGCCTCAGAAAGGGTAACAAGTCTGTGATTGTTCAGCGTCTTGAATTCCTTGTTCCCAATGCCCATCCACCAGACGTTGTACTCGTTGATGCATCGCAGCTCATCTGTCTCATGGTGTGGCCATCGTAAGGTACTGTGGCTGTCCTCGCAGCCAGAATGAGGCGCTGGCTTGATCGCTACATCACCCAAACATTTGTTATCTTTGACCGGTACGAGCAAGTCTCTGTCAAAGACCAAGAGAGGCAGAGAAGAGCTGGGGAGAGCTCAATAGAGTACAACTCTCACTGAAAATCCCCCTACCTAGCCGCGATAAAGTGATGAAGGACAAGACAAACGAGTGGAGGCTAGGTGAGCCCCTGTGCACACACAACATAGGAGATCACATCGAGATGGTCAGCAGAGCAGACTGTATTGTCACTCATGACGAAGCAGCCAGGCGTGGTGCTAAAACTGTCCACATTCTCAGCGACGACACTGATGTGTTTGTGCTCATGGTCTATTGGTGCTGGAGGGTGGGTATCACATGTCACCTGCAGATGGAGAGGTGGCTATGCACGCTGTCTCCGGGTGTGGCAAAGGGAAGGTGTCCGTGCTTAAGGCCATGAGAGTAGTACCTGGTGACCTGCTTGACTTCATTGGAGAGGAGGGAGCTACTGATTTGCAAATCACAGAGGCAGTGAGGGTTTTTTTTCCTGGCTCTGTACAGCCGCAGGAAGTCTGCATCTCTGAATGTCGCCTGATATGACTTATACCGAAAGTGCAAAACCCCCCCAGCACTGAAGACACTGCCTCCTACAGAGCGCAACGTGCACCTCCATGGATGGCGTGCCCATCTACAGATGCTGCAGACCGCCCTGATCCACCAGCTGTGGATATCACCAAGTTTGGATGGAATAAGAAGGAAGGTGAGAAGGAAGGAGAGGAAATCATCATGCCTGTCCTGGATGCAAGCCCCGTTGCTTCTCCTGCCCTGTTGGACATTATCAGCTGTAGCTGGGTTAAAGCCCTGTACAACAACAAAGTGCAGGCCTTGCCTGTACCAGCTACTGCTTCTGCAATGGCTATGACAGTACATGTTGCAACCAGCTCACACACTCACAGCAACAAGAGCAAGATGAAGAAGAAGATGAAGACAGAGCAGATGATGATGTTGATGATGGATATATGGTGATATAGTACAGAGTAGCAGAAGTACAGGGTGCTCTTGCTTGATGAAAGTTTTCTAGTTTTCTGCTCTGATAATTTTGAGTATACTTCTGTTTAAAAATCTGTTCCAGGACTCTTGTGTTCTACCTGTAACTTGTATTATACTTCTCTCTCTATATTATTTAGCCATAGTCATAGTTTGATATGGTACTTGCCTTTGTTACCTTCAGTGTCACCTCAGAGTGTAATGTTATGTAAATTAAAATGTACATATTCTGCATCATTTGGATAATTGTGTTCATAAATATTCTGCAATTTATTTTTATAGATTCAGCATCCTCTAAATCTTCTAAATTGACTCAAAATTAATCAAAACCGGGAGTTGAAATGTGGTTTAAACTGCCATTTTGAATTTTGAAAATGTCGGATATTCCTGTCTGCATCAAATGTTGATACTTCATGGAGAGCACATTGATCTATGCCACCCGCACAGAAGAAGCACTTGTGAATATCCCGTCATTGCATTTCATCATTTCATCGGCTTTCCCCCTCCAGATTCAACAGCAGTACGTCTAGCTATGTACTGTCACACACACACATAGGATGTAATGTGATGTGATGCAGCCTAACATAAAACTAATGGCCAAACTATGAACTCAGTAGATGGCTATATGAATGACCTAAAGTTAAATGGAAAAATAAAAGAGGAAACCAAGATCTCTTGACATTTAAGCAATTTTTGCTGCCTTTTTTTTTTTTATAATTCCGCCTATATTATACAGGGCTTTTGAGGTTTTTTGGGGTCTAAGATGTCTTGGTACTCTATTTTACACTTATTATTTGGTAGATCTACTTGCCTGAGCACAAATTAACAAAATGAAGCTTATTCATTGGTCTTAAAAGGCCATTACCATGAAAGTTTTACTCAAGAGGAAAAAAACAAAAAACGTTTTTCTTGGATATTTTTTTATTGTCATATTGTTTTAAGTCATTTGACATCAAATTTCAATATTTCCGCTGGGCTCCTAGGCTGAAATCATTTAGGAGGTCCTAAAGAAGCTTCATGTAAAATTTGGTGCTTTTATCACCTCGGTAACGGTATCATTAAATTTGTGCACTACCCCACTGGACTATGTCACTTCACTGCCAGTATGTGGGGAACATATTCAGGCTGGCTCTCAGGTGACCAGTTAACTAACTGTCTTTTTTATTGCCATTGATTTGTCTTCCTTCAGCCTCCTGGCATTCAGCCATAATGTATAATATATTTCTGCTAAAGACACTGATCCATCTCACTGTAATTGTCCTAGTTTAATTGTTAGCCCTCGGATGGCTTGGCAATAGTGCTGCTATTGATTTGTTGGGGACAGCGCCGTGCCTCAGGCAAGGAAAAATGTAGGAAGATTAAATAAGCCAATAAATGACAACCTACGACCTCCGCCGCTTCCAACACTCTGTTAGTGCTGAGGGATGTTTGCCAGCTCTATAGTGTCTAACAAAGATAAGAAGAGCGGTGTTGGTCTTTATAGTATTTCTCATTAGAGCAACATCCCGCACTACTGCTGCCATAGCAGCAGCTGCTGGAGCTCTGTCCTAACACTCCTTGAGCTAGTCATTACCATGGTCAGCTGTAGCTATTAATATCCAGGCCAACCAAAAACTATGAAACGCACAGGCTCACTGGAGACTAGAAAGAGATAAGAGAGCCATCATGGTAGCATTGTGGCAACGTAAGACCAGTGCAACATAAGAACAGGGGGCTTTCACAGAGACAAATTGCCTTGGAGCAGCAAAATGGATGCTATGTGCTACATCACTATGTTGTATCTTCTTAGGCCTTGTGGTCATTTGTCATGTTTTGGTTTTAATGAAGATTATTGATGAGCACTGCTTGTATTTGTTTTATTTGTTTTAAATCAGGGTACAGGCTGACCTACAGTTTAATGTTTACATTAAGTCTACTGAATCACACAGACCCTTTTTGTAAGCTGAGATGTTTCATTACCAATGTACAATATATACAGTCATTGACCTTCAAATGGGATTCAAACCTGTTTAGCACTGTGGAGGAACTGAGCTGTATGCAGCTTTGAGATCAAATAATACCAAGATGGAAACCTGCCCACTTCTGTGTTTGAGTGGGTGTCATTCAAGACCTGAAAGAATAACTGCACAATTTTACACATTAAACTATGTTTACAGGTCTTAGGGAGTACTACTAAGCCTTCTGTGGCTTCAGAGGAAGGTGTATGTAATCTGATAAAATTCCATCCAGTGATGTCTATCAGTGGGCAATTTAGGTGCCAGGTTTTGAAAAGCAGCCCACTGGTCTATCATTGCACTCCTATAACCCTGATGGTTCCATTATGGGCAGTTTAAAAACAAAAGATCAAAACCATTACAGCAGAACCAGAGATACCGCCTCTCTTCATTCTTCTCCCTTTCAAACCTGGTGCCACAATGCAACTAAGCCACTGAGTGACAGAATTTGTGGTAATTTATCAGATTACATGCAGCTTCCTGTGAGCCACAAAAGGCTTTATACTACTCTTGCACATATGCAGTACATTTACATTAAGGGTGTTCATCAGATGCGTTTGTCCAAATTGACTTACAGTAATTCATACATACATTCATACACTGATGGTGGTGGCTGCCATGCAAGCTGCCGACGAGCACATCAAGAGCAGTTTGCAGTTCAGTATCTTGCCAAATGGCACTTCAACATGCAGAACAGGGAAATCAAACCAGTGACCTTCAGATAACAAAATGCCAGCTCTACCCCTGAGCCACAGCCAACCCAGTAGTACTCTGTAAGACTTAAACTCACTTTAATGTGGACATCTGTCCAGATTGTAAAACCCACTGAGGCCATGTAATTGCGATTTTTGGCTTTATTAATAAAATTGATTTCTTTTGATTTGATTTGTGGAGTTACCTTTTAACAAGAGCAGTGGTGTATTTGAAATTTGAAATGAAAAAAAATAACAATACAGTATTTTGGGCCAGGAAAATGTTAAAGTGAAACTCATGCCAAAATGCAACCTAGGGTCTTTTTGTGCCCGAGTCAAACTTTCATTTAAAAGCATAATTACGACGAAAGCGCCACTTTTAAGATTGACTGTATTTTTGTTTTCAGCTCAAAATCATTTACATCAAGGAGTACTACGGGCACTACTATGATAGCATCAAAATCGCTATTTTTAAAACGCTAAGAAGCCTCGACACAACATGAAACTTTGCTCATAGTATCACCAGGGTCTCTACACATGATCTCGCGCATTGAGAACATTGTTTGTGTACGCAGAGTTTACTAAAAAGAAAGTTTTTTTTGTGGGTGGAGGGGAGCTTTAATGCCAAATTTTTAGCTTTAAGAAAGTGCTAAAATAAAATGTATATGTCACATGTGAATGCCATGAGGCTGATTGGCTGAAGTGACACCCGTTTTAGGGAATTATAGCAGGTCCAGTGCGGTGGCATTACATTTGGGAGGGAGGTTGTGTTGTTAGGCAGATGTCTGTCATGTCTGCTTTCTGTCTTTTTGGGGGCCCTATGCAAGATGCTGTTTGGGGGCCCCTATAGTGTCAAACTACGATGGATAGATTCCTAACCCTTTTAGGTGATCCACAAAGATGCAACAATCTATTACATTTTAAGAGGAAAACAGGCTAGAGTCGTGAAAACCTCTGTCAAATTAAAATTAAACATCTTAAGTTGACCCACCCAAACAAGTGATTCAATGAAGCAAAGTCAATTGATAGAAAATGATAATACAAGGTAAACAATGGGGATCCTCTATATGTCAATAAATGAAACCGATGCAGTGTTCCTCAAAAATGTTTATTTTGATAATGAAACATTTTAAAACATCCTGGTCCGGTGGTGCTGAAGGTGGCCATGCTGCTTCCTGGTCCACGGCTCCAAAATATTTCAGAATTGCTCCTGCAAAGACAAAAGTCCTCAGGTTACCAAGCAAAATAGATCCTAAGCAAATATTCATACTATATAATTGAGTTATGTTAAAAATTCCTAATCTGTTTTTATATTGAGCATTGCAATATACAGTACAGTGTCTCTTTAAAGCATGCACCCAATTTCAAAGTGGTCACTTTTAAGCAGTTTTCAACACATTGTACTTGTTAGAGTTATAAAACGAAGATAAATGAGTGATGAGCACTATGTGATACTAAAGGAATATTTTTGTGTATATTTCACAGTGTAGCACAAAGTGGACTACTTGTGCCTAACTGATGATATGGTCTTAACCTATATTGTGTGCCATAACTAACGGTCATATATACACTATAGTTTACTTTAAATTTACTTTAATTTGTGTTGTTATGATTCTTTTGAAAAAAAAAAGTAATACATCAAAAACATAACTAAACTGTACGAATGAAGGCAAATTTGTTCAAATGATATTGTCACAATAAATATTCTGATAAATGTGGTAAAGACAGATGCAACTAACTCAGCAGAGTTAACAATTATCAACTCAGAGCAATAATCCACTGCCATAATAGTCCATAATAATCCACAATAGGCCTAATATGTGCTAGTCTTGTTTAGCACACTTCACTTCATTAGAGACCTAGAAACTCTAGACACACTTAAACAATCCTAGTAATGTTACATGGCAAATATTTAACAGCAGAGGAGGTCTATGACGGAACAGCAGCTCCCACTGGACGAGGATACAGCAGACATGACTGACATCTGACTAACAACACACCCTCCCTCCCAAATGTAATGCCAACGCACTGGACCTGCTATAATTCACTAAAACAGGTGTCACTTCAGTCAATTGGTCTTATGGCATTCACATGTGACGTATACATTTTATTTGAGCACTTTCCTGAAGCAAACACTTAAGATAACTAAAAATTTGCCATTAAAGCTCCCCCTCCACCCACATCACAAAAAACCTTACCATTATCCTGTGAGTGTTTTTTTTCATCTAGTTTCTTCTTTTTTCTGAACCCGACTAATAGGTTCGTTTTAAAGCCATGTCATGAATGACCGGTACCGGTGGCTCAGCGTAACTCACCTCACCGTCCCCGTAAGCGCCCGGAAATCTCCCTAATTTTCGGCAGTTAACAACAATTTACAGACTGTGAACATCGCATTCGTCTGTGCCACATATTGACGGAAACAAATCATGATGTATGCGGAGCTCGCGGAAGTGCTAATGGCTCTATTTGTATTTATATTTATAAATGATGGATGAATGTTATTATCAAGGACATGAATGAATTTATTGAGGAAAGGAAAATTTGCCAGGAACATGTTGTTTATTCAAAGAAAGAGCTTTACTAGCACAAACACACAACTATGTATAAAGCGAAGGAGATCTGCACACACAACAAATGGGAAGCTGACGAAAAGCCCAAAATCCTACAGCACCGTGAAGTGTCTGTTTGCCGCCTCGGAGCTGTAGGTAACTGGCGTCATTCTGTCTGAATTCAGTCCATTTTGCAGACGTCTGTGGTGCGTTGCCCTGTACTTCGGAATCGCCTCTAATCTCGACTGTAGCGTGTCACAGAGCTCAGTGAGTTCCTGGATGCGAAAGGACAGAGGTCGCACTATCCATCCAGACACCCGCCGTCTTCCTCATCAGACATCAGGTATGGTGGCGCACTTCCAAAGGTCCACCTCATCCTCAGCTAGCACACTCTGTCTCGCTTCCAGCAACTGTAAAAACAATCAATAAAGATAATCAGTACTGCGCAATGCACTGCGTATGGACATAACACATCGATTAATGCACCTGAAAAATAGTCACATTGACCAAAAATGGATCTAATCTGATAAGTCTTACCCTCTTTCTTCTCGATCAACTCCGAGCTGAACTCTTCACAGCTTCCGCCTGCGATGCAAGATCTGGTTGTTTGTACCTGAAGCTCCTGCGTACTGTCTCGTAATATGTCTTACAGGCAGCTGGAAAACAATTAAATGAGAGTGGTATGAATAAAAAAATGTAAGTCACAGTAAAATTAAACAATGAAGGAAAAAACAGTAAAAGTTACTTACAAACAATGGCGTCATTATCAGCATCATGTAAATCTAGACTTGCAGACATAGCTCCGAGCTAATAGGAGGTCACGGCCTCGTTATGAGGCGAGGTTAGTCTGTGAAAACAAAATGCTGGCAGTGATAAACCTCCGTGTCCCTCTGCGGCAGCGAAGCGCCCTCCATCGGCGACACTCTCCGTGGTGACCCGGCAAAGCTCCACCCGTCAGCGCAGGCCTCCTTTCGACAATGACCGGGCCGCTAGCCTAGCTCCCGCTAGCCTAGCTCCCGCTAGCCTAGCTCCTGCTAGTTTAGCTGAACTTGCTTCGTGTCCAATAAAACACAAACACTTCGACTGTGATGGAGAGTCCGACTCACATACTCACAGTATGTGAGTTCATAGTCCGTTAGTGATAAAACACGACACTGATGACACACACAGTCCACTGTTAGCTGCTCCACGCCATTAAGAGTACATCCACACGTACGAAAACAATCTTTTTTTCCTCCGTCTTCCTATGCATCGTTTCAAGAATATTTGCGTCCATACGGATCCACTGAAAGCGACCGAAAACGCTATAGTTCATACTCCAGGCCTATAGGTGGCGCTTAAAATTCACCAAAAACGGAGAAGAGACAGAGCATGTGCATGAAGCTCGCCTGCTGTAAACAAACCTGGTATCGTTTGTCTGGACCGATAATGAGGTCGAACTGCTGCTGCGACTCACACATGGCATCATCGTTTTGAAAAGTATGCGGATTCGCTGTCCACATGAAAACGGGAGGGCTGTGTTTTCGGAATTTTATATACTGAGCCTGATCTATTTATACCAGAGATTTTCTTAAAATGAAGTTAATACCCTTTAGCTGGGGTAAAATTCCCCTGCTACCCTGATTTA
This sequence comes from Diplodus puntazzo, assembly GCA_963678695.2. Taxonomy (NCBI): domain Eukaryota; kingdom Metazoa; phylum Chordata; class Actinopteri; order Spariformes; family Sparidae; genus Diplodus; species Diplodus puntazzo. The sequence continues at coordinate 33,801,315 of OZ023162.1, read as the reverse complement.
CATTTGCATAGCTCACAGAATTTTCATTTACATGCTAAAGCCTCCCCTAGACTTTAGTGTTGTGTCTGTCGTTAACGTGTCATTCGAACGAACGAATCTTTTGAGTGAACGAACTGAACGGAATCACTTCATGAACTGATTTGTTCCTTTCTCAGTTCAGTTGAGCTCAGCCGCGAGCATGCCGGCCGGGAGTGGAACTGCCGCGACTCACTGTGAGGACGTGATTCACGTTCGCGCTGTGATTCGTTCATGATTCACGAACCTACTGCACACAGAGAACTGTCACTGAGGACGTGATTCTCGTTCACGTACTGTGCTGAAAGTGGCGCTGTGTCACTCACTCTCTCACTCAGGGCAGAGGAGTTGATTCACGTTCAGTAACCGTACTGCTAAAACTAGCGTTGTGTTGCTAACTTCTGTGTAGCATCATGTTAAGTGATTTTACTGCACAGTAAAAGTCACTCATGTTCGCGAACGTGATTCGCATCGCTTAATTCGTTCATTGAACGACCTGCCGATGTCACGAATCCCTGGCCATGAGGTCGGTTTGGATGTTTTGTTTGTTGTCTTGTGGTGTTTGTCACTTTTCTGGCAGTGCTCGGGGGCGTGTCCTTCTCTGGCTGCTCACTCACCTGGCTGAGGTCATCTCCACACCTGCTCCTCATCATCCCCTGCAATACTTAAGGAGCAGCCACACATCCAGTCAGCGCCAGATCGTTGTGAAGTATTGTGTATGCTACCACTTTTTCCAGACAGTTTTTGTCGTTGTTACGGTTGGTTGCCTGCCTGCCTCTGCCCGCCGGAGCTGTTCTCTTGCCATCTGTTTTTGTCTGCTTCTAACCGTGTCTCTCTGCCTCAGGAATCATTCCTGGAACTCTGCCCTGGAGCCCAGTCCACTCAGCCCACACCGCCTGTGAGCCAGCCACTCTCTGGATCTCCCACACCCCTGGGATCCCACACTTGCCTGCCATCTTCCCTGCTCTTCACCATTCACTCTTTGTCAAAATACACTGTTTAAAAACTCAACCTCTAGTCCGATCTGCTTCTGGGTCCTCCTCAGAACCCTGACAGCCGAGGACTTGAATCACGTTCGTGCTGTCACTCACTCATGATTCGCGTCGCTGAGGACATGATTCTCGTTCACGTACTGTGCCGAAAGTGACGGTGTGTCACTCACTCACTGAGGGCAGAGGAGTTGATTCACGTTCAGTAAACGTACTGCTAAAATTAGCACTGTGTTGCTAACATCTGTGTAGCATCATGTTAAGTGATTTTACTGTGCACAGAGGACACTTTCACCGTGTAATAATTTTAGTGCATGTATACCATTCAAAGCAGCGCTCCGTCTTCCGCGAATGATTGTGTACTATAGTCTGTGAACGCGCCGTCCCTCAGTAAGTGAATGTGAACCTCAGGGCTGAATCATGAACTGAATGACGGATCGTTTGGCTGTTTATCAGTTCAGGGAGTTGGAGAGCACTGAACGATTCGGTGAATGAATCTTTTGAACAGATCATTTTAATGAACTGATTCTACAGATTCAGTACAGTAAAAAGAACTGCCGTTCCCATCACTACTAGAATTAGGGGGAGTGGTGTCATGGGGGGACAACTGCCAAGCAAGGCCCACGTCAATTTCGGACAATTCATGGCGGTTTTCAGTGTTGCCTGCAAATTGCTGTGTGCAGTCGTAAACCTGAACTTCCACGAAAATCTACAGTGCTGCATACTGACGAAAATGTTATAATGTGTTGTGATTGAGATCCTGATCCAACAAAATCCTAGAAAGTGACAAAGTTTTGTTTTTCACTCTAAATTACATAATTACATAATCACCTTCAGTAAACTGGATGCTGTCTGACTCTCTCACTTGAGGGGAGGGATGCTGTTTTCTGGGGAAAAGTTCACTAAAGTCTCTGTCAGGAGGGCTGACCATCGCTGTGATTTTTTTCAAGACAGTAACTACAACAACACAATAGTGAAAGGAGACAAACACTTGGTGAGTTCAAGTTTTTTGCCAGTGACAGATGCTGTGTTTTGGGCAGAAATGTGACAAAGAGTCGGTAGGACAGACAGGATGACAGACACTTCTCCACGTTTAACTGCAGTATTTTTGTCATATAAGATGCCAAAGACACTACCAGTTACTATGTTGCTGCTGTTTGGTCCCGTAACGCTTGTTTTTGGGACATTTTTCTTCATTTTGTTGAGTGAAGGATCCGTTTAGTTGTCACACTGTGAACACCATCAGCGACACGCCCCCGCTCCGCTCCACTGACTTATCCATTCACTCAGGTATGGTTCACCAATGCTGCGCCTCTAATACTACCCCTCACCCCTCGCTGTATCTGAGACTTTCATACAGAGGAGGATGCGGAGAATTGGAGCAGGATCCCCAACCTCAAAGGGCAGTGTGAATGGAGCTATTCTCTGAAGGGGCCCAAAAATAAGTGTTTAATTCTGCTTCACAGTGTAAGGCCAGACTGGCTGAAGCTTCGGTGTTCGACAAAGCAAAAACCAAGGTGCAAGGAGTAAATCAAATCAAATCAAATCAACTTTATTTATATAGCACCTTTCATACATAAAAAATGCAACCCAAAGTGCTTTACATTAAAAGAAAAGAGAATGAAACAAACCCCCTTAACATCCCCACTCCCGCATCCTCATTCATGTAACACACACACACACGTACACACATGCACACACAACCTTGAGCATACTACACCAATACGTAAACCCCACCCCCCCACAAGATAAAGCGGAATATGGCTGAGCACTGATAGACGTGAAGTGAGGACATACCATCTTATGGGAGCCATCCCCACCGAGAGCCGTCCAAGCCTACGATTACAGGGGACGCCGCCACAGAGACCACCCCGGCCCAGACAGATAGGGGCCCATACCACGGCCATAAAGCCGTGGAGCAGGACTCCCCAGCTGTCGAGGCCCAGCCAACCCCCAGGACGGCACCCCCGCAGGCAGGCCAGACAGAGCTCCCGGAGTGGAGGGCCCCCATGAGAAGAACACTGGAGCTGGAAACTAAGAAACAATAAATGAAATAAGTAGTAAAAGAGATGAAAAACCTCCTAAAACAACAGAAATGAATGTTAATAAAAATTACTAAGAGCAAAACATAACTTTTATGCACTAAACCTGTAAAAGCAGCATTAGAAATAAATAGATAAATAAATAAGTAAGTACCGTACTTTCCGGACTATAAGCCGCTACTTTTTCCCCATGCTTTGAACCCTGCGGCCTATACAACGGTGCGGCTAATTTATGGATTTTTACAGCTAACGGCCACTAGGGGACCTCCTCAATCTATGGATTGTACAGCTTACGTCCCCCACCTTTAACGCCTGGTTTATTATTATGCTTCTGCGTCGCGGCGACAGCGTAGCTACGTCGTCGACCCTACACCGTCATTGAGCATTCGGAGTTCTGCGTCGAGGGAACGCGTTGTTCTGTCGGTGGACGTCATCAACTTCAGTGATTCAGGTTTGTTATGCTAACAACACATAGTCAGACAAGTGGCGGTGCTAACGGAGCTAACAGCTGTCTGTCAGTCTGACCGAGAAGTTTCTCACTTTACTTCGCTGTTAGTTGAATTAAATGACATTCATGTTGTCTTTAACTGTCCGTGCGAACCAGTCCGCAGCTTTGTGCGTCTGTTTGTGCGTCTCTGACTCTTGCGTGTTGACGTTTGCGTGGTCATAGGTTATGCAAATATGCAACTTGTTTGTTGAAATGTTAATAAAATGGAAGCTTCCCCAAACAGCAGTCTCTTTCCCGACAATCTCCTCTGTGCACGAGCCTTTACATATGGTAATTAAACGCTAAAACACCTGCGGCTTATAATCGGGTGCGGCTTGTATATGTACACATTTGTGTTTTTCCCTAAAATTGGCTGGTGCGGCTTATATTCAGGTGCGCCTTATAGTCCGGAAATTATGGTAAATGAATAATAAAACCTATTAGAGAAAATTAAAGGACAAAGAAAAGTGACAGGACAGCATAAAATGAGTAATACTAAATGAGTAAAAGGTGACTCAGTTAAAAGCTAAATTAAAAAGGTGAGTCTTGAGCCTGCGTTTAAAAGCATCAACAGACTCAGTGGCCCTGAGGTCCTCCGGCAGGTTGTTCCACAGGCGAGGGCCGTAATGATAAAATGAGGCTTCGCCAAAGGTTTTGGTTCTAACATTGGGAACATATAAAAGACCAGTACCGGAGGACCTCAGGGTCCTTGAGGGCCGATACGGTAAAAGCAGGCCAGACAGATAAGAAGGCCCAAGGCCGTTAAGACACTTAAAAACTAATAAAAGAATCTTAAAATTGATCCTGAAGCGCACAGGGAGCCAATGCAGTGATTCTAAAACTGGTGTAATGTGAGCCCACTTTCTGGTCTTTGTCAGCACACGTGCAGCTGAATTCTGGAGCAGTTGAAGCTGCGAAATGCTCTTTTTTGGGAGACCAGAAAGCAGGGCATTACAGTAATCTAACCGGCTAGAGATAAAAGCATGCATTAGCACCTCTGTGCTGGCCTGAGAGAGAAACGGGCGAACTCTGGCTATATTCTTAAGATGGTAAAAACCAATCTTTGTCGTATTTCTGATGTGTGGAATAAAATCAAGCTCAGAGTCGAAAAGAAAGAAGAAAGAAAAATCTATGTTCCAGACACTTTCTGCATTGTCCTCGTTTTACTGTAATCTACTGGGACCAGTCGTTGCAGAGAGAAATTAAGAGAAAAGAGGATGGAGAAGACCTTCAGTAACTGCTCTGAGGAGAGTCCACTGGGGCTCCATCCTCAGAGGCCATCAACTATGATAAATAGCCAACAGGAAAGAGGATGAAGGCACAGAAACACCCACATAGAGATTGTTTATTAAGCAGAGTAGCACAGATGATGCAGGATGAGTCTAATAGCAAAGAACAAGGAAAGAAACATTGCTGGTGGAAGGTGGTCTAATCTATGTTGCAGTGAAAACACAGCTCTCTTTATTTTCCCACTCCCTGTGAGTCAATAAGCCAACAAGGGGGCTTCACACACACAGTACAACCCCAAGAACCACCCTCCACCCCCTTGCAATCCATTTTATTTATGCTTTATTAAAGTGGCCCCTCAGCTTAGCAGGGGCCTGTGGCTGCAGGATGTGGACATGCTGTTGCAGCAAGATTACCCTGCCATTTCTCTTTTAATTAGCTTAACATGGTATGGAACACTTGACCTCCCACCCACAGGTAGCAGTTGGAGCTCTTGCCCTCTGACGGCCAGCTGCTCTATGGGCCAGTGACAAGACAAATGGGGTTGGTAATGACAGGGACAGAGACGAAACTCATCAGGTAAACAACACGCAGCTAATGCTACTGTATTTTCAGTGCAGCCCACCTTTGTGAATTCTCCAATTACACACTATCCAGACTGTTCATGAGCATTAGATTTTTTCGTCAAAATTCAGTGCACTGAATTTTGACAAAAGACAAAAAAAAAAAAAAAAAAAACTCATGGGTTTCTATTTTGACCCTGCTAGCATGAAAAAAGCAGTACATTCATAAGTCCTTGGTCCATGACAAGACATTCATTTAACAACCAGATTGCCATGGAAACTGGTACGGATAGCATATGTTCTCAAGAAAACTCGTATTTACGGAGCCCCTCTGGTGACATTGGTGAAAAAAATATTATTGCTTAATAACGCATGGCCATGGAACTGCCCTTCTCCCCTAATGCCGCATACCTCTTCCACCGTGCACGGCCCAGAGGATACCCTACACACGGTTCGCCTATTTACCCTTTCATGGACACCTCGGCGTGTGTGATCACTCCTTCGAGGCACAGCATTACAAATGTGCCACAAAGTCAAACCAGTGGGAGACTTGGAGATCAGACGCTAAATTCAGATTGGCTATAACACTATGCCAACTTGAGCAAACTATTCTTCATCACCGCTACTGTCTGTCCTCTGCAGTTAGGCGCGTCTCAGAGTAACACCTCCACCCCGGACGTGTTCAAGTCCAGCAGGTTCTGCAGGTGATTGATATAGTAAATAGCCACCTGCAATGTCTCCACCTTGCTAAGTCTTCCAGCTCCTGAGGCAAATGCTCTCTGAGCTGTGCGTAGCCTTCATTTACTCAGCATACTCGTTGCCACTCCCGTTCGTTCCTTATGCGGATGAATGCAGGCTCAAAGGAGTACTCAAACACGCAGAGGGGTCAGTGAAAGGGGAAATAGGGGAATTGATTGTAAGATAACCTCTGGCTGTGCATGGGGTCGAGGTATGCGGCATCCAGGTGGAAGGACAGTCCGAGTCGGAGCGCATCCTTGTAGTGTGCTCTGGTGTTATCCATGGAGAGCCCATGGAGAGCAAGCGTGTGGACATATGAAACAGGCTCCATTAACGCCTCTCTGAATAAAAATGGATAAAACATGTTCGGTGGGTTTTTCAGGCTGTAGGGTGGGTGTGATCCAGGGCACCGAAGTAGCCCTATCTCTCTCATCAAGATAAAAATTGTTTACATAATGTTCCTTCTGTTGACACTGTGAATTATTGATATTTGGAAATTGACTCGTGGGCCGCATTGAATGAGGACAAGGGTTGCATGCGGCCTGTAGGCCACCAGTTGCCCATCCCTGATATACAGTATCACTCGGAAACTGACAACCATCTGGAGCTTGTATTGAAGTTCCCACGACTTACAAACTCGTAGCCACGACTTAATTATCTTGTTCCCACGACCATTATTAAGGAGGTTTCTGTACATTTTACAGTTCAGTAACTGAATGCATTGGAATTTTGCTGATGCTTTACTTGAATTACGTTCGATTATTAAAATTAATTTGTGTGTTAATAGACCTAATTTTGATTGTACAGCAAGAGTTAATTGCTGTTGTTGTCACAACTTCAGCCAGGCTTTAGTTTTTCATTTGTCTGTTTCTTGTTTTGCCACACTAACTCTCATGTCATTTCAGACTGCCACTCACTCCTGCTCTGCATTACCTGCTGGTTTGATTCACCTGGCCTGCCTCACCCCCACACTCACCTGCTCCTCATCAGCTAATCAGCCCCTCAGTATTTGCACAGATCCTTTTCCCTCAGTTCTTTGCCAGATTGTCTAGTGTGTTCACCTAGCTCTCCAGCGTTCTGTCATTCTGACTCTGATCCTGATCCTGCCTGTTTGTGTGTTGACCTGCCATTTTGGACTCTAATGAACCCAGCCGACGATGGAGCAAGAACTGGCAGCACAAGCTGCTGCTCTACAACATCAGGAGAAACACCTTACCACTATGGAGGTGGCTTTCCGGGAGGCTTCTGCATGCCACAATCAACATTTGGAGACTCTGAGCGGTCAGCTCCAGCAGCTCATGCAGGCCAGGCAAACGCCAGTGGTTTCATCACCCACCAGCCCTTCTGTTCCCGCTGTCCCGGGTCCAGAACCCGTGCTCTAGAGCGCTTTTCTGGAGCCCCAGATACTTGCCGCTCTTTTCTGACTCTGTACTCATTGACTTTTGACCTACAGCCTCTCACATATCCCACTCAGAGGTCAAGAGTGGCTTTCATGATCACCCAGCTTACTGGGCAGGCTCGGGAATGGGGCGCCGCTGAGTGGGAGAAGCAGTCTCTGTTCTTCTGTGACTGCATTCTCTGAGGGTCTTCGGAAGGTGTTTGACCATGCTACTCCTGGTCCAGAAGCTGCTCGTGGACTGTTTAACCTGGTTCAGGGGAGCCGGAAAGTGACTGATTATTCCATTGAGTTCCGGACCCTCGCTGCGGAGAGTGACTGGAACTCTTCCTTCCTGACTGACTCTTTCTACAACGGACCCCCTCAAATGTTATCTTATATCCTGTCCAATATTTTGTGCCCATATATTTTCTTTAGTCTAAGTAATAGGTAGCGGAGTGAGCTAGTAAATGGGCCTAAGTACTTATGCGTTAAAGATGTGAGACCAGGTTAACACACAGCCTTCTTCTGATTACTGAAGGGAAATGAAGTAGTCTGAGTAACAATTTACTCTAAAAGCACCAACTTTAAATAGGCCCAAAGCAACTACTACAAAAGCACAAGATTTGAACCTGGCAGAGACACACTTATAGGCTAATAAATAACATGGATCAGATCATTTCAGATAGGCTTTTAAAAGGGTGACATTGCATTAAATGCCTATAGTGTGAGTTGTCATCACATTGGCCTTGCCAATAGGCCTATACTATGCATCATTAACTTGAGCTGCAATAGCTTGTCACAGCTGGACCCCCTGTTATGATGTGATGGTCATTTTTAATGTTCGTAATTTCATAAATTAGGCTAAAAAAATAGCCTAACTGTAACCTAAATGCTGTTCTGTAATTATTCTATTTATTTATCTAATGTTAATTAGCACCTGGTCTGTCTAAAACCTTCACCCCATTCCCCCCCTTTTCGACCTTATATACAGCGAAACTGCAGCCTATACTGTACAGTAATTGCTGTTGCTACTACTGTTACCTCCTTCGCTTTCCTTCCTCTCGCGTGCATTCACCATCCTTACGCTACCTCTCTCTCGCTCGCCCACTCACACCTTACGCAAAAACATCTCACGCACAGCCCTACTCCTGACAGGGGCTACGCCACTCTTACAACACTACTTTTTGCAACACTCAACGTCTTAATTTTACCTTTTCAATGCTGTTTGCACTGGCTGAGAACTATAGGGATGCAGGCGATTAGCAGTGACAGCAAGCGGCCGAAGAGGGATCCTTTATCCGGCCAGCCTGGCTTGCTTGAGGCACTGAATTGAATTGAACACGCGGAGCATCTGGCTAGGAGGGGCAGGTGCAGGAGGGTGTTAAAATGTAGTGCTCTGATTAGCTAAAAGCTTTTCACTTCAATTACACGCATATGGTTGTGGCTCAGCGGCAGAATCAAGTTCATAGATTGAACTTGCATAGAAACTGAAACCGGCGAACTGCGAGATGCAACAAAATGCGTACTGAGTATGAAAAATGCGTACATGTTGGCAGGTCTGCACATCGACGGACGTTTCCAGGAGCGGAGACGAGAGAGAGCGCTGCCCACTACTCCCAGGAGTCTTCCACGTCCTTCAGCGTCACCTCCCCCTTCAATGTTTTCTCCTCCCACTGGTGCCCCTAGCAACCCAGTTGAGCCCATGCAACTTGGCAGGACCAGGCTGTCAGCTGCTGAACAACAGCGACGCCGAAGGGAGAACTGCTGCATGTACTGTGAGCATGGAAGAGGACACCGAACAGTTTATCGCTGCCTGCCAGATTTGCTCTCAGCACAAGACCGCTCGCCATGCCCCTTCCGGCCTTCGTCAGCCACTTACTAATTACCATCCGCCAAAGAAACAGCTGAACTTATGTTGCATCATGTTTTCCGTCTGCATGGCCTCCCCTGTGACATTGTCTCAGACCGGGGGCCACAGTTCACTTCTCGTTTCTGGACAGATTTTGCCAGCTGTTGGGGGCCACGGTCAGTCTATTCTCTGGTTTCCATCCTCAATCAAACGGACAGACTGAGCGGATGAACCAGGAAATAGAGACTGCCTTGCGTTGCATTATGTCCCATAACCTGTCCTCCTGGTCCAAGCAGCGTCTGTAGGTTGAGTAGGGATGTATATTGATAAGGATTTAGCGATTACGATGCTTTATCGATTCCTGTTTATCGATCCGTTTTTTTATTGGTTCTCTTATCGATTCCCAAATAGGCTGAAAAACAAGTAGTAAATGAGTACAGAAAAGAACACAACCTGGCTTAAAATTATGAATCTTAATTATTCGCTGTTGAGAATAAACAATACTCAAATGAGTAAAATGAGTCCACAAGTGAAGTGGCTATTGGCTAAGGATAATCCCATAGAGGAACAACAAACAAGGAACGGGTAGGGCAGGGCTGATTAAATTAACAAAATTTTTATCATTATCACACGACGTTAGCCAGTTGTTTAATTTTACCTGCTGTGCTAGTGCTAGAACTGGTGCTGCTAAGTGCGTCAAACACAATGCCGTGTTGTGTGGCCATATGCTTGGACATGTTAGTTGTATTACCGCCTATGGCGCGCAGATCCCTCTTACAGGTATTACAGGTGACGATCCCTGAGGTGTCGTCCTTCTTTATGAAATGCAGCCAAACTTTGGATCGTTTTTGCCGGGACGACATTTCTCCACAGTGCATCGCACGTAGCAGCTCAGCTCACCTCTGCTCTGCAGCAGCTTGTGTGTGTGACGTCATCGTAAATTTGTGAGTAGGGTACGTTTATTTACAGTGTCGGCGCAGCCCGTGAAGGATCGATAGCGGAATCGTGAAGGATTTTTGTTAGCGATTCCAAAGAATCATTTGACTCAGAACCGGTTCCCAAACAAAACCGGTTAACAATGCGCATCCCTAGGGTTGAGTATGCTCACAATGCGCTTCCAAGCTCGGCAACGGGGCTTTCTCCTTTCCAGTGCTATCGGGGATATCAACCTCCACTGTTCCCTGAGCAGGAGCAAGATGCCAGTGTCCCATCTGTCAAGGCGTTCATCCAGGGCTGTCGGCGCACCTGGTTGCGGGCCCACCGGTACCAGAGAGATGCCAACCACCTTCGGACCCCTGCATCCCGCTACACTCCTGGTCAGAAGGTTTGGCTGTCTACACATGACCTCCCACTCCGGGTAGAGTCTAGGAAGTTGGCCCAAAGGTTTGTGGGCCCATTCTCCATCAGTAAGGTCATCAACCCTGCTGCAGTCCGTCTCCGCCTTCCTCGCTCTATGAGGATTCATCCCACCTTCCATGTCTCCAAGGTCTAACAGGTTAGGGAGAGCCAGCTCCAGCCCTCCTCCAGACCCCCGCCACCCCTCCGGCTCATTGACAGGGGTTCTGCTTACTCTGTTCATCGTCTCATCAAGTTGCGATTTTGGAGAAGGGGTTTTCAATACCTTGTCGATTGGGAGGGTTATGTGCCTGAGGAGCGCTCATGGGTTCCGGCGTGTGACATCTTGGACCCTGTCCTCATCTTAGCTTTCCATAGGGACCATCCTGACCAGCCCAGTGGGACGTCAGGAGCTGTCCCTTGTAGAGTTCTGTCACAACTTCAGCCAGGCTTTAGTTTTTCATTTGTCTGTTTCTTGTTTTGCACATTAACTCTCATGTCATTTGGTTTATGTTTTGGAGGAAGTTTTAATAAACACTGCTGATTTTGACTGAGCAGCATCTATGATTATTTTGCACAATCCCATATTATAACAGCTGGTTGAGATCCTCAGTGCTCGGATTTATGCCTTCCGTCTTATCTAATTATTGATATTTTCATAATATTGACAATTTGATTAATTTCAGGCTTTGAGACTAATGGTATATCTTTTGATTATTGATCCCTGATTACAGGGTGGTGCCTAGTGTTCATTAATGACTCATAGTTACCTAAGTTTCATTCATTAACTATAATAATTTTATTAATTAATAATACATTTTAATTAATAATCAGTAATCAATATCGATTCCCAACAACCCCAAACAAACTCAGATTACTGAATATTCTTTTTGCATGAGTGAACGTCCCAAAAGTGCTAAGACCCATCTGAAATTAGTGGTCTGATGGTTTGCATCAAGCACAAAGTGTTCCAGGTTTGTTTCACACTTTGCCATTGTATCTTAAACCTCTAAGGTAGCACGAGATGAGGGGAAGCTGTAACCCACGGGTCTCAAACTCAAATGAGCCGGGGGCCACTGCTGGCACTCTCATCTCAGTTGGGGGCCACTTCAGTGTTCGGGCATCAAAATAAAAGCACAAATATTTCTGAAAATGTGGTGTATTTTCAAATATTCTATGATAATAATACACAACTATTAAATTAACATTGAGTGCAAAAGTTTTTCCCTCATTCTTAAATATCTAATGGAAGCCTTTCATGAACTAACTGACAGCACTTCTGTTCACACTGTCTTCATATTAAATAACAACACAAAAAGAACGTTAGCTTTGTATGCACATTTTGACAGTTAGTGCAGTTATTTTTTTCCCTTAAAGTCCGTGTAAAGCAAATTCAGCCATTTTCTTCTAAACACATTAAAAAGGTCATAAATGTATTTCCTTAAAACATGTAAAAAGCCATTCAACCATTTAGAATCTAATTTTGGAGCTAGGCTCACAAACTGTGTTTCACAATTTCTGTGTTCAGGATTTAATGGGTGGGTCAGAAATCATGCCCGCGTTACGTAACGCGGCCGTGATTTGCATAAACCCGGCCCTGCTGCGGAAGCAGTATAAATACATTCAGCGCATTAGCTTCGGAGGTTTTCCGCTTGCTCTCGAGTCTTGGATAGCATCTCTTAGAATAGTTTGCAGCTAGCTAACCAGTCAGCTAAACAGTCATGTCTCCTCCGCATCGCTCCTGCATCTTTCCTGGATGCCACAGTGTGCATGGTAATGGCGCTGTTAGCTTATTTAAGTTTCCTAAGGACGACAACGTAAGGAAACAGTGGATCGATTTGGCCGGGCCGGGCCGGGCCGATATTTCCCGTCAATATCCTCGGGCCGGGCCGGGCCGGCCCTTGATCAATCATTTGTGTGTGTGTGTGTTTTTGTAATGACTCGAAATAATAACTGTATTTCCAGCTACAAAAGGCGCATCTCTCTCCTCCCTCCCTGTTGTTTGTGCTGCTGCGTGGTTTTACACGTGAGTGAGTGTCCTCGTGCAGAAAACATGACTTCTCGCGCACGTGACGTCACTCTCTGAGACACAAGAAGAAAGTAAAAATATATATTTTTACTAAGGAAAATGACAAAAATAATAGTAACGCACAGTGATTTGAATAAGTAACTTTAACCTGATTAGTGGTTTGGAAATATTACCACGTTAGATTACTCCTCACTGAAAAAAGTGGTCAGATTAGATTAACGCGTTACTGGCATCACTGATTGTGTAGTGTAAGTGCAACATGGAGCTTGAGAACGTCCGTTATAACAGCCCAGTATTAAAAAAAATGTCGGGTTTAAATCGGGCTCGGGCTCATAATTACAGTTAATGTGTCGGCCGGGCCGGCTCGGACACAACGTGCACGGGTAATTTAATGCATTTTACTGAAGGTGCAAATCCTGAAAATGATTTTACATCGTGCATCCTGTCATGCCCATGTAATGTTAGCAAATGTTATTGCATTTAATCATGACATGATTTGGCCTCATTCCCTGAGCGGAGTCCATCTGACAGCACAATGATAATCCACAGGTAATATTTAATGTGTACCAATATAGCTATGACAAGGAATTGTATGTAGACTGGGGTGTTATATTTGTGTGTAATGTAAAACATGGACTGTGAGGAACAAGGCTGAGCACTATTAGTGTCTGACTCAGAGTCAGTTTCTGGCTCTGATGGCTCAAACAGGTCGGGCTGGGTCTGTCTGATGACGCTGCTAGCTTCCATTGTTACTGTAGGTTATTGTACAGTAACAGAGGCAGCTCCCCTTCTGCACGTGGGCGTGATTCCTGCGCCTCTAACTGACACACCCCCAGTGTTTCACAGCAGAGAGAAGTGTTGTTTTTCCAGGATTTTGAGACCTAATTTTATATACTTGGCAATTTTTTTAATCTTTCAAATTTGGCTCAGTGGTCAATGACACGTTTCTGTGGTATGACAAACTCATAACACAAATTTATTTCTGCTTTACATGGACTCTAAATAGCTTATTTTAACATTTCACTCAACAGACAATCATCAATCAATCAGACAAATCATTCCTGAGTCCATTTGCGCTTAATTTCTTGCTAGATAGTAAATACACACTAATTCTAGGCCAAACAACCTTAGCAATACATGAAAGTATTTTGAACAAATGGGAAATTTTGAGTTTGAGTTTAACCTCTTGATGGTTGGTGTTGTTGTTTCAACTGTTGCTGAAACTGTACAGTAACTATTGTTGAGTTCTATTATTAAATTAAATTTGAATGTGTTAAATAAAATACAACTACTTTCCAGGATTATAAATCAACATTGTACTGTCAATTATCAGAATCAGAAATACTTTTTTAAATTAATTATTAATTAAAATTATTATTATTAAATTATTATTTATTTATATACATTATTTTTGTTACACACTTCAGATATACAACAACATATATTAAGAACAAAATATAAATATATACACACACACACACACACACACACACATATATATATATTAGGGCTGTCAAACGATCAATTTTTTTAATCGCGATTAATCGCATTTTGTCCATAGTTAACTCGCGATTAATCGCAAATTAATCGCATTTTTTTTGGCACTTTCTTTTCTGTTCTAAATGTACCCTAGTGTATTTTTTTTCATGTTCTTAATACTTTTAACAACATAAGAAAGGGCAAATATGCTTGCATTATGAAAATGTTTATTCAACACTTCAAATCATGCAGGAAAATAAATCCAGGGTTGTCTGCTTTTGGCGAGGGGGGGCGACGGGCTCTCTGCATCTGCCGTCTGCTTGGCTTGCAAGTGGTGTCCACTGAGACTGCACGTTTTTCTTCTTTGCCTTTTTCACGCAGTTTGCTGCTTTCTGTCAGTCAGTATCACACTGATGATCGCCATGGCTCCAGTGCAGCAAAACAATTAAAAGGTACGACTTGAAATTCAAGCCTTCTGTCGTGATATATTCAGAGGAAAACTCGGGAGAAGCAGCCGCTAGACGTTTCTCTGTTGACCCCACGAGAGTGAGAGAAACGGAGCTTCAGCGTCTGTCCGAGGAGGACAACAGCAGGGCCAGGCTGCCTGCTGGAGGGAGGAAGAAGGCTAGTGAGGAGCCTGAGATAAACATGCGGGGATGAGCTATCAGCAAACGGGCATGCCACGAGAGAGTGTCCCGCAAAATGATCAGGGCGATGGCGAAACAAATGTCCGCCACCGTGAGTGACAGCAGAGATGAGGAGTTTGCAGCGAGTGCTGCTTTTCAGTCTGCCGTGTTTTTAACGAACCGCCAACCCTGCTTCTTCTTCTTCTTCTGATTCCCTTTCTTATTCTATTTCTTCTGCCACCCTCTGTATCAAGACTACGGGTGCCGCCGACGGCCGTAAATCATACAATGCGCTTTTTTTTTATAGACTGAGCGTTAATCGCGCGTTAAAAAAATTAACGGCGTTAAGAGGACGTTGCGTTAACGCGTTATTAACGCGTTAACTTTGACAGCCTTAATATATATATATATATATATTGTTTGCAAAAAAGTGCAAACAAAAACAAACAAAAAAGAAGAATGATTGTCCGTATTTTTTTGCTTAAGTCAGGTTACAGAAGGAGGAGCGTCTGACTCTCTTAGGGAGGCATTATAGACAGGGGCGGAGGTTCGGGAGTATTCCTGAACGGCCGGTCTGTTCCAGGCCGAACCAGCCGGTTGTCGGAACGTTTTTTTTTTTTTCCCATAAAACGGCCGCAGGTGGAACAGAGTGGAACACCAGACTGGGTCAATCTAATATTTTGCACATTAAGGGGGGATACAAGCAACCCTTCCCAACTTGAGCTGATCCTTGTTTCTATTGAAATGTGATTAGCTCAGTCGCTCAGTCTGTCATCAAACCGTTATTTTCCTGTTTAAATAAAGAAAGAGGAGCGGGATAAATTCAAATGAGCAAACATGCTAAAACGAAAGAAGCCAGAGAAAGAGATGGGTGGAGCGGAGAAATTACAGGCAAAAAAAGAAAAAAAAGTTAAAACAGGATGCAGCCAAATGCGCCAAAATAACGGAGCTTTTCCGTGGTGGAGGGGTGAAGGTCAGCGCGGCGACAGTCAGCCAGGCCGCCAGCGAAGACACGGGACCCAGCAGCTTCAGCCAGACAATTAATGCCGGTATGTCGGGCTGTGTTGGGTCAGGTTGTAATTTTCAGGCCCGTTGAGAACTCTAGTTTGTGTTTTTGGATGTGTTCAGGGCACACAGAACTAGGCTTTCTGCCGATCGGATCGCCGATATTTTGCGTTTTGTGCAATTTGTGAGATCAGCCGTAATGTCTTAATTCACCGATCCGATCAAATTGCTAGCGATGATGTTGCTAGGTAATAATTCAAGATTCAAAAAACTTTATTGTCCGTCACATAGTGACGGGGCTCAAAACATAAACGCCACAAAGACATAAAACACACATTTAAACCAATGAGACAGGTTTGTTTTGCTTTGTTTGTTTGTCAAAAGCAAAACACATCTCATTGGTTTAAATGTGTGTTTTATGTCTTTGTGGCATTTATGTTTTGAGCCCCGTCACTATGTGACGGACAATAAAGTTTTTTGATCAGATCGTGATCGGTTATGGGTTTATTTTAACTCACTAATCGTGATCATCCCCGGAAATCCTGATCGTATAAAGCCTACACAGAACATTAAAGGTAGCCTATCAGCAATGTTACACCATACCTGCATAAATCATTTATCTGCTTTATCAATAAAAAATAAAATCCATACTGGCTGACCAGAAAAACGCACACATTTCCTTATTGCAAAAGAAAACATATTTCAGGAGAGAGTCTGTGTTCAAAGTTAAAAAGATAATATTTGAATATATAGGTTATACACCCTGTTTTCCTGTTCTGTTTCTACATTAATATATCGCCATTTTTACCAGCTCAAGAAACATACATTAAAGTGAGTAATTCATTTACAGTGTGTGTGTGTGTGTGTGTGTGTGTGTGTCTGTGTGGCGCTTTTGTTATGTTGATTTTTATATTGTATTTATGTTCTAACACTGTGAATTCTTTGCAAAAGTGCCATAACGTTTATCATTGTTGCTGTTATTGTTATTATTAGCTGACAAGGCCAGTGACAATCATGGAGAGGGACAGGCAGTCATAGGAGTGAGGAGGAGGAAGAGACAGATGAGGAGGAACAGGAGGAGGAGGGGGGACAGGAGAAGGAGGAGGAGGAGGAGAAGAAGAAGGAGGAAGAGAAGGAGGAGGAGGAGGAAAGTGGAGCAGGAACCACCAAAAAAACAGTGCCCGGTACAGGTGCAGTGAGGGAGGGACAGCGGGTGGTCGGGGGCCGCTGCTTGCAGGAATCGATTCAGTGGATTATATGAATCAATATTGAATTTGGAAAAAATATATTACAATCTATTGATGAATCGATATATTTTCCCCCACCCCTACCATCCACCCCTGCAATTATGTCAGTGACTTTCTGAACTAGACATCTGTTTTCTTTCCGGTGTTAATGAGTTCTTGCTAATATTCGTTATTACTGATGTTCTTTTCGTGCAGACACAGCAGTTCAGGATGCACAGTAAAAAGGCAGGGCCCAGCCTCCAAAGATTTAGATCTGTTTTTTTCTTACCATCCTCAACAACCCCCCAGAAAAGGGATGTGTATCGATCAAATCAAAGATGGTATTAAGAGAAAGTGGCTTACCTACTGTGAGAAAGAAAACTCACTGTACTGCACAGTATGTTTGGCATATGCAAAGCCATCTGCAAGTGAAAGTGCATTTGTTAAAGGTGGAATGAAAGCATGGAAGCATGTACACTACCGTATAGAAGAACATGAAAGAAACTAAGTGCATCGAGATAGTGCTGAAGCATATTTTATGAAGGCCAACCAAGCAGACATAGCCAGTCTACTTGGAGGAAAACAAATGTCACTTCATCATACAGGGGCACTAATTTTGAGGCTGCATACACCTAGGAAAACACGGCTCTTGACCATGGAAACTTCTTGGAAATGATCCTGCTGTTAAGCAAATTTGATGTTTCTCTCCAAGAACATGTTAGTGAGTGTATCAAGAAAAGCAAGAGCCTAAATGAAACTGGGGCTAAAGGAAGAGGATCTCTTGTTACACTGCTCTCTAACACATCTGTCAACAAAATAATTGACATTATTGGCCACTTGATCAAAGAAAACATTTCGAGGGAAGTAAGGGAGGCAGGAATGTTTTCTGTGCAGATTGATACGACACAGGATGTTATCTCCACAGACCAGTGTGCTGTTGTCCTTAGGTATGTGACTGACACAGTCCATGAGAAGCTCATCTGTGTCGTTTCATGTGAGTCATCAACAGGAGAGCATTTGTTCAGCTACTTAAGGAGACTCTGGCAAAGGTTGATATTGATATCAGGAACTGTGTTGGTAACTCGACAGATGGAGCAGCAAATATGCAAGGCCAGTACAAGGGGTTCTCCACTTTACTGTCATCAGAGTCTCCTAACCAAGTGCACATCTGGTGCTATGCACATGTGCTTAATCTCGTTCTGGGAGACACCACAGGTGTTGTGATAGAAAGTGCATCCCTTTACTCCATTGTGAATGACGTTGCTGTATTTATGAAAGACTCATACAAGCGTATGAATGTGTGGGAGAAAGTGAGTGATGACAGGCATCACAGACGGCTGTCCCCCATCGGGGAGACCAGGTGGTGGGCGAAGGACCAAGCCCTGAGCAGGATATTTGGCTGTTTTGGTAACCCAGACAATGCCTTGTTTGTTGATTTGATCATCACATTGAAAAGGATAGTGGAGGATATGTCAATGAAAGCACATGTCAGAGCAAGAGCCCAGGGCTACATTGAGTCCCTACTGAAGCATGAGACCGTGCTTACAGCACAGATATTCTTGAGGATCTTTGAGATCACCACACCACTCTCCAGATACCTTCAGACTAGTGACATGGACCTAATCACAGCTCATCAGCTTGTAATGGGGGCCTTAGACAGCCTAAAAACATGCACTAGGGACATGGATGATGTCACAAAAGCAGCAAATGTATTTGCTGAGTGGGCAAACAAGAAGCTGGAGGAGAGCGGATCCGAAGAGGTGGTTCAGGTGGATCTACCTGAAATAAAGATCAGAAAGAGGAAGACCATGCCAGGTGAGATAGCAGAGGAACAGCATGGGTTGAGTGCAGAGGATCAGTACAGGGTCAAGGTGCACAATATTATTTTGGACACAGTCGCTGAGAGCATTTAGACTCGCTTTTCAGCAAATGGATCTCTTTATGATGATTTTGCATGCCTTGACCCAAGAAACTTTGGTAAGCTAAGAGATAGGGGGGTTCCATCTGAATCACTCCAACAGCTCAGGAAGTGCCTCCTTAGGTTTGATGAAAGAGCCACACCTGGAAGGCTCAAGGCTGAGCTCTGTAGTCTTGCCAGCCACTGGGAGCGACTTAAGTTGCCCCATTTGGAGTCATACACTGTCTGGACTGCAGAACAGACAGAAAACGGGGACAACATGGAGCTGAAAAACACCAGTTGCATCTCCTGTAAAAACTGTGCAATTTGTGTTTATCACATACTCTCCAAATACAACCTACTGACTGATACCTATCATGTCATCGGACTAGCCTATAAGTTCCTGCTGACGCTGTCTTTCAGTCAGGTGGCCTGTGAGAGGAC
Organism: Diplodus puntazzo; assembly: GCA_963678695.2. NCBI lineage: Eukaryota > Metazoa > Chordata > Actinopteri > Spariformes > Sparidae > Diplodus > Diplodus puntazzo. The sequence goes on along the minus strand of OZ023162.1, from coordinate 33,781,986 downwards.
TTTCTCTACACTCAAGTTTGTTAAGAACAGACTGAGGACCACACTGACACAGGAGCATCTTGAGGCATTTATGCTCATGTCAACAGAGAAAGAGACCCTGATGACTTTAGACAACGATGCAGTCATAGACAGAGTGGCAGAGACCAGTGTACTGCTCAAACGCTTGCTGGTGATGTGATGATGAGGTTAGGACAGTTTCCTTTTGTTGGGGGGTTTTGAGATGTATACCTTTGGAGGTTGGTTTCTGTTTCTCATTATTTGCTTTGATTTTGATAAGCTGCTTGTTTTTTATTGCTTATTGTTAAAAATCTTAAGCTTCTGTATCACTTTTGTGGGTGGAGATGATCTATGTCTGAGATGAGGGGAGTTTAGCACCACAGGGGAAGTGATATAAAGACCACGGTGTGTCTTGTTCAGGTCCTCTTTATTTTTGTTCCTGTCTGCCATGCTGCCACATCAGTAAGTTTGATGATTGTAGTTATATTCTAATTTCAAATTGTTTTGATTTGTCCTTTGAGTTTTACCTAAAGGCCATGCATCCTAATTCTTGGTATTTCTTTTGAACAGATCATATTGTATTGTTTTGGTGTCGTAAAAGACTTGAGATGTCTTAACTTTGAGCAGATGCATTAATAATGTAAGCCTGCTAAATACTTTGCTTAAAATTCTAGTGTATGGTACGTGTGGCAGTGTATTGATTTACGTATGTTTGTTGTACAGATAATCATCCTTCCTGCCATTTGACCAACCATCTCCAACTAATAAACGGTTAAATGGCTTTTTTGGATCCTAAGTGTTTGAATGTGCACCCCAGTTAGAAATTCTATGGTCCAGTATGGTCCAATCCTCCTCCTCACCATACATCATTAAATCATATAGCTCTTTTACATTTACCACTAAACACACGCACACAGTAGTTTTGATTGTTGAAAAAACATAGTGTGTGAATATGAGTATGCATAGTATGTGAGAGCATTATGTACTTCAATACACTCTACTGACGGACTAATCTGTGGGTTGTGTTTAATATCATTAGATTGTTTTTATGCTGCAAATTAAGTATTCATGTTAATGTTACGGTTCCACTTGCGACCGTCATGCAATCGGATAAAAGGCCTCTCTAAGCCAAGCTCCTGGGCTGAATTTCAACCCCAGCCCGCCCCTGGTTATAGAGTTTAATGACCACAGGCAGGAATGATTTCCTGTGGCGCTCAGTGGTGCATTTGGGTGAGAGAAGTCTTCCACTGAATGTGCTCCACTGCTGGGCCAGTGTGTCGTAAAGAGGGTGTGTGACATTATCCAAGATAGACTTAAGGTTGACAGCATCCTCCTCTCTGCCACGGTCTCAACCCTCCTCTCATCCCCCAACGTTGCTTCCCTCCTCTACATCCCCAGTGTGTTTTTTTCCAGAGTTCAGGTGGTATGTCAGCTGGTCTGGCCACAATGCCGGCCGGCATAAGCGTGATCAGCTATTCTCCGGAGTAAACAAAAAAAGCATGTCCCGGTGGAAGCGGCATTTTATAAAAATTAACACGAAAAAAGCACAAAAACTCAATAAAAACAACCTCGTTAGAGAGGGCAGGACTTCACAGAGTCACAGTGAAGAAACAATAACAAACAAAAAGAGTAAAAACAAGTTAAAGTTAAAAAAGTAAACTTAAAGGCTGGAGCAGCGTAACAGGCAGCCTGCAGCTTTTCGCACATGGGCACTACAATATATACAATCAGCCGACAGCAGTGCACGCATACAGAGACCGGACAATAAAGGAGAGTGCTTGGAGAGGGAGAGAGGAAGTTGGACTACCTGCTAAGTTATGTAAATATGTGTCTGTTACTTGATTACAGCAGTCTGTTGTCCTTTCCTATGAACCACAGTAGCACAATCACAGCTGACTTTCCCCGCATACTGACTCGTTGAGTTTACTCGCTTCGACTCAAAAGGAGTCATTGAATAGTGATGTTATTCACATGAACTGAGTTTACAGGGGAGACAGTGTCTCTGTATGCGTGTACAGCGGTATGGTGGTACAGAGCTCGGGGAGCAGACCGGAGCGCTGCTGTCGGCGCTGCAGCCCCGGGTTGGAACGACACAAGCGAGAAAAGCCTGCTGTTCTAGTGTTGTGCTAACTGGGGCTAATGCTCCGTGCTCGGCGCCCCGGAGCTTGTTAGCTCCGTACTATACTGCCACACTCCATACGCATATAGAGACCAGAGCTCGGCAGCTCTGCGACAGAAACAGAAACAGATACACAGAGACTAGCACAAATCAGGAGAGAGCTTGAAGATAAGTCAGCAAGGAACTGGACTCTGTGTTGCCCATTATTCAACAATTTATTTTTTTGTGCAAAATAAAAAATATTTTTAACAGAAATCTGTCCTGCTAAACTTGACAGAATAAAATAAATATTTATTTAACAGAAATGTCCTGCTCAACTGAAAACAGTGTAAGATAACAGAAAACAATAGAAAGTTGTTTCTTTATACTGATTTCATATGTATATATCAACCGCCTGTGCACATTGCCGTAACTAGCTATGAGGTACCCGAGGTGAATACCTCGGTTACTATTTCCTGGGATTTTTTATAAAAATATACATTTTACAAAAAAAAAAGAAAATCTAATTCATAGAAAGATCACAAATTATATTAACCGTTACAGCCGACAATCAGGAGTTGTGTTTTCCGCATATGAGGTCTCCTAACCTTTAGCCTTACAGGTCACGCCGCAGCGCGTCACGTGTACCAGCACTGACTGGACATGTTTTGGTTTTGGGGTGAAGAAGAGATTTTCCGCGTGTGATGAGACCTAAATGAGAGGTAAGGAACGAACATACTCACCAGTTCGCACATCTGTCATGATACTAGTTTTGTTGAAACAAAAAGAAAACACTATTTTGCAGCAGCTGCATGCACTTGCCCAAGAAAAATTTCAACTCGGGGGACAATAAAGTTTATCTCATTGTCATCTCATCTCACTAGCTAACGTTAGCTAGTGTAAGGTAACGAGAAGGAGGGGGACAGCTCTCCATTCCGAAACACCTCCATTCCGACACCCCGCTGTTCCGAAACCCCCCACTCCAAAACACCGCTGTTTCGACCCCCTCGCCGCAGTGCTTCATGAGCCTCCTCCGACCACCTCCTCACAGTCCTTGTGGTTGTAGGCTTCCTCTTCACCAGAGGCACATAGCAGGGTTTGAGGTGAACCATGTTGTGATCTGACCTGCCCAGAGGGGGGAGAGAAGAGGAGGTGTATGCATACTTAATGTCAGCATACATAAGATCCAGGGTCCTCTTCTCTCTGGTAGTACAGCTGACGTATTGTTTAAATGTTGGCAGAACTGTATCCATGATGACGTGGTTGAAGTCTCCTGACATGATGATGAGGGCACTGGGGTGTTTAGTTTGAAGCTTGGAGATTCGCTGCAAAAGACATCCATCTCGAACTTTTGGGGGGGAAAGCAGCTGACATGGTGGGAAAGGTTCCACTTTTCAACAATACTGTTGCCAGGAGAATCAATGATATTGCCGGGGATATTGAGGGACAATTGCTGGACAGAATAAAAGCATCTCCGTGGTACGCAATACGAATCCACTGATGGACGAATCCACTGATGTAGAAAATAAGGCAATAATGTTGGTGTACGTCCGATATGTGCATCAGGATGAGGTGCATAAAGATTTACTCTGTTGTCTTTCACTTCCGAGCTCAACCACCAGCTCAGAAATATTTAGAGTGTTGAAGGCATACACTGCAGGCAGACTGGGCTGCCGCGATGATGGGCCGGTTGTCGGGATTTACCGCCAAGCTGAAAGAAGTGGCGCCGGAATGCGAGGCAACTCACTGCATGCTTCACCGCGAGATGCTGGCAAGCAAGAAAATGTCCCCTGAACTCCACACAGTCCTGAACGACACAATACGGGTCATAAACCACATCAAAGCCCATGCCCTGAATTTGCGGATGTTTGAATTATTGTGCGAGGACATGGATGCTGATTACAGGCGCCATCTTCTACATACAGAAGTTAGGTGGCTGTCAAAAGGAAAAGCATTAACCAGAGTGTTCGAGTTAAGGGAGCAGTTACAGAAATTCCTCTACGACAGACAGTCACCATTAGCAGAGCACTTTAGTGACGAGAACTGGCTCTCAAAACTAGCATATTTGAGCGACATCTTCATGTCTTTGAATGAACTAAATCTGACGATGCAGGGGAGGATGGCTGACACATTCAGGCTGGCAGACAAAGTCGCGGGATTCGAAGCCGAACTGGCAACCTGGGCACGCCGCGTCAACTGGGGTGTTTTTGACATGTTCAGCAACTTGTCCAGCTTTTCGGAAGACCCGGCGGGACTTGTCAAGTTGATACACAGCCACCTGACATCACTGTCTGCTGCGTTTGAGCGCTATTTCCCATCTTCAAAGGACCCGAGGAATGGCAAAGGATGGATGCGTGATCCATTCCAAAATGACGATGGTCGAGACCGGCTCCCATCAAAACAAGACGACCAGCTGATGGAGCTCAGGAATGACGGAGGACTGAAAACACTCTTTGATTCAACATCACTGTCATCCTTCTGGATCAAAGCATCGGGAGAATACAACGAGATCGGCACGCTCGCTCTGAAGACGCTCCCGTTCCCAACGTCATATCTGTGCGAGGCCGGTTTTTCTGCCATGACCGCCACTAAGACCAGACTTAGAAGCAGACTGAATATGAAGAATATTCTCACTGACACTGATTCAGTAAGTTGTCGACATTAATATTTGTAAAGTGGTCCTATTTGATGTCTAGTTTTATTGTATCCTGGTTTTGAATTATGTTTTGGATGCATATTGTTAATGGAACCACAGAACAGCTGACAAGTCTTCTTTGCAGCTGAAGAGGAACTGTATCAATATACACGTTATGTTCACGCCCAAACTGTTCTGTTCTTTTTGGTCTGGTGACTGGTCAGGTATTTTCTTGTGTGGTTTGGTCTAAGATTTGACAAAATTTGTAAAGCCTGATGTCTACATTTAGCTAGTTTTAGATATGATAGGCTGAAATAAATGTGTGAGTTGCCTATTGAAATAACGTTAATGTCTTTCGCAATACAAAGAGGCCGAAATGTCTGATTTTGAAGCGGTCTGACCATTGAAATAGGCTGTTATTTTCATAAAATAAGCGTTTGTCGCCACCTGTTGGTGGGTTAATATATGAAACCATTGTGCATTTAGCACTGTAAAAGAATGATATAGCATTTTGAAATGCATTGTTTTATCTTCAATGTATATTAAAGTTGACATAAATTGCCAACCGGTCCGTGAATTTTTTTTTTATGTTTCTGCCGGTCCATGGCACAAAAAAGGTTGGGAACCCCTGGTTTACACTCATGCATGTTCACAACAACATCAAGATCAACAAGGAAAGCGTACTCAGGCGGTGGGATGCCTCTGGACACAGGAGGATCCACCTGACCTTCTGAAAGGTAATACTATGAAGATTAGACAGCCTTTGTAAATAAGAATTTGTTCTCAAATGCTTACCTGGTTAAAATTGAGATGAAAAAAAGCAGTATTATTTGTCACATTTGAATTAACTGAACATAAGTCTGTCTGCCTGTCTGTCTGTCTGTCCTTTTTATGTACTTTCAGTGAGTTGAACCCTCTGGGGACAGGATCCAGCCAGCCCTCCAAAAAGTCAATAATATGCACAGTATCTGAGAGTGCCAAAAGTTAATAAAAATGGTCTGCATTTTTATAGCGCTTTTCCAGTCTAACGACAGCTCAAAGCGCTGTACAATACATGCCACATTCACCCATTCACACACACATGACGGAGGCTGTCATGCAAGGCGCCAACTGCTCACCAGGAGCAATTTGGGATTCAGTATCTTGCTCAAGGACAGTTCGACATGCAACTAGGGGGAGCCGGGATTCGAACTGGTGACCTTCCGATCACTAGACGACCTGGTCTACCCACTGAGCCACAGCCCCCAATCCAGTCAACATTATGTGATTGTGTATTTGTGTAATTGCACAGTTTAAAACACTATTTATTTTACTTTTTATTCATAATCAAGTGCTCTTTTTTTTTTGCTTTTTTGCTTTGCGCGCTCGCATGGTTTGTACCTCACTAGTTTCATAACCGTGGTTACGGTCCTGCCTGTGCAGTATAAATTATGCACGTTATCTATCTATCTATGTTTGAACTGACAGGTGTAAGGTTGTATATATGTATGTATACAGTATATGTGTGTATTCTTTATCTATTATTCATCTATGTATTACTTTTATGTATTATTTATCTATTTTATGTATTCATCTATCAATTGTATGTGTTTATTACACTAAACCATTTTTTTGGCCATAAAATACTGACATTTACTGGACTTAAAAATACAAATACCCATATAGTGCTAGTTATAGCTTTAGTGCGAGTTGAATTATGTGTATTCCGCCCCAGGTGTTTAGTTTGGCAGATAGGTTAAACAGTTCTTTAAATTATGGACAAAGCTTGAGGTTCAGGCTGTTTATTGCTGCCTCTCACATGAAGTGTACTGTAAAACCGATACAGAAGAAAGACATGTTCAGATTACAACGCATATTAAATTAAATATGAGTGTGGGGTAATGCTAAAACATTACCTAAATAGCTAGCATAACTGCTAGGTACACCACATGTAAACTAGCATCGTATAGCTTGATGCTAACATACAATGGGATTCACCATTAACACCCCTAACGGAAATTAGCATCGCGACCATAAACTCTAAACACAAACATTTACTTCTAGGGTGGCCATTCGTCCAGTTTTAGGCCGGACAGTCCGGCTTTTCAATGCACTGTCCGGCAGCAGCCTTGAGCTGGACGCTGATATGTCCTCCTTTTGAGAAAATGACAAAAAAAGGTCCGCCTTTTGACACATTACCTAGTTAGTTTAATACATATTAGCTAAAATGTGTGTCAAGAAAGCTGTGTCAAAGTAAGTAATTTCATTGGTTACATTTTCGTTTAGTGACCTATCAACACATGGCTAATTTTAATATTCAAATGAGCCATGTGTTGATTGCCACAACATGCGCTCAAGTGCAGTTGCTACCACCAGGCTGTCAAGAATGTAACGTTAGCTAACGTCGGTTGTTGGACTGAAGTTCTAAAAATGCCGAAGCGAAAGACCTCCTTTAACCCAGAATGGGCAAAAGAACACGGGTTTGTGACAAAAAGAAGAAAGGATGAGTTTCATTTATTTTTTTTTACATTGTGTCGAAGCGACGTAGATGTCAGCAGGTAGGGAAAGCAGCTATCGACAGACATGCTAGCACTGACAAGCATTGAGCTAACAATCGGAGTGCAGCAGGTGTCTCTTCTCTTTAGAGATGGTGCCGATCGATCGGTAACTGATCGGATCGGGCCGATACGGTAAAAAAAACGATCGATCGGGAAATCCGATAAAAGGTTAAAATCACCGATCCCGACGCATTATACATATATTATACATGTGCTTGTGTTACATTCCGGATCCAAAGGGGGCGGTAGTGCGCCAAACCGCTACCGCTTCAAAACAAAGAAGAAGTGTTGTGTTGTGGTCACACTGCCTGCATGCACTGCTAGCATGTCAGTTATATGGAAGTTCTTTGAAATATGTGAGACAGATGTCACACGCGCCAGCTGTAACGCATGCAAGCGTTTAGTGCCTCGTGGGGGAAACAAACCAAGTAGTTTTAATACTACCAATTTAATTCGGCACTTGAAGTCGTTTCACAGGAAAGAACATAACGATTTCCTGCAACTAACTAGCGAAAAGAAAAAGACAACGCCGACCCCACAGGCACTGCTGCAAACAACATTGGAGAGCACGCAGCCCTACAACCCTCGCGGTGAGAAGGCCATGGGAATCACAACTTACTTGAAGTGTGTTTGTTTACATGATCCTCAAGGCCTAAGAGAAATGTGAGAGTGAGCAATAATAATATGTTACACTGTAGTTCAACGTGCAATAATGCCACTATACTGCCAATATTGAGTCTGGCATTTTGAGTTTGTTTAGCCTGTTATATAGGCTCAATTTATATTTTATTTTTTTATACTATGTATGCAACAATACAGCCATTTAAATGGCTAATATCAATAAATGACTGAACTTTCAACCTTCAGCTCTTCTTGACTGCCTTCTAGAGGCCATTTTGGCATATCGTTTTCCACAGTGCCACTGCTGCTATGAAGGAATACTGAAGTTACTGTTATGCAATAAATAAAGGTAATCTGGTAGTATAAATAAATAATTACAAGGTTAACATAAATGAAAGACTATAGGCCTTTGCATGTGTGGATGAATTAATGGGGAAAAAAGAGTAAAATAATATAAATATTAATAATATCGTTCCACGTGATAGACCGGTTCTGATCGGTAATCGGATCGGTGAGGCTTTAGGTGATCGTATCGGTCCCAAAAAACCTGATCGGACCATCTCTACTTCTCTTAGTTCATTTTTGCATCAATTTCACAGACCAGTGCACAGTGATATACAAGAAATTCCTTGCGAACAAGAAACTCTTGGAAGCAGCCAGGAAAGGGCTGAAGTACTGCAAATAGACTGTGTGCCAGTCCCAAGAGGCCAGACCTCACTTCTACCATCAGATTCTCTAGCAGCCTCTACCCAGCCTCCAACTAGCCTCAAACAGCCTCTACCCAGCTTGTTACCTGTTGCCTGAACTCCAGGTGAGAATGTCATACAACTCTGTCCTGTTCATGTTAATTAGCAATATGGATAAGGAAAGCCTATGTGTCTCAACGTGTTTCATTAGTGTGATTTCTCGTGTTTCATTGTTGATGCTACAGGTCCACCATGCTGAGGCCTTCTGTGGCCTGCCTTAACCAGCCCCTGTCCTGCCTCCTACCATCCTCTGACTTGCCTCTAACCAGCCTCTGTGAAGCAACCTTGAGGAGTCACAGTCACAGATGGACTCAGATACCCATATGTACAGGCAAAGCCTATACATATGAAACAGAAGGTGCTGTATTTTTTTTTACGCTTTATCTATCCAGATAAAAACATTAGGAACAGTTTCTGTATGATGTTTATTAGACCTATGTAATCTGAATTGGAAAGGCACGTTGTCATGAGCTGTATCTTGTATATTTGTTATTTGTTGTGGAAAAACATATTAAAATGTAAAACTGGATCATACCAAACAAATATCTGCTTGCTTGTCCCTGTGTATGCAAAGTCTCCTCCTTTTTGATGTGAAGGAAATGGCCACCCTATTTACTTCCAATGTTTATCTTCTTGAACTAATAACTGCGTTCATGAATATTAATACTTACAGACATATGTTTTCTTAAGCTCTGTGTGAAAAGACCAAGAACTATTAGCTTTTGCTGCTATGCTGTTTCACTGCTGCCTCACATTGGCCAGCTACAGCAGCTCAAAATGTCAAAGTTGAAACACAAAATACCCACTGGGTCAAAACTACTGCCACCTCCTGGTTGAAACATTATATGCACTGTGAGGGCAGCACACTCCCCACCTGGTATAATGCTTTATACCACTAAACAGTAAGAAACAGTAAGATGACTTCTGAGATAGGTTGTAAATACACTTTAGGAGTGCCTTGTTTGAGTACTTTAACCTGACAGATGCACAGTAATTTTAATCATGTGTCAGGAGTCATATTATACCCTATTTCTACAAGTTAACCTAGTTCCCTGGTGTCCTAATGAAATGTCTGTGAAATGCTTTGGTCAAAATACCATAAGGATGAAGCACAATAGCAGTTCATAACAGTTCAATCACCCTGCCAAAACAGCCCTGTTCAGAACAGTCGGTTTTGAGTGCCTGTCTCTTTAAATGCAAATGAGACACAGGTAATCCACCCACCTTTTCTGGGAGGTGTGCTGACGCCTGCACGCTCATGCTACCATGACAATGGTTGAGCGTGAACCCTGGGAGAAACATGGCTGCTGGAGGAAACTTTGCAGTCCAAACATACATGTTTGAACCAGAGCCAGACCCTGAACAAGGAGCCAGTGAATAAGTTGTTTAATGTACGCTGCAACAAGACGTTTCTGAATGGTGAGTTATGAGCTTTATTTGACTTTTTTTTTAAAAAAATGTGTATGTTTGTATGTCGGGTAAATACGGTTGCTGACTAAATACGGTCGACCGCTGACCGCTGTTTGTGTAACTCACTGCTTATAAAAATCTAGATTTATGTTAATTGAGTACACATAAGTAGCATGCTATTCCCGTTGCACGAGTACATTTCACGAGTCCGCAATGTTTTCTCGAAAGCTATGAGTGGAAATGTAGCACTTGCTTTTTTAATCTCAGCTACGCTGTAATAACGTTAACTGTTACATCATTATTGTGTCCGACATCTAACTTAGAGGCCGTCCACACGAAAACGCTATGAGTGGAAATGTAGCACTCACTTTTTTAATCTCAGCTACAGCCGCCCCATTTCATTCATGGATGTATGAGGTACTAAGACAATTAGATGTATTTCTTACCATTTGTACCACACATTATGATTGTCTGTCCTCTGCCCCTACTTTTGTTTTCCAAATGATAACATTCATGTAAATGTGTTACAGTTAAAATGGGGGGGACGCAATCAAGAAGGAGCTGGAACAACAATTTTAATTTTTCATGTATAGTTGTGTCCAAATTGAGACCACAAGCCTACATATGTTTTGTTTGTTCTGAGTGTAGCGCTATTTTGTATTATTGTCTTTGGTCTCAAGTGGTTCTGTCAGAGCTTTGAGGTGTGGTTGGGGTCGTTATCGTGCTGCAGTATGAATCCTTCTCCACATAGACCAAACCAGAAGGTGTAGCACCTCTCTACAATAGAGTACTTCCTCGTGATCAGGTGGAGTCAAATCTCTGCAGGTGTCCAACTCCAGAGAAGACTAACAGCCCCAGACTTAAATATTTCCCACATTCCCCCTTCTGAGAAGGGGTTTGAGCACAGATGCTCGGCCTTTGCATTTTAGAGTTCCATGCCTAGGTGCTCCCTTTGAAAACAGTTGTCTAGTCAGCACTTTTACACTGATCAGGATTTTGTATCTCTCCTGTATCTACTCGGGTGCAGATGCTTTTCTGCTTGCTCTCGCTTCTACTTGCTTTCTTTTCCACTGTTATTCTTTTTCTTCACTGAGAGATTACAGGCAGCGTCTCCTGGATATTTAGAAACCACTGGGTCTACAATTAAGTGGCTGTTACTGCCTTATTTCGCAATTTTTTCAGAACTCAGTACTTTCAGAATGAGGCCTACGAAGTAGCACGAGCCTATTAGCAGCTATTGCTAACTAGTATCAAAATGCCTCTCTTTACTGTGGACGACTTTCAGAAGATCCTTCAGAAAATTGCTGTGCTGGAAACCAAGATCCACCAGATAGAAGTAAATGTGGAAGTGAATGGACTATGTGGGAACGAAACTACTCTCCCATGGAATCAAAACAGAAGACAAGAGCCTGCAATCACATGGCTAATTAGCCCCGACAATGAACAGACAAGACAGGAGTTCTGGGAACTGGATAAAAAACATGCAAAAGCCTGAAGCTAAATCGTTTTTGGGAGAACGAGAAACAGGCAGAGCCCAGCACCCTGAGATCTGTGATGCTAATGGTTGGCCTGCACTGTCCTCTGAAAAGAGTGCCTCCTCAACGCCCGTACCAAAGAGGAAACAACCGTGAACAACAGTAAAAACAAAAAGTAAGAGCAAACCTACTCAAATAACAAAAATACAACTGGAGAACAGATTTGCTCCACTTTATCAAGACCTTGCAAGCTCTCCGTCAACGAACAAAGAGAGATATTAGACCAAATCCAAAAGTGAAAGACTACAGAAAGAGCTTATGACTGGGCCACAAACACTGATTGTTGGTGATGTTGCTGTGAAGGAGGTAAACAGCTTTTGCAGCAAGAAGAACACCAAAGTACTCTGTTTTACCACCAATATGGTCTCTGACATCTCAGAAAAAATTCTGGACATTGTTGCTGATCATCCAACAGCAAAATCTCTCATCTTACACACAGGGGCCTGTGATTTTGTGAAGCAACAATCTGAGGTATTGAAACAAGACTTCAGTGATCTGTTGAACAAAGTCAGGTCTCTCGATACTGTGGTGTTTGTCAGTGGCCCTCTACTGACTGTCCGAAGAGGTGATGAGAGATTCAGCAGGTTGTTGATGCTGAACAAATGGCTCAAAGCTACATGTGGCGCTCAATCGGTGAACTTTATTGACAATTTTAACATTTTCTGGGTACGCAGACAAGTCGATATAACTACTGTTTTCCCCTGAGAAAAGCCAGGGCCCCTTGGAGTTCAGGCAGCCTCCTCAATTCCTGTGTTTACAGGTAATAGAAAAAATGTGAATTTGCTGAAGAATAGGAAATGCCTAACTAAATGTGCCAATCCATTTAATTTAGCTCCCATTCCTCATCAGCCACAAACAGTCGCAAAAAATTGCACGGTTGGTTTTGATACTGTAACTGTAGCTCTATTAAACATCAGGTCTCTGGCAGGAACATCTTTTTTAATACATGATTTTATCATCAAACACAATCTTTCATAAGTCATAAGTGAAACTAGAACTAGAACTACTGAACATATGAGGAGTAGTTAACGTTTATAATAATCAGAGAACGTTGCACACGTTGTTTTTGGTTCCTCTCTGTTTCCTGAATGTATCCGTACGTGTGTGAATGTGTAAATGACAGACATTATAGCACTTTGTTAGCTTCACTCCATTGGCTTGTATCAGTTCACGGGGCTGAGCTGCCACATCCAATATGGGGGCGACGTCGACGTACAGTCCAGCTGATACCTTCAGTTTATTACCGGGAGTACTGACTGTACAGTACCGTGTGTGTTTCACGGGTCTGACTATGAGACTGCAGCGGACCCATCACTCACTACCAGAAGCTCTTCAGAGCGGCTTTGTTACGATCACCGTAAATGTTAGAGCATTTGCGCACTGGAAAAAAATGTGCGGCTGATTTGACCAAGCAAACGCGAACCATGGCTGTCCTGACCGCTGTACAGAACTGGACATGGTGGTGATTTCCCCGCTGTTTCTGACAACATGTACCACAGTCTATGCTAACAACAACACAGCCTTCACACTGTCCCCTTGTCTCTCTTCTTGCTCCAGCGTCGAACATGCACACTGTCGCCCCCTAACGTATTAGATGTGTAGCACGGTCGGTCAGACTGGGCTGAAGAAGAAGAGAGGCCTCTGACGTCACTCTCCTGGTCGCTTGGGATTGCGAATCCAAATTGAATTTTGAAACACTTTTTGCGGGGGGCGGGCTTTAAAACGAAAAAGCAGTTTACTTTTCAGCCCTGGCACAAAATGAGCAGTCTTGAAGAGGAAAATGAAAATGCAATCTGGATGATTTATTACTCATTTTATTTACGAGTCACATAATGCACAATGACCTTATAATGAAAAAGCATTTCTGCTAATGCATTTTAATTTTCAAATTTTGGCAACTTTTTGCTGGGGCATATTTTGAAAATTAAATCTTAAATGTAATTTTCTTTATCATTTTAATTTAGTTACAAAGTGAGCAGTCTTGAAGAAGAAAATGAAAATGCAATTTGGATAATTTATTACTCATTTTATTTTTGAGTCACATAATGCAGCTATATTCTGAAAATGAAAAAGCATTTCTGTTAATGCATTTTAATTTGAATTATGGAACAGATTCGCTTCAATAGATTACATCATTGGAATCAGTTTATTTAAAAATCACATTATCTTATACAAACTGTATTGTTTTGATTCCATAATTTGCCTTAACACACTATGCATTGTATCAATTTTTGAATTTTTGAAGCTCACAAAGTCAGCCTACTATCACCTTAAGAATATCCAGGATAAGAGGACTTATGTCTCGGCAGGATTTGGAGAAACTTGTTAACTTGTTAATCTTTAGCAGACTCGACTACTGTAATGGTGTCCTTACAGGACTTCCTAAAAACTCCATCAGACAGTTGCAGCTGATTCAGAACGATGCTGCTCGAGTCCTAACAAGAACCAAAAAAAGAGATCACATCAATCCAGTTTTTAGATCTTTACACTGGCTTCCTGTCTATCAAAGAATAGATTTCAAAATCCTGCTGTTGGTTTACAAAGCCCTAAATGGTTTCGGGCCAAAATACATTTTTGATCTGCTGCCATGTTATGAACCATCCAGACCTCTGAGATCGTCAGGTACCGGTCTGCTTGCAGTCCCCAGAGTCAGAACTAAACATAGAGCAGCAGCATTCAGTTACTATGCGCCACATATGTGGAACAAACTCCCTGAAAATTGCAGGTCTGCTCCAACTCTCACCTCTTTTAAATCAAGGCTAAAAACATTTATTTTTGCCACTGCTTTTAACTGAAGCAATTCAAGTCTTTGAACTGCATTGCGACTTTCATTCTACAGTCTTGTTTCTTTTAAAGCTTTTCTATTTTAGCCTACTTGTTTTAATGTCTGTTTCTTACTGTTTTTACTTGTTTTTAAATGCCATTTTTACCTCGCCTGGTCCATTAGGGCTACAGGGTGGATGTCCTGAGGCGTTTATCTGTGTGGTTTAATCTGTGTGGTTTAACCTGTGTGGTTTGATCTGTGTGGTTTAATCTGTGTGGTTTAACCTGTGTGGTTTGATCTGTGTGGTTTAACCTGTGTGGTTTGATCTGTGTGGTTTAACCTGTGTGGTTTGATCTGTGTGGTGTACGCTGTGTGGTTTAATCTGTGTGGTTTACGCTGTGTGGTTTAATCTGTGTGGTTTAACCTTTGTGGTTTGATCTGTGTGGTTTGATCTGTGTGGTTTGCGCTGTGTGGTTTAATCTGTGTGGTTTACGCTGTGTGGTTTGCGCTGTGTGGTTTAATCTGTGTGGTTTACGCTGTGTGGTTTGATCTGTGTGGTTTAATCTGTGTGGTTTCCGCTGTGTGGTTTGCGCTGTGTGGTCTGATCTGTGTGGTTTGATCCGAGGTATGTCTTTTTAATGCAATATTTAATGTCTTTTAAATGAAATTTTAATGCCTTTTAATGTAATTTGTATGCACCTGTAAAGCACTTTGAGTTGCCTTGTGTCTGAATTGTGCTATACAAATAAACTGGCCTTGCCTTATAATAATTTAATTTCTTACACGGTAATTAAGTGTATGGTTCTTTCAAGGTTTATGTGACAATATTAGAGAATGATCAATGTAGTATCTGACCTAAATTACTGCAAATACATTGTGTGTCAAGTTCGCACAGACATGCTAACAATCCAGGCAAGTAGCTGGAACAAGCGAAAGGCAGAAAACCTTGACCAGACACTGGCCAAAAGATATATCAAGGTACTAACTAGGCAAATATGTATGATGACATTTTTGTTTAAAATAGATTCCGAAATTTTTCAAATGATTATGAAACTTGTGATGCAAAAATGATCACACAGCATCTGTCACAATAATCATAACACATACATGCATATTGTAAAACCTTATTTCGTATGATGCTTTTGTGTAGTCGTCGTGTGAGTGCATACTCATTTTGTGTTTCTCATTGTAGGTGGGAATAAGCGAAGGCATCAACTGAGAAGAAAGATTACTGTTGAGCCTTGGAAGTTGCCATCAATGACCACAATGCTACTGTGGGGAAAGTTGAAGAACTCCTCGAACCCCTTTGCGAAGTGCTGGGGTTCTATCTCATCCTGTCAGGGTTTATTTCTCTATTGTAGTAGTACAGCATGCAAAATATCTTCTGTCCCAATATTTTTATAGGAGGTTGTAAGATAACACTTTGATGTAATGTATTGCAGGTCATGGTGATATGGAGCGCAAAAAAAAAAAAAATTGACAAGGTAACGCTGCTGACTAGACCAGGGGTGGGCAAACTACGGCCCAGGGGCCGTATGCGGCCCGTTAAGCTTTTTAATCCGGCCCTCGAATTAGAATCAATTATAATGGTAAACCTTGTTAATGTTTTATTTTCCCAGCAATTGTGGCGTTTCTTGATAGATGGGACACTGATACGCTGACCTTTGTTGAGGTGCGCTGTCTTATGCTGCATTCAAGTGGTGTCGGAAGATCCGTCTTGCCGAGTTGTTTTTCCCAGTGGGAAAGTGATTTTTACGATCATTCCGACACCGTATGAACGCATCATTACTCAGCGTTTTCCCTCTTTGACAGCTCAACCCTTCTGTAGGCTAATGATGAGCGGAGCTAAAAAAAGAAAAGTGGACAGAAAATGTCGAGTGTTTAATAAGGAGTGGACAACTAAATATTTTTTTACCGAACGCAGATCTACTCGTGAATAAGACCCCAAGATACTTGAACTCCTCCACTTGAGGCAGGAACTCTCCTCCCACCTGGAGGGAGCAAGCCACCTTTTTCCGGTTGAGAACCATGGCCTCGGATTTGGAGGTGCTGATTCTCATCCCAGCCGCTTCACACTCGGCTGCAAACCGCCCCAGGACATGCTGGAGGTCCTGGCTCGAAGGAGCCAACAAGACCACATCATCCGCGAAAAGCAGAGATGAGATCCAGTGGCTCCCGAACCAGATCCCCTCCGGCCCGAGGCTGCGCCTAGAAATTCTGTCCATAAAAATAATGAAAAGAACCGGTGACAAAGGGCAGCCCTGCTGGAGTCCAACATGCACTGGGAACAGGTCTGACTTACTGCCGGCAATGCGAACCAAGCTCCTGCTCCGGTCGTACAGGGACCGTACAGCCCTTAACAGAGGGCCTCCGACCCCGTACTCCCGGAGCACCCCCCACAGAATGCCACGAGGGACACGGTCGAATGCCTTCTCCAAGTCCACAAAACACATGTGGACTGGTTGGGCAAACTCCCATGAACCCTCGAGCACCCTGCGGAGGGTATAAAGCTGGTCCAGTGTTCCACGGCCAGGGCGAAAACCGCATTGTTCCTCCTGAATCCGAGGTTCGACTATCGGCCGAATACTCCTCTCCAGTACCCTGGAGTAGACTTTCCCAGGGAGGCTGAGGAGTGTGATCCCCCGATAGTTGGAACACACCCTCCGGTCCCCCTTTTTAAATAGGGGGACCACCACCCCGGTCTGCCAGTCCAGGAGCATTGTCCCCGACTGCCACGCGATGCTGCAGAGACGTGTCAGACAAGACAGCCCCACAACATCCAGAGACTTGAGGTACTCAGGGCGAATCTCATCCACCCCCAGTGCTTTGCCACTGAGGAGTTTCCCAACTACCTCAGTGACTTCGGCTTGGGTAATGAATGAATCCACCTCTGAGACCCCAGTCTCTGCTTCCTCTATGGAAGGCGTGTCAGTGGGATTGAGGAGATCCTCGAAGTATTCCTTCCACCGCCCGACAATATCCCCAGTTGAGGTCAACAGCTCCCCACCTCCACTGTAAACAGTGTTGGTGGGGGACTGCTTCCCCCTCCTGAGGCGTCGGATGGTTTGCCAGAATTTCTTCGAGGCCGACCGGTAGTCCTCCTCCATGGCCTCCCCGAACTCTTCCCAGACCCCAGTTTTTGCTTCCGAGACTGTCCGTGCTGCCGCATGCTTGGCCTGCCGGTACCCGTCAGCTGCCTCAGGAGTCCCCCGGGCCAGCCAGGCTCGGTAGGACTCCTTCTTCAGCTTGACAGCAACCCTTACTTCCGGGGTCCACCACCGGGTTCGGGGATTGCCGCCACGACAGGCACCGGAGACCTTACGGCCACAGCTCTGGACAGCCGCGTCAACAATGGAAGTGGAGAACATGGTCCATTCGGACTCAATGTCCCCAGCCTCCCTCGGGATCTGGTCAAAGCTCTCCCGGAGGTGGGAGTTAAAGATCTCCCTGGCAGAGGGTTCTGCCAGACGTTCCCAGCAGACCCTCACGATACGTTTGGGTCTGCCAGGTCTGTCCAGCTTCCTCCCCCGCCAGCGGATCCAACTCACCACCAGGTGGTGATCAGTTGACAGCTCAGCCCCTCTCTTCGCCCGAGTGTCCAAGACATACGGCCGGAGGTCAGATGACACGACCACAAAGTCGATCATTGATCTCCGGCCTAGGGTGTCCTGGTGCCACGTGCACATATGGACACCCTTATGCTTGAACATGGTGTTTGTTATGGACAAACTGTGACTAGCACAGAAGTCCAGTAACAAAGCACCACTCGGGTTCAGATCGGGGAGGCCATTCCTCCCAATCACACCCCTCCAGGCAACACTGTCGTCGCCCACGTGGGCGTTGAAGTCCCCCAGGAGAACTACAGAGTCCCCGATTGGAGCACACCCCAGTACCCCTCCCAGGGACTCCAAGAAGGCCGGGTACTCTGCACCACTGTTCGGCCCATAAGCCGAGACAACGGTGAGAGTCCTATCCCCGACCCGAAGGTGCAGGGAAACGACCCTCTCGCTCACCGGGGAGAACTCCAACACATGGCGGCTGAGCTGGGGGGCTATAAGCAAGCCCACACCAGCTCGCCGCCTCTCACCGCGGGCAACTCCAGAGTAGAAGAGAGTCCAGCCTCTCTCAAGGAGTTGGGTTCCAGAGCCCAGACTGTGCGTGGAGGTGAGCCCGACTATTTCTAGCCGGTACCGCTCAACCTCCCGCACCAGCTCAGGCTCTTTCCCCCCCAGCGAGGTGACATTCCATGTCCCCATGGCTAGAGTCACCATCCGGGGATTGGGCCGCCGGGGCCCCCGCCCACGACTGCCACCCATATCCCACTGCACCGGCCCCTTCTGAACCCTCCCGCGAGTGGTGAGTCCACGGGAGGGCGGGCCCACGTTGCTCGTTCGGGCTGCGCCACCAGGCGCTCGCCTGCGAGCCCCAACCCCAGGCCTGGCTCCAGGGTGGGGCCCCGGTGACGCCGATCCGGGTGACGTGCACGTCCTTGTTGTTGTCATAGTCATTAGGAGAGAGAGCTGAGCCAAAAGGCGAAGCTCTTGATTTACCAGTCAATCTACGTTAAGACCCTCACCTATGGTCATGAATTTTGGGTCATGACCGAAAGAATAAGATCCCGGATACAAGCGGCCGAAATGAGTTTCCTCCGCAGGGTGGCAGGGCGCTCCCTTAGAGATAGGGTGAGAAGTTCTGTCACCAGGGAGGAGCTCAGAGTAGAGCCGCTGCTCCTCCACATCGAGAGGAGCCAGCTGAGGTGGCTCGGGCATCTGTTTCGGATGCCCCCGGGATGCCTCCCTCGGGAGGTGTTCCTGACATGTCCCGCCTGGAGGAGACCCCGAGGAAGACCCAGGACACGCTGGTGTGACTATGTCACCCAGCTGGCCTGGGAACGCCTTGGGATCCTCCCGGAAGAGCTGGAGGCAGTGTCCGGGGAGAGGGAAGTCTGGGTGTCCCTGCTCAGGCAGCTGCCCCCGCGACCCGGCCCCGGATAAGCGGACGAAAATGGATGGATGGATGGATGGACAGATCTACTGCTGTATGCCTGATATGCAAAGAGACTGTGGCGGTTTTTAAAGAGTATAACATCAGCCGTCACTTTACCACAAAACATGCCAACTATGCTAGCAAGCAGTCAGAGAAAGAACGGGAAGCTACTGCTCAGAGGTTGGTAGCTAATTTACAAGCTCAACAAAATGTTTTTCATCGTCAAAGTGCCATCCAAGAGTCAAGTACCAAGGCCAGTTTTATGCTATCATTCAAATTAGCAAAGTCCAGCAAGCCTCTGTCTGAAGGCGAGTTTTTAAAGGAATGTATGGTGGAGACAGCAGGTGTCTTGTGTCCAGAGGCCAAAGACAAGTTTGAAAAAAATCAGTCTATCACGCAAGACAGTGACTCGCCGTGTGGAACTGATAGACGAAGATCTAACTAGCAACTTAAATAAAACGGCGGAGTCGTTCACGTTTTATTCATTAGCGCTGGATGAAAGCAACGATGTAAATGACACTGCTCAGCTCCTCATTTTTATCCGAGGAATTAACGATACTTTTGAAATAACAGAGGAGTTTTTGACAATGGAGTCTCTGAAAGGAAAAACACGGGGGGAGGACCTGTATAACCGGGTGTCTGCTGTCATTGAAAATATGAAGCTGTCTTGGAGTAAACTTATCAACGTCACCACAGATGGATCTCCAAATTTAACAGGGAAAAATGTCAGCCTGCTGAGGAGAATCCAGGATAAAGTGAAAGAAGAAAATCCTGACCAGGATGTTATTTTCCTTCACTGCATCATCCACCAGGAATCTCTATGTAAATCTGTATTACAGCTGAATCATGTTGTGAATCCTGTCGTAAAACTTGTCAACTTTATACGTGCAAGGGGACTTCAGCACCATCAGTTCATCGCGTTCTTGGAGGAAACTGATGCAGAGCACCATGACCTACTTTATCACTCCCGTGTCCGCTGGTTAAGTTTGGGCAAAGTGTTTCAACGAGTGTGGGACCTCAAAGAGGAGATCAGTGCATTTTTGGAGCTACTGGGGAAGGCCGACGAATTTCCTGAGCTGAGCAACAAGAACTGGCTTTGTGACTTTGCATTTGCTGTGGATATATTTTCACACATGAATGAGCTGAACGTGAACATACAGGGGAAGGATCGGTTTGTGCATGACCTGTACACAAGCATGAAAGCCTTCAAAGCCAAGCTGGCTTTATTTTCCAAGCAAATCTTAAATGAGTCATTCACTCATTTCCCCACACAAATTAACAGGTCACTTCAGTTGGTGGCCTGCCCCCTGTCACAAGACCCCGAAACAGCACCAGAAGCGCTGCAGCTTGAACTGATCGACCTTCAGGCTGACGCTGTCTTAAAAGAGAAGTTCAAGTCTCTTAAACTGAATGACTTTTATTCGTCACTTAATGAAGCGGTGTTTCCAAACCTCCGGAGGACGGCACAGAAGATGCTGGCGTTGTTCGGCTCGACCTACGTGTGTGAACAGACGTTCAGCATCATGAACTTCAACAAAGCCAGCCACAGATCCAAGTTGACTGACCAACACCTCAGATCCATCCTGAGAATCGCCACGACAAAACTGACTCCAGACTTTGATGCACTGGTTAAAAAGGGACACCAACAACACTGTTCTCACTGAAATCAAAAGTAACTTTCTTTGCTCTTAAAAATGCATTTACGTGTTACATCCTCTGCTGTAAAAAATGCATTTACATGTTACATGTCATTTCTGTTAAGGTGTGCACATAAGTGGTGTGCAGGTGCACTGCCTTCTCAATATAAACAATGCGCACCAGATGTATATAACATGGCCACATACTGGCATGTTGTCACTGTTCCGATGATCTGCATCTCCAACCATTTATGAAATGTTCAGGAGGAGAGTGATGATAATATCCTGAAGGATATCAAAACTTTAAATGCTTCAAAATGGTAACTGTTAGTAATTTTAAAAAAGCTGTATTTTGTTAATTGAATTTTCAGTGTTTTAAGAGTTATTTCAAAAAAGAAATACTGTAAGACTTGAAAGAGATATTTTGTTGTAATGCTTTTGTTAATTTTCTATTGAAATTAAAGCACGTTTTCTACATATCCCATGTTATTTTTTCTCTTACGAGGTGAATTACCAAAACACTCCATCCATCTGCTCCTGGTCCGGCCCTTCTGTCAAATTTTAGAACCCTCTGTGGCCCACGAGTTAAAAAGTTTGCCCACCCCTGGACTAGATTGAAAGAAGAAGAAGTTATTGTGGTTCGCGAAGTCAAGCAGCACATGGAGTACATTTAAATAATTTCCCAGTCTGGGATCATTAAAGTAATTCTATTCTATTCTATTCTATTCTATGAGGAGTGCTGCTGGACTGATTGAAGAGTTTACCTTTCAGCTCACTGAAGACACCAATGGGAAAGAAAGGACAATAAATAGTCTTTTTCTTCAATTTGCTTCTCTGGTAACCACTTGGCTCATTTGTTTTTATTTTAATGTCACATTCTCAGGCAGTACAGAGGGATTAATGGAGAAAGTACGTGAGGGACTACTCTGTGTGCTGAAGAGAAGATTTTGTGAAGTTGAAGCACAACTGGCCACAGCACACACAACATACAAAAGTATACTTGGACTGCAAACATTGGGCCTCATTCATGAACCGTTCTTATGAACATATTTGTTCTTAAGTCCCACTTACGAAGATTTTATGAAGATTGTGGCATTCATGAATTTTTTCTTATCCAGGATTTGTTCTTAGGTAAGAACAAATCCTACGAACACTCAGGAGTACTCTTACGCACATTTCAGCGCCGACATGTTGGCATGGTTGTTTTCTTCTCTTGTGCATTTCAATAAAATACAATATTACAGTGATAATTCTGTCATTTATCTATTCATGTCATATTTTTGGTAATTTGCAGAGAATTTTAAATTTTAAAAAAAATTTAATGTGCCAATGATTTAACATTAATCAAGTAAATTGGAAACCATACCATCAATTTGTAACCCCCCACCCTATTTATACGTGGCATTTCTCCATCCAAGGCCCGCAGAACAATGGCATATATATTGCTGCTGCAAGAGATTGCTGGTCGTGCCCTACAGAGGGAACAAATGTTTCGGGTGTATGGGCATTAATGGGTGGTTATCTATGCCAATCCTATGTTGATTAGACTCACCTGGCACGCGCTCTCAATTTACGAGGAGGTGGAACTCATCAATGTAGGAACACAGCTGCGAACAATTCTGAGGCTTACGAACGCGTTGATGAATCTGACGTAGGGTTTTCTTAAGGAACCTCTTAAGAACATTGTAAGAAGATTCTTAAGAAGATATTGGTGAATGAGGCCCATTGTCCTTAGATGACTTCTCTGAAGAGGAGGACTTAGAGAATACTTCCTCAACTGGTGAGGAACTGGGAGAGTAGTTATAAGGGAGATGATGTGTATGACTCTAAGAAGATGTCTTCACAGTGTGTTGAACCTAAACGTCAGTGCTGTAATAACTTGTATGTGAAACACGAGGCTATTTTACTGCTGTTGTAAGATATCTTTGTGTTTAGAGCATGTACTGCAAATTCCTCTGAAACTATAAAAACTAGCCCATTAGTCCCCACCCTCCACCCCAACCCAATAATGTGAATCCAAATTCACATGTCACTGCAGCAGAATCAAAATGAGATAGGAGCTACAGTAAGACAAGTGGTAAAATCATACACACACAAAAAATACAATATAATACCTAGATGAAAACAGAAATCAACTTGGAGCTATATGAGACTATGGAGTATGGGATATTCCTGCATAGAATCTGTAGTAGGGCTGGGCAAAATGGACAAAAAGTCATATATCGATATTTACTTCTGTGGCCAGATAATGAAGAAGAAGGCCAAATTACAAACATTTGTAATGTAACACTTAAATAATGTAGTTCCTTTGCCACTTTGGTTAATAATGTTAATTGTTTTATATTCTAGTTTTAAGATGCCACAAGGGTCAACAACAACAACCTGCATAAGCTGCAAAGCAGCAATTGGTGTGGCCACCAAGACCTGCAAATATTGCCAGTCAGTACAGCCAAGAAAGCAAACACTGGCAAAAAAACTTCAGAGATTTGAGGACAGAAAGGAGACGTGGTTAAAAAAACGAAACAAAACAAAAAAAAGAACACCTTTCATATTATTGATGAGGCATCTGTCTTGATATATGTTTACCTTCTGTAGTTATTATTTACATAATTACAGCCCACAATGTTTCAGACATTTATAATTGTTTATTAGCCGGCTGCATATATGAAAAAAAAAACACCTAACCCTGAAAAAATTCTAACAAAAGGTTTCTCTTTTTTGTAGTATTAGGTTTCCTTAATAGCATACTAAAAGTTTACCAAAGTTTGACCACTAGAAAGGTGTAATTTTCAAGATGGCGTCCAAGATGGGCAGGACGCCCTTAAAATATCCTAACTCTTTCATTATTTGACCTAGCCATAATCTTGGTGTCTAACCCCATGCTTTCTGGGTCTATGAATCCATTGGACTTGTCTAAATTGCATTGACATGATTACATACTTATGGAATACATGATTCTGTGAGATTACTGTAAGGTTTTATCTTTGTTTGGGGTGAGATGTACCAGAGATGTAAACGATTTAGCCTATGTCATGTAACTCCTACTCAGTAGTTTTTGGACACATACACTTTTTTGCTAAAACACAGACTTGACATTCAATGTAAAAGTTATTGCACCCAAAAGTAACTTAAATTGGAGTTGTATAACTTTGATCATAAACAACTCTGAATTAACCCGAACAGAGGCCTGTTTGTGAACCCTCTAAAATGGTCACTCATTTCAATTTAAATAAGGTAATACGTATGCAATGCATCCTCTAGCCTATATGTTTTTGAGTCTAAAGGTGGTATTATACTAAACCCAACAAAACTAAATTCACAATTTTCAGCAATTTAGAAGATGGTGGAGGAGAATACTGACATTTGATATTTCTTGCCTCATTGAAATTACAGCACAAATTTCTGGTTCTCAGTCTAATGCTTAGTGTCATTTTATGGGGGTGTCAAAAGAACATTAGACAGATTTCTTTTTTTGTTATAGATTTTATATACAACAATCAAAGAAGCCAAATAATACCCAAACATATATCCTCAGAACACAACAGACACTGACAACAAAAATAAGAAACAAATAAAACAAACAAACAAAAAAAGTGGGAAATAACCCATGCACAATAAACAAAAAATACCACAGTAAAACAACATAATATTATTACATTTGGATCATACCATTTTTTGCTATGCCTTATACTGACCCAGAACACTCATAGAGGTAAATTCTATATGAGATTGCCAGATTTTTAAAAAGTCTGAGGATCTGCCTTTACTCCTGTAATATATACTGTCCAGTGTGAGGTAGCTTGAAAGTTCATTCCACCACTGCACTATTACTGGGTGTTCGGATTCTTTCCATTTTAAAGTTATGCATTTCCTGGCTGCAGCAAGATCTATATACCTACTTTCATTCCACTTGTCAAACATACTAGTTCCCAAAAGACATAAACGAGGTGACAATGGAATGGATACACGTAAACATTGAGATATCAACTGGATAACAGAATTCCAAAAAAGGAGAGTGAGTCACATGATCAAAACATGTGAAAAAATGTTCCCTTTTGTTTCTCACAACGCCAGCAGCGAAATGACATCTCACTGTTCATTTTATGTAGTTTCTCTGTAGTGTAATAAATCCTATGTATCATCTTAAAGTGAAACTCTCGCCAAAATGCAACTTAGGCTTTATTTGTGAATGTATATGAGTCAAACCTTAGGGTAAATGCATAATTAATATGAAAGACGCACTTTTAAGATTTACCGTAGT
Organism: Diplodus puntazzo; assembly: GCA_963678695.2. NCBI lineage: Eukaryota > Metazoa > Chordata > Actinopteri > Spariformes > Sparidae > Diplodus > Diplodus puntazzo. Next base: position 33,756,759 of record OZ023162.1, on the reverse strand, counting down.
TTCGTTTTCGGGCATGTGCTAGGGGCACTGATACGATGGCATCAAAATCGCGTAGTATCACCAGGGTCTCTACTCATGAACACGAGCATTGAGAACATTGTTTGTGTACACAGAGTTTATGAAAAAAATATCCATTGAGAAACCACTGAGAAACCTTTTGTTAGAATTTTTTTAGGGTCAAACCATTTTTCTGTATATATTATATAATATATATCTTTATTTTCAGGTCGAAAAATTAAACGCATTGGGGTACAAGGCCATAGTCTTTATTGGAAAGAAAAGGAAGAAGCAGAAAACCTGGTCCGCACAAGTCCTCCAGCAAAAATGGCAGCTGTCAGACCATTCTGAAAAATGCCTTGACAAGATGAAGGCTCTCTATAAACTGTTAATTAATGGTGTGTGCGATTATTTAAAATCTTACTCCACAGTCAACATAAAAACAAATGTGGCACAGACACAGCGATTACAATTGGGAATTTTCTTGGTACCTCTGTCACAGGGCAAACCACAGTGGGCCAAAAATAGCTATTCACCTGTTGCTTCATCAAATTTGTTCTTTGCTTTATCCAATAGGTGTTTTTTTTAGCGCTGCAACAATTAATTGATATTTGAGATTATTAATCAATTATACAATTAATCACCAACAATTTTGTTTGAGTCATTTTTAAGTAAAAAAATGCTCTGCTTTCAGAGACTTACATATATATATATATATATATATATATTATATATATCAGGGCCGGGACTCGATTAAAAAAATGTATCGAATTAATCAGAGGCTTTGTAATTAATTAATTGAAATTAATCGCATTTTAATCGCATAGAAATATTTGACCTGAGAACAGTGAGAAGCAATTTTTTTTCACATGGATTTTAGTATACCATTGAATAATGACTGAATACATAAGCTTAAGCAACAAAACATTGTTTATTTTTAAGACCAACAGACCAGTGCAATTTTGAGTTGGGAGTTGGTTATTTTTTCAGACATGGACTTAGTTACCCTGGTCCTGAAACCAGTCATCTGGTTGAGATTATAGGATAAAGGTAATCTGTGTGGGAGGAATTACATTCATTGTTTTTCCCCTCATCTTCCAGGCTTTTCCTTCAATTGGTTGCCTTGTACATCTTGTAGTCTATAACCCTTGGTAGAGCGAAGAAGTGACCATACAGCATATAGTTAAACAATTTCCATGTATTTTAATGAGTGCCCTGCAAAAGATTACAATTTATATCTTTCCAATTGTAATGTGACATTATATATTTGTTATTGGAATAGAGGTATTTAGACCAGTACTCATTGTAATAACAGCTCTTCAAAGATACATTTCCTTAATCTCAACAGATATGTCTGCAAACAATAAAAGGAAGCAGAAGAATTCTGCAGCCTCAGACATGTCTACAAGGAAGAAACTGAGGGGGAAAAAATCACCCAAAGGTTATTTCACCATTTCAAATCAGACTTCAAATACAGTGATTCTTTTGCCTTAGCCAGATATACTTAAGTCATAAATATATCATGTGTTGTCTGTCAAAATATTTTTTAACACATTGATGAAGATGTATGAGGTCAAACTGAAGTACTTTTTTTGCTCTTTCAGAGTGTAACCATGGGATCCTAGAAGGGGAACCTTACTACCCAGTGACGAGGGTGATCCGCTGCAAAATGCTGAAGGTTAGCTTTACAATAATTAAAAGTCTTAGATGTTCTCAGTGGAATTGCAAACACCCCAACTGGAAACTGGAATGGGAGCCCTGTTCACTCTGGTATGTGCAATTTATCATAGTTTTGATTGGAATAGCCTAATTCTTAGTACTTCAGAACTTCAAGTAATAGCCTTGGCTCGTATTTGTGGGCGGCTGTGGCTCAGTGTGTCAAAGTGTCCTTGGGCAAGACACTGAACCCACACTTTCCCCCTCGTGTGTCATTGGGTGTGTGATTGTCCATTTAGCATCCAGAATTGCTTCAGCCACTTAACTGAACGGGTTGTATTCGGGATAGCCATCTATATATATGTGGTTTGCCTTTAATTTATTTTGTTCAAAACTTTTTCTCAAATCTAAATGATTTATAATTTGGTGCATGTGGGTACCGTGAGATTAACTGGATGGATTAATTGTTTAAAATCAAAACTAAATAATGATATGTCACATGCTGCCTAAAGTTTAAACACACACGCTAAGCAGCGCAAGGGAACGGAGATCTACTACGCAAAGCAACTAACTGAGACTGAGTTTCATTGATCAAAATGTGCTATTACATCAGGCCCGTAAGAGGGCGGGCAATTTTTGGCACTGAGCTTTTAGTTCAAGTTTTACAGTATTTGTGTATTTTATCAGTTATGTGGTGCTTAAGGCAGAAAAACCTGACTGCCATAATGGAGAGACACATGTTAGATATAATCAATTTATTCTGAGCAAGGATTTCCTTTTTCTTTACATTTTGATTAGATGTTGACATTGGGATGCTAAAGTAGCACACATTAGTTAAAGGCATTTACAAAAGTCCAAAGACTTGGGAGGTCTTTTATGACCAAATTTTCAAGACTATTATTGTGCAGCAAATTGCAGAGGTCTTTTACAATGGATACCTTCAGAGCAGAGGTATATGATTTCAAATAAATGGCTACACCGTAGGTAATGCATATTCAAACCTTAAAGTCCGTGTAAAGCGGCAAAAAATTTGTGTTATGAGTTTGTCACACCATAGAAACATGTATCATTGACCACTGAGCCAAATTTGAAAGATTAAAAAAATTGCTAAGTGTATAAAATTAGGTCTCAAAATCCTGGAAAAACAAGCACTTCTCTCTGCTGTGAAACGCTGGGGGCGTGTCAGTTAGAGGCGCTGGAACCACGCCCATGCGGGGGGGGGGGGGGGGGTGTCATTAACACGTCATGTTAATGACATCGGCGTTTCCCCAGGTGTTCCCCCAGGTGTTCCCCTTGTCTATCTAAACCCGCAGACAGTTAATAATCATATGGATGCTGTTATAATGTGTAGTGATTGAGATCCTGACCCATAATCCCCATCAGTAAACAGGACGCTGTCTGACTCTGTCACTCGCGGGGATGGAGGCTGTTTTCTGGGGGAAAGTCCCCTGAAGTCTCGGTCAGGAGAGCTGACGGTCGCGGTGATTTTTTTCGTCATAAACACTCGGGCCCTCATTTATCAATCTTGCGTGAAAACAGGTGCAGATCTGAGGGTAGAATTGGTCTTACGACAGGACACACGTGTGATTTATGAAACGTTCGTATCTGACCAATTCCAGCGTACGAATGAACGGGTCTCGATAAATGCGGCGGCTGAATTTGATCGTCATTAACATGTTACGCCCTTAAATATTCCTGGTTCGGAGGCCTCGCCCAGTGAGGTCGAACATTGAGAGAAGAAACACTGGCAAGAAGAGAAACTTTTCCGAGATGGAGATCGACATCCCGGCAGCGCCGGCACATCAAAGGCTCCATTCACTAATGCAATGTTGTGCAAAACTGAACAGGTCACAATAATATGGCACACTTTCTCTGGGGTATACAGCAGAGTTCCCCCTGCTGGTCCGAGACGGAGCCACCTGCCCATCAGCACCCCGAAGCAGCTCCACTGTGACCTGTGTGTGTGTGTGCGCACTATTGAATCTGCGTTCCTGCTTTGTAGCAGGTTTGCCAGCGGGGTTATTAGGTATCCCGTTAATTAGTTGTCATGTTAGGCTATTTACATATTTTTTTTTACAAAAAAGTGGTATCAGTAAAAACGTAAAAAATAATCTGTTTTGATCTGTTCTAAATATGTGACTGCTTATGCTTAATGACAGCTGAGGTTTGTTTAATAATTATTTTCAGTCTCAGCCAGATTTCGCTGTGCTGCACCGCAAATCCACAGACTCAAATTTGCGTACACGTTCTCAGACCTGACGTGAGATCTGATCGTAACTTCCGCTCACGTCCAAATTGATAAATGCCGAAGTTTGCGTGGAAATGGTCGTACGCACGGTTTTCTGCCGTACGTTCGTTTGATAAATGAGGGCCTCGGTGAGTTAAAGTCTTTGCCGGTGACAAACGCTGTTTTCTGAGCAGAAATGTGATGAGGAGTCGGGAGGACAGGCGGAGGACGGACAGGAGGACAGACGCTTCTCCACATACAGCTGTGGTAGTTGTATTCCTCATATAGTTGCCAAAGACAGTTAAAGTTACTACGTTACTTTTGTTTGGTCCTGTAACGTTGCTTTGTGGGACATGTCTCTGTATTTAGTTGAGTGAAGGACCTGTGCAGTTATCAGACTGTCAGACCGACAAGCCCTCGCTACGCACCTCCGGATTATCCGTTCACACTGGGACGGCTCACCAATAATGCGGCCCTGATACTACCGCCACATACCGCCGGTGGGACCCGCCGTCAATGGACGGAAAGGGTCGGCTGCGGCGGCCACATTATGCCGGTGGCACCTGCTGTCAGTGGGACCGAGAGGGTCGGCTGCGGCGGCGCAGCCACATTATGCCGGTGGGACCCGCCGTCAGCGACAGAGAGGGTCGGCTGCGGCGGCCACATTATGCCGGTGGGAGGAGAGGATGCAAGCCGGGGACGGAGAGGATCGGTTCGGCCCCAGTGACCAGCGTTAACGGACTCTGCAGAAATCCAGACTATACCTGGTAACAGTTGCTGAAACAATCAGGGGTAAAGTGGACACTGCAGAGACGGGTGTTGGTGGTGATGTTTAACTCCCCACAGTAACGTTAGCTCCTCTTGACAAAATCAATCCACTGTTTCCTTACGTTGTCATCCGAAAGGAAATTTAAATAAGTTAACAGCACCGTCACCCTGCACACTGTGGCATCCAGGAAAGATGCAGAGCGATGTGGAGGAGACATGACTGTTTAGCTGACTGGTTGGCTGGTCAGCTAGCAATGCTATCCAAGACTGGAGAGCGAGTGGGAGAACCTCTGAAGGTGACCCGCTGAACGTATTTATACCACTTCTGCAGCAGGGCGGGGTTTATGCAAATCATGGCAGCGTTACGTAACGCGGCCATGATTTTAGACCCGCTCATTAAATCCTGAACACAGAAATGTTGAAAAACAGTTTGTGAGCCTAGCTCCAAAATTAAATTCTAAATGGTCGAATGGCTTTTACATGTTTTAAGTAAACACATTTATGACCTGTTTAATGTGTTTAGAAGAAAATGGCTGATTTTGCTTTACACAGACTTTAACCTTAATATTGATTTTTTTCACTAAAAATGAGAGAAATGTCCACCATGTTTTTTGTTCTCACGGCCGGAATCTTGAAATTCACGTGACTTGGACGCAAAACAATAGGAAAAGAATAGGCAAAAAAAATGTAACAGTCATACAATTCAAGGGCCATTATTGTAACCCCTCTACGTTTTTGCACTTTGGAACGCAGCCAGGGTACATTTTTATATGAGACTGGGTTGCCTGAGAATGTCTGCTGCAGGGAGATACCACAGGGATGCTTGTTGAATGAAAATGTAACTATTCAGTCATATTATCTGTCATCAAACGTCACTAAACCTTTCAAATTTACAGGTTATAAGAAAAAGGAAAAATAAATTAAATTTTCCACTTACATTGCTTATTTTTCTTTTTGACAGGCAGTTTGACAATTGTTAAAATGTTACATATCAAACACTAGAAAAGATACATTTCTGTACAAAATCAAATTTGCAATAACACAATTTATTAGCAACATTTAAACCTAGGTCTAAGACCAACTTGTTGCTAATAAATGGTGGTAATACAAATTAGATATTGTGCAGGAATTAATATTTTGTCCTTTTGGATACTCATCCCAGTCCTATGAACTCCTATAATTTTTATGTCTACATGTCAAACACTGAAAGTACAAAAAACAGCTTATATAGCTTTATTTTTATAAATACAAGTACAGCAAACAACACACAACTATTCAAAAAAGTATTCAAAAAGTTACTGAATGTACAACTAGTTTTTATTGCCTGTTGTTAAACAGTAGGTAATATAAATATTTACAAAGAAATGTGGGTAATCATAAATTATGTCTTAATATAAATGTAAATGTATAACTAAATATGTCCACTCTGTTCAGCCATTACAGATACTTGGCCTATAGGAGCTTTGTGAGCTGGTGTTGGGGCTTTCTGGGCTGAAGAGTTCGTGTGGCACTGCCCAGCTGTGTGGTGCTGCGTATATGGACGCAGTTCCCCGACGCTCAAGGCATCTCCTTGGGGTTCAGACCGGGCCTTCACTGAACCTCATCACATAGCAGTTTTAACCTCTTTCTTGTCCGGCCTTTCGAACTGCACAGAGAGAGCCTCAGGAATGGAGATGTTCAAAACCTCATCTGTGTATGGACCAGGGTCCGGAAAAACCTTCTCAAACACCAGGTCCAAGATTTCATCCACGTAATCTGCAATTAGAAAAAGTGAAATATTGTGTTTACTTTATTGTGTTTATTTATTATTTATTAAAAACATAGAAAAAGCCATAGACACTGGTTAATTTATATTTTATTTATTTTGCAAATATTTTATAATGGCTGTTTCATTTTTCAGTGTGATTTTCAATAAAAAGGTTTAAAACTTACGGAAGGTTGGTTGCTCCTTCACTGGCTTTGCTGTGCATTCTCCTTTCTTCTACTTAGAAAATTGATGCCTGAACAGCGGCTCACCAGCTGAGGTTGTTGCCTGTGGACGGTCTGTATTTTCATTTAAGTGCAGGGCTGCCAGGTATAGTCTTGGGAGGAAAAATAATGAAATGCTAAATATGAATGAGAGCACATTGTACACATTGCAAAAAATATCCAGGGCACACCTGAAACAGCTCCATTAGGCAGTTCTCATACACAATGTAAGTGGGAGTCTTATGGACAGGGATAGAAGATTCCATTCTGCAATAAACACAACACATTGACAGAAAATTAGTCAAAGGCCATCCTAGTAGAGCTACGATAAGTAGAGGAATGTAACACAAATTAATATAATGTTTAGGTTGAAAGATCAAGTAACTCACATCACATTTGCTGACTCTGTCAAGGTGTCTGCAGGGTCATATGTTGAAACCTGTGGCTCCTCGATGTCAACAGAACTGCCTTCTAAAGGGTTCTCCTCTTCCTCTTCCTCGTCCTCCAGTTCTGTGCGTCGTCTCTTTATTGGTGTTGTTGATGTGATAAGTGGCAGAGCAGCTGAGGTGCCAACACCAACATCAGTGCGGGAAAGAGTTTTCTGTGTGCCTTAAAAACAGACAGATAATGTTATTGTCTATGCAAAATTCTAAAATGATAAGCAATTGTATTGTTACTCATTAACAGTAAACAAGCAGAAGAAATCACATCACCTAATAAAGTAAGCTCTGGTCAACTAACCTGTACTTCTGAAATGAGGTTAGAGAGTCTTCATTGAAAGCTATGTTCCAATTGAGCGTGTTTTTGGTGGGTCCGTCTGGCATACCCATCATGTAGCAGCAGGAAAGAATATACAGACATCTGCACCAGCTGGCTTAATAAATTAACCTCACCTTATAAGTTTTAAGTGCATATTGCACACATCTAACACACATTTAACAAACAGAATAACTACGTTAGCATCACCGAGGCTCCGACAGCTAACAGCAGTTAGCATTAGCTAGCGTTACACGAACAATGAAAAACAATGCATAAATTCTTAAAAATACTAACAGTTTTTTCCTCTGCCGTCTCTCCACGGACAGTTGGTACTGCTCCCCCTTTCAGCAACAGTTTTTGGGACAGTGCAAATAGTATATCATTTTATTCGCGCTGGTGGCTTGCATGTATTTGCTCCATCTCCTTCCTCGTCCGTCGTCTCTCCTCCCATTTCAAATGAAGACGCTAAAATTTCTTTGTGCATTGGATGGAGTCGCGCGCACGGTCATTACGTGATTGGATGTATAACGTAGACGTAGACTATAAACGGGAAGAAAACAGAGACATTTTTGATGGGAACATTTCTACACTACAGAATGAAGGAAACCAAATTAAGGTTTTACATTTTCCCCCCAAAAATGGGACAAATTGTGTCCCAGGAGAGATTTATATTTTCCCCGGACAGCTGATGAAAAAAGAGAACAATTCTGGGAAAAACGGGACGGGTGGCAACTCTAGGCTGAATGGCAGCTGATACTTCATTTTTTTAAAATCAGATTTCAGCAAGATAAACAGACTGTGGTTGAGTTGATTGTTGACTTTTAGTATCTTTTGGGACATCGCATTTTACAGATTTCACTGATTTTGATTTCCACCCAATATGAACTCTCATCACTGTTTGTAATGCAGCCGATGATGTTGGTGTCATCTCATACTTTGCCTTGTCCAGACATGGACAGAACTCTGTTGTAGTCATGGCTGTACAGTCTGAACATAGCGGGTCTAAGCACACAACCCTGGATGGCTGTGGTGCTGAGCACTAACGTGGAGGAGGTGTGACTGCCAATTTGGACAATCTGGGGTCTGCTTGTGAGGAAATCCAAACATCCAACTGAAGAGTGTGAAGTTTTCCAATTAGCCTCATGGGGACAGCTGTTTGAGCTGGGGTTTAACAAACATCATTTAGTGTAACTGTTGTTATTTTTACCGTGTAAAGACTGAGTGGAGGTCAGTGGATATAGCATCCTCTGTGGATCTGTTTGTTCTGAGAGTGTACTGGTGGGAGTTAGGGCTGAGTGATGTGGCTTAAAAATTGAATCTCCGATTTTTTCACACCAAACTCGATTTACGATTTTAATCGTTTTTTTTTTCTTCTCAAAAACAAACTTCAAATGACAAAGAAATTGCATTGCATTCATTTTAATGCTTTTATTTTAAACAAATTTGCCCTGCCACTGTAAACGGTGCACCTTCAAACTCACTTGAAAAATTACATAAAAATGCATTCTTTTGAAAAGAATGTGTCCCTTTCTGATAAAATGCTTTCGTAAACATAAATTTAACATGTCAGATTGCTGACATTGCTGTTATAAAAACAGATTGGTTTCCCCATTGATATTGATAAAGTGTGAACATGACTTTCATTGAATACTTTATCTTGCAAAAGGTGCCTTTTGTTTACAAAAAGTATTTTGTATCCCTGAAGACATGTAAACTAAATTAAACATCTGTATGCATTGCATTGTACACTGCATGAAAAGTGGGATTTTCGTCCTCGTAAACGCCCGGAATACTCCCTTATTTTTGGCAGTTTCTTAATATATATATATTCATTGTGATATCATCAAGGACATGAATATATTTATTGAGGAAAGGAAAATTTGCCAGGAACGTGCTGTTTTAGCTTATTAGCACAAATACAAGCACACAACTATGTATAAAGTGAAGGAGATCTGCCCACACAACAAATGGGAAGCTGACGAGAAGCCCAAAATCCTACAGCACCGTGAAGTGTCTGTTTGGCGCCTCGGAGCTGTAGGTAACTGGCGTCATTCTGTCTGAATTCGGTCCATTTTGCAGACGTCTGTGGTGCGTTGCCCTGTACTTCGGAATCGCCTCTAATCTCGACTGCAGCGTGTCACAGAGCAAGGACGGAGAAAGGACGGAGGTCGCACTATCCATCCAGACACCCGCTGTCTTCCTCCTCAGACATCAGGTCTATGGTGGCGCACTTCCAAAGGTCCACCTCATCCTCAGCTAGCACACTCTGTCTCGCTTCCAGCAGCTGTAATAACAATCAATAAAGACAATCAGTACTGCACGATGCACTGCGTATGAACACAAGACATCTATTAATGCACCTGAAAAATAGTCACATTGACCAAAAACGGATCTAATTTAATAAGTCTTACACTCTTTCTTCTCGATCGACTCCAAGCCGAACTCTTCACAGCTTCCGCCTGCGATGCAAGATCTGGTTGTTTGTACCTGAAGCTCCTGCCTACTGTCTTGTAATATGTCTTACAGGCAGCTGGAAAACAATTAAATGAGAGTGGTATGAATAAAAAAACGTAAGTCACAGTAAAATGAAACAAGGAAGGAGAAAACAGTAAAAGTTACTTACACACAATGGCGTCATTATCGGCATCATGTAAATCTGGACTTGCAGACATAGCTCCGAGCTAATAGGAGGTCACGGCCTCATAATGAGGCGAGCTTAGTCTATGAAAACAAAATGCTTTCAGTGATAAACCTCCGTGTCCCTCTGCGGCAGCGAAGCGCCCTCCGTTGGCGACCCTCTCCGTGCCGACCCGGCAAAGCTCCTCCCGTCAGCACAGACCTCCTCTTGACAATGACTGTGCCGCTAGCCTAGCTCCTGCTAGCTAGCTTAGCTGAACTTGCTTCGTGTCCAATAAAACACAAACACTTCGACTGCAATGGAGAGTCCAACTCACGCACTCACAGTACGTCGTCCGACAACAGTTCACAGTCCTAGTGATGGGAATTCCAGCTCTTAAGAGAGCCGGTTCTTATGGCTCGGCTCACTAAAAAGAGCCGGCTCTTTCGGCTCCCAAGTGGCTCCTCAGATTTTTTGTTGCTTAAATTCATTTTTTTACCAAAAATAATTTAAAATCATGTGTAAAATGAATTACTAATGTACAAAATGTACATTACATAAAATGTTTATTATTTATATGGCTTATTATACTCAACATGGAACAGAGTGCTACAAAAAATACATTTTAAAGTACATATCCTTTTGCACAAACTGTGTCATTGAGCTCTGAGTTGTAGGTCCAGGTGGTTGCGGTGTACTGTAGACACTGTAGACGCTGCAGCAGCAACAGTTGCAGTAGACAAACTAGTACCTTCATTAGCAGCAGGTTTTTTTATTCCAACTGCACTCATGGGTGTACAGTTCTAATGTGCCTGTGCATGTTATTTGTAGAGCCTGCTCCATATGAGATTTTAACCTTGCATACTCTACACTCAATTTTACTGTTTCCTGCAGTCACTCATTTTCTCACCTATCCGGCATGTTGTCTCTGTAGCCTGCTCTCTCTCTCTGTCTCTCTCTCTCTCTCTCTCTCTCTCTCTCTCGTTCGCGACCAACACATAACTACACAGTCCGGTTCTGATAAAACACAACACTAACAACACGCACAGTCCACTGTTAGCTGCTCCACGCCATTAACTCTCGGCTTCTTCTTCCTCACACTCCAGTCTATCCGGAAGTGTAAAAACTCTTAAAGTCATGTTTTAGGCATGTATATTAAAGAATACAATCACATAACCAATGTGCTTGTCTGTCATTGTCCCCTAGTGCTGTCTGGCCTGCACTTTCCTTTCTCTGCCTAGGCACCAGCAACTCAGTGTGATGAATCCTATCTCAGACAACACACGCACTCCCTCACTGCTCAAGCCATTGCAATCCAAAAACATTGAATGTATTGATCAACATTCTTTTTCTAGTATTTCAGACAAAAAGCCAGGGAGGGTAGGCTGGCTCCTGGAGGAATTTGAATAGAGAAGCACAAAATGGAGTGTTTTTGTGGTGTATCTGGAAGGTTTTAGCTCAAGGTGTGTAAGGTGAAACTTCAAAAGTTCTGTCTGCAGTCCAACTAAATTAACTCTTAAATTACTTTTCAACTTCTTTTAAAACATTCAGAACTCATGAAATTATATTTTAAAGTCACACATTATAAACAGCAATTATTAATACATTCTAATATCTTATTTATCTGACAATATTTCATGCACATTTTAACTGGTGCCTTATCTTCAACTTGTTAAAGCATGTGGATTAACCTCTGGCTTTTCCACTGTATATACGGGCACCATATCTTTAGCAATATGCAACGTGACTGCATCCTTAACAGCTGTCCACCGGTATCCTTTCTTCTCATACGGAATGATTAAATGATTCCGCTAATGTTGGCTGCGTTAGAGCGGGTGTTTGTGGGCTGCCGCGCTCCTGTGCATCTTGTAGTGAACAACAAGTGTTCCACTGATACTGTTTCGGTCCGCTGCCTTTAGTTGCAACAGCCTTTAAACAACAGCCTGCAGTGGACCGTGGTTTGTTCGAGGTCCGACGCCACAAAACCTAGCTACTAACAAGACAGTGCCTTTTTAGGATAGATCTCTTGGCTTGCTGTCATGTTGTTGTTTGTTTCTCTGTGGAAAGTCAATGCAGGGAGGGCAGAGCCCACTATGAACTATGGGAGCCCATGGGGAGCGGCGGCCGTGCAAGTTAAAGAAAAAAACGATTTTATTTTTTAAAAACCATCCTAAACCACAAACTCGAATTAATCGATTTTAACGATTTATTGCACAGCCCTAGTGGGACTCCAGGCTGGCAGACACGTGGTCTTCGATGGGCAGGACCAGTTTCTCTATGCACTTCAACAGAATCAGGTACCACAGGGTGGTAGCTGCAAGACTCGACACAGCAATCTTTTTAGGTAAAGCCAAACTAGTGGCTGCCTTGAGGCAGGTTGGAAAAGTCTTCTGTGAGAGTGAGATGTTAAAAATGTCAGTAAAAACACCAACTAGCTGATTGATGACTAAAAACATGAGCCAGTCAGGTATATTATCTGGACCAGCACCCATTTATATTCAATCTCACATCTGCCGGTCCTCTGGAGGCAGAGTTGACTGTAAAGCTGAGTTTGTGTTGATGAGATCAACATAAAATGTGTTAAGCACACAAGCTGGCAATGTGGCCTCACACATGATGGGGGCACTCCTGCTTTTGTAGCCTGTAACATTTTAGATCACCTGCCACATATCTCAGGGATGGTGATATCTCTCTCTGAGGTCTCTTTCCGGCTTCTGTTGTGTGTCCTCATTGCTTCCTTGATACCAGCTTTCAGTATTGCTCTGGTGGTGTTGTATACTTTCCTGTCAGAAGACCAAAATATGTCTTTTTTTGGTATCATGCACTCAGAATAGTCCTGTAGAGCTGTTATTGTTTCATCCATCCACATTTTTTTCAGTTTTTACTGATAGTTTGACACTTTTGACCAGCTGGGAGTGAGTACGCAGAGGAAGCAGGGAAATATGGTTGATTGGAATATTTGTACGTACATGGTCCAGGGTATTTCCTCCTCTGGATATGCTTGTGGAATACAGGTAAACCAAATCTAAGGTCTGTTCGATTAAAATCACCAGCTTACTCCAATCAAGTTGTTTTGTCATGTTGCTGCTGAGGACATCATACAATTCTGGTCGTAGGGGTAGCACCTAGGATCGCTGGTTCAAGTCCCCTGGTCTGCATGTTGAAGTGTCCTTGGGCAACATACTGAATCCCAAAACTGCTCCTGATGTGCTGGTTGGCATCTTGCATGGCAGCCACTGCCATCAGTGTATGGATGTGTGTATGAATTACTGTAAGTCGCTTTGGACAAAATGCTAAAATGACCTAAAATGTAAATGATTGGACATCAGCCAGAAGAAGGCTTTGTAGAGGAGCAGTTGGGTCAGATTAGTTCTGATCCTGACTCTCCTCCTGGGACAATTGTATAGTTTTTTGTCCCACTCGTCCAGCTGGCTGGTTGGGAGATGCCACTGGCGGAGGCCTCCCCTCAGTCTGCTGGACTTAATCAGAACCCTACACTTCCTTTTCATGATGTCTGTGAAGGTTGACTGATGGTTTGAAGGAAGAATTTGTAAGTTGTCTCCAGAATTTTAAATGACAGTGTTCAACTTTTTTCAAACTTGACGTAATTTAAATAAAAAGAGTTGTGAATCAGGTCCATTCTCTATCCCCTGTTTTCAAACTGACCTCTGTCAGGCTTGTCGGCTGTGTCCAGTGCCAGTTCAGTAATTAGCATTGTTAATTCTTATACTGATCAACTCGGTTAAGCTAAGCACCTGATCGGAGGTCTTGGTCCAGGCAAAGTCTAGCGCTCTAGCTCTCTACTGGCTCCATGACTAACTGAACAATGAGCTATTTAGATAGATAGATGGATAGAAATACTTTAATGATCCCAGACTGGGAAATTATTAGCTTCAGGTTATTATTATTAGCTTAGCAACAGAATCTAGCTACAGCTAAGGATAGCCAGCAAAGAGCATCAGTTGTTGGTTTCCCTGGTGATGGTAAATGGTCTTGCAATTTTATAGCGCTTTTCCAGTGTACTGACCACTCAAAGTGCTTTACAATACTTGCCACATTCACCCATTCACACACACACACACACACACACACACACACTATGGCGTTAAAAATGTTTCAAAAAGCGTGCGCACATATCTACTGAACGTGTCACTCGCGCCTGCTTTGACGCCTGTGCAGCAAGCCGCGCCTGACGTGTAATGTAGTTTCCTCATTGACTTATAATGGCCCCCCGTTCACGCGCATGTTCACGCGCATGTTCACGCGTGATGACTGCTGCACGCCGGTAATCACACGACGCATAGTGACTACACGTAACATTCATGCGTCTTTTTGCGAACGCACGTGTTAACGCTCGCATGAAGATGATTGAACATTTTTGTCATGCGCTTACGCGCTTACTGTGTTCCATTTTCATCCAGTAGATGGTGCAATCGATCCAATGCGAGATACAGACATATAGGCTTTTGCATGACATGATTCATATTAACCCCAGAGTGAGGGGTTCCGACACACCCTTCCATTGTGAAACAGCCCCACTCCGAAACACCGCTGTTCCGACCCTCCCCTCAAAACACCACGTTTCCGAAATTGATTTTCAAGTTTACATTACTTCCTACATCAAAGACTGCCGTCCGCTCACCGGCCGCACCCACACAACTCATTGTTTGTTTGTTTTTTATTGCTAATAGGCCTATGTCACTATCTTCATTTATTATGTATATTTTCGCTTGCAGCAAACACATTTAAACGTTTGTCAATTCTTTTTACATGCGCTATCCGTGGTGCTGGAATCCCCACTTACAGCCGCACTCGCACAACTCTGAAATAAACTGTGGCCCATGGGTGCGATCTGCCGGGGAATGACCCCTCTGCTCGTTCGTTTTAACATAACTTGTCTTTGTGGAAGGTTAACAAGGTATGAGTGGATTGAGCAGTGCTGGTCAGTTTTTTTTGTTTTGTTATTTTTTTTTTCTTTAAAGCAGAGGAGAAGACGACATGCTGACCCACAACCCAGTCGCCCTGCAGCCTTTTTGGTTATTTTTTACAGTGGGACTATTTTATTAGATAATAGGCTACCTATGTATTTTTGATTCAATAAAAACTACATGAAATTGATTGTATATCCATCTCTTATATCCATAGAGGGGATTATTATGACCACGGGCCCCCTGCCAACACACGCAAACTGTGCGCACGCAAAGGCTGTTACATTATTACATTGAATGTAATAATGTCCGCAAATGTAATAAACCTCAAACACCTACTAATACTGACCATGCTGACCCTCCGCTCCACTGTCACACAACGGATCCCTCTCCATTGTAATTGTTTGCCCGAAAAATAATTTCCATGAAGAAAACATCGCCTGATATTTAAATTTAAATTCCCATTGACAATACAAATCTCAGGAAATCTGGACGTATTGCTCATTTGTACACACAACATCAGTCTACAGGCAAGAATCAAGAATCTAAAGGTTTATTAATTCAATAAATTTCAAATTCGCTTTATTGCCATGAATGCCACAACAATATTGCTAAAGCACCAAGAACCACGAAAAGAATACCTAGCACAGTACCGTTATACTTACTGTGTGTGTTTATGTGAAATAATAATAATAATAATAATAATAATAATAATAATAATAACTTTGAACATTATCACAATTAAGTTATCAATCTGTGATGTAAATAACAAAATGCAAACATTACAGACTTCTAACCATTTTTCTAAAAGTGTCTGTATTTTAATTGAGAGTATTTTTTATATAAATTACAGAAAAGGAAAAGAAAATATGATTTGTTTTACCTATTTCGGCCATAAGCGGTCATAATGACCGCACATCATTTCGCAGGATTTCATTCATTGTCTCTCTTGTCTCTGACTTTGTTAGCGTCTCCAGCTGTGCTTCTTTGTGAATTTACTTGCGAGTTAATTATTATAGTTGCGGTTGGCGCCATGGGCAAACACAAAAGGGAGTTTACCGCTCCGTGAAACAGCGAGCGGAGCTGTTCAACACCAAAGTGCTGAAGTGACGTGACTCTTTGTAGCAGGGAGAGCCGAGGAAGAATGTCTGCATCCTGAGCACCTGCACACAGGTGTGGGCACCTTTAGTGGGGCGAAGGCAAAACCAGAGTCTGTGATGTAATATAATAACACAAAGTACGGCGAGGACGTCCAGGACCAGATGCGAGGGCGTGCTCCGTCAAAGGCGGAGGAAGATGGCCGGCGGTGGTCTGCTATAACATCCTCGACCTGACTGTGATCATGGAGGGGTTTCCCCGATAGCCTTTTCGGTATAGCGGGGTCTCTGAAAAAAAGGGAAACCCCGCCATTACGATGAACTGAAGTCTATGTTAGGAACAGCGGGGTTTCGGAAAAGCGGGGTGTATTCAGTGAAGACAGATAAAGAGTTGTGTTTCTGTTTCTTTTACTTTCTCACAGAAGACACAAAATCAATGACAAACATTGTGTAAGTTAACCACGCCCCCCGCAGGCAGTCAGTTCATTGATAACTGCTGAGACCGCTGGAGTTTTGCACCTGAAAAGTTGCAACACACTCCCGGCCGATGAGAGTGTGATAGTATGTAGCCTAATTGGGAAAACACAGGCAGAAACTTAGCAACCCTGATACAGTTTTATTATAATTATTATTAGTATTTATTTATTTTATTTATTTTAGTTGTGCATGTTCCCGTGACGGGCATGCAGTTCTTAGGCAGGCACTTCTCAGCATGACACCTGTTGACCACTGAGTGACAGTCAGGCTGCCACCTGTTAGTATCATGTAAGCATTTATCAAGTCTTTGTACCCAACTTCACTCTTAAATAAGCCTTTACCAGTCTATTTCATGGGTATGTTAGCTATAATGAAAAAATAAATAGGATAAGATCGATAGCTGAGCAGTGGCGCAGTTGCTCTCCAGGTACTGCGCGATCCTAGACCCACCTTCATGACGACGTGTTCACAGAAACACTCCGTTTTGTGCTTCTCTATTCAAATCCCTCCTGGAGCCAGTCTAGAATGTTGATCAATACATTCAATGTTTTTGGTTTGCAATGGCTTGAGCAGTGAGGGAGTGCGTGTGTTGGCTGAGATAGGATTCATCACATTGAGTTCCTGGTGCCACCTATTGTTCCCAGGCAGAGAAAGGAAAGTGCAGGCCAGACAGCACTAGGGGACAATGACAGACAAGCAGCATGGATATGTGATTGTGTTCTTTAATATACATGCCTAAAACATGTTCACATCAGTTTGCAATATGTCATTTCAACATCCTTCTGGAAATTCTATTCATATACAGAGTCAATATCCTTACTTGTCAGGAAGCTGCCATACACATTATATGAAAGCAGGCTGCATAGTAAATCTCATTGTGTTGTTCAGTGTGTGAGGCGATATACAGTACAATGTGTGACCCAGAGAAGTCATTCTTCCATTGTGTATCCTTACCAGAGACCCTTTACCAGCCATAATGTTTGTTTTGTGTTTGTATAGTAACATAAAATGGGGGACCCATAGATTTATCTGGTATATTAAAATGTTTTGTACCAAAAATTAAAAGGTAACATAAAGTAATTCAGTTTTGATTTAGAAACATAACACAGTTCTTATGATGATGTTGGACTGACTGGGTGATAATTTCAGATTCTCTAGATGAATTACATAAGAATTACATAGGATCATCAAATTTAAAATAAAAGGTTTGGAAGAGATTCGGATTTTATAAGGAGGACGTAAAGCAGGCCATTTGTAAGCTCTGTAGAGCAGTGTTTATGTACCTTGGTAGCATGTATCTTGGCGTTCACCTGGTGAGATGTCATGGTGAAACTTGTGCAGGCAACAAGGATGGTAGTAAAGCTAGCACTAGAGAGAACACGCAAGACAAAGACACAGAGATTAAACACTTTCTCCAACCACAATATAGCCACAACTGTGGATATTCTGAAACTGCTGGTAGTAATGCACACTGTCAACTGTCATGTCTACTAAAAGAATGTACTGAATTGAACCATACTGCACATGGTTGGCTGTCTACTGACAATTGCTGCTCAGTGCACACTGTTATGGGGCGTTCAGACCAAATGCGATAGATGCGAATACAATCGCTTCAGACACTTCATTCGCGCCGCTTGATCATTTTGGACTATTTGCTTCATTCACGTTATTCGCTTCATTCGCGTCATTCGCTTCATTCACGTCATTCGCGCTTGAGAAAAAAAGACGACGCGCTTGCCCGCTCATTTTTGAACCGGTCTTTCTCAACCCGCTCTCTTTCCACGTCTATCATGGCTGATGTCACCACCGTTGCTGCACTGTACCTGCTGTACAAGTCCCAGAAACGCCGGAAAACCACCCGCCGTCGTGTCTGGGTTCATGAAGTCCTCCGGAGACGTACAGAGCTGGGGGAATTTCACTGTCTCCTCCAGGAGCTCAGTCTGGATGACGACCGGTTCCAGCGGTACCTCAGGCTGACCGGAGCCCAGTTCGAGGACCTGTTAGCTCGGGTCGGTGCCAGGATCTCCCGCCTGGACACCAACTACAGGAGCTCTATCTCAGCTGCGGAGCGCCTGTCCATCTGTCTGAGGTGAGCTGCGGTTACAATTAGCTTGTCCTCCATGTTGGTCTGAGTGTAAACAACCATACAGGGAAGTGACGTCGTTGGCTTGAACTCGTCACTGATTTCATTCGCGCCGCGCCAGACGCTTCAGACGCTCCAGACGCTTCATCCGCGCAAGACGCTCCAGATGCTTCAGACGCGCCGCGCCAGACACTCCATTCGCACCGCTGGCGCCTGAATCGCATGTCATCGCGCCATTTACATCGATTTTTCAATGTAGAGTTGCCGCTCCATTCGCGTCTATCGCGTTCGGTCTGAACACCCCTTTAAGGTAATCCAACTTTGAGGTTTGCTATCAGTAGTAAAAAAAGTTCTGTTTGTTAATCATAGGTGTGATTTCATACACTGATGACTAGGAAACAGAGGATACAGTCAGTCACATCCAGTTCAGAGAGGTCCAATGCAAACAGATCCAGCTCAGAGAGACCCTGCTCATCAGTATAGTTGTTGCCCAGATCCAGGATGAGACAACAGGTGTTTTTTTATACACTGAGGTATAAGAACATTAACATAAAGATATACATACGAGTAAGCAAACTACATAGGATTCCCTGGTCTTGTATTAAATATCTATTTGAAGATAAGCAATGCCATATTTATAGAATTGTCTTATTCTAATTTATAATAGAAAATTACTGTCTACATGAAACAAAGGCTTGTATCGGAGTATATCTTATCCTACCAAACTGCATCGAACCATACCAAAATGGAGTCATTTTGCTCCATAATAAAAAGTCTTCCCTATAATATCGTAACCCATGTATCTAGATACGTATTGAATCATCTTATAAGGGAAAGATACACATCCTTATTATTTATGAAGCAATTGTTTACTGAAAAGTTGTAGCCAAAGTTCATAATACTTTGTAACTGGTAAAAGAAAATACTGTGTAATTTATCTGTAAACATTGTTTGGATATTGTTAAACATTTACAATTGTTTAATACATGTTTGTAAAGGATTTAATTGACTGTAAAAGTCAATTAACTAAAAGTTTAATTAACTAGAAATTTAATATTAATGAATGGTTATTATAAAGTGTCATTCTTATGGAACACACTGTGAAAAAACAGCTGTGTAAAAAAGATGAACACCTTTTCTTAAAAATAAACACATAGTGGCATAGTCATTAATGTTTTCACAGATAGAGTGACGGTGATGGGCACTTGATGTAATCATTATTATTTTGTCATTAGGGGGCAGCAGTGTGACATATTATCATCATTTAAAGTTTATTAATGCAGTGAGAACTCAGACTCTGTCTCGCTCGTCCACATGAGCTCCTTTGCGTTCTCTCTCTGCTGCAAGTCTGCATCCTATGTTTTTATCAATTGATTTGTTTTATATTCCCTGTTTTTACTGGGGTCTGTGATTTGAGGTTGTATTTCTTTTTAATCTGTGGTTTTCTGTTGTCAGACAACTTAACAATTATGACATTTGTTTGCAGCTCATAACATGTTTAACAGCAGTCAACAACTGTCTTGTGAGATTGCCTTGCCAATGAAGTGCATACTGATTCACTCTTGACCACAGGATTTATCTGACAGATGATGGTGTCCTTTGAGTTTTGTAAAAGCTGGGTCTGTCTGTTGATTGTCTCTTGTATATTTGTATAAAAATGGTCGGATATATCAATATTAAAAGTTAACACAAAGTACCACCAGTTGAGTGCTTCCATTTAAAATCACTGGTGTCAATATCACCTTTTCAATACCCTGTAAACCCTAATCAAACAACAATGCAATTGATGTAGCTGATGTCGAGCTGCATGCTTCATATAATTGCTTGATGGAAAAACACTCAGGCATCTTTCATCCTAGGTGTAGTGCCGAGATATTAAGCTAAATGTTGAGCAGCAGATGGGCCAGCTCATTCTGTTCCTTAAATAATTCTAAACCATTGAAATGCTGACAAATTAATTTCAAATGGGCTTGTATCTAATATTCTGTTGGTTATTATGAAGATGTAATTGCTACAGGATTTTTCCCTTAATTAATTATGGTAGGAGTTAAATAGATTGTTTCCCCTTCCACTTTAAGTGACTGCCATATCAGATAGGGTTAGGGTTAGGATGATAGCATGAATAACAGCACATACCAATATGTTGGGGCTGTCAACCATGAAAATCACATGGAGCAAACTCTTTAGTGACAAATTACACAAGCCTTATTCTTTCATAATAATAATATTGTTATACATTTATTGATGTGCTTCACGACATCTGAAGCAAGCAGAGCGATGGACTCCAGTCACTGTTCAGACAACTTGACAGAAAATAAATGACTTAATACTGAACTTAGACTTTGAAGTTAAAGGCTTATGTCTAAACTTGAATGACTTGTCTTTGTGTGTGTTTATTTCATGTTTTCATTGTAGTTTTTTCAGTCAGTTGATTATAAATGTTGGTTAGTTTTTCGATGTTTAAAAGTGATGGGCGGGAATATTGTTTGTTTGAGAAGAACAAATTGAATTAATTGTTATACTTTTTGAATAGGTTGGCCAGTTGTGGTGAGGAACTAGCAAAACAGTACAGATTGCTTTTTAGCAGCAGGTAGTGATGTTGATGTCACTATTTAGTAGGGGAGAAGTTTGCCCATGTCATCTGCGCTTTGTAGTTTAATCAATAAAGACAAAGATTAACGAAGAGTTATCAAGTAGAGGAGTCTCTACACAGTTTTAATGGGATGGAATCTAACCAACAGGACCAGAGCTGACCCATTCTACTGGGGGAGTGTTAAAGCACCATCATACATTTAGATAACTTTTCATGAATTGTCACTCCAAAGAAACAGAGCAGAAAAACTTTCACTTTCACTCCTCTGTCATTAGCAGGCTGCAGGATAAAGACTTTTAGCAATTACTGTCTCTCACACAGCTTTAGTACAACTGACAAATAAAGCTGTTACAAATAAAATGTGTTTGTAGAGGGTTGGAAACAGTTGGAAACAATATGAGAAAATAGATAAGAGAAAAACAGACACCTCTACTATAATTTTTCATTCATTTTTATTCATTTCATCATTCACTTGCACTCACACGACTACACTGCTATGGCACGTCCAGGCCGCTAGGTGGCGCATCACACTTGTGGCAGGATAGGATTTACATGAAAAGAGGAAGAATAAATCCTGCTGCTGTGAAGTTAACACCAGCGCAACGTGTATCTCCTTTATTCTTACCACAGGTCAGTAAATATGCATTTAATCAGGTGTACATGCTATAGGGCTGTCAATCCTCCCCTCAAATCATATTCGAATTTCTAATGCTTCTTATATTAAATATTCAAATAATATTCACATTTTTTCATCTTTTTTTATTTTTAATTACATCATTATATAATACCAGCTTATTATTAGGCCATACCTCCCGCGACCACTAGAGGGCACTTCAACCAAATCTGTTATGTAACATTTGCAACAAGTTTTACCAACACATGGCCAGAAATGCATAATAAATATATATAAATAGATAAGATATAACACCAGAAATATTCAAGCAATGATGTTTAATGAAGAAGCTGATGTTCAATCATTCGAATACACACATTGCTATCCTAAGTCTCAAAAAGACAACTCTTCATGGATAAAGACAAGCAGGCAATTTTATTACCACTCCGCTATTAACACATGGATTAAGTAAATAAATTAAATCATATCAAAATGAAAACAGAAGTGCTTATGGCTGCAGCATTTAAAACAGCAAAGTTTCAAACAACACTGGTTATCTTGTCTGTACTCTTACAGTAGTGCAATATTTTGTAAACTTTTGACCAAAAAAGGCCCAAACACGGAACGAAAATAAAGGTGCTTATGGCAGCATCAGTCCTCAGTCGCTAACTGTTCTGCGTACTCCGAGTAATGCATTGAATGGAGGTGTGCGCTCATGTTGCTCGTAGTCGAGTGGTACTTTAACGACTTACAGCATAACTTTCAAATGACGGTTTCTCTGGAAGTAATCTTCCCGTTTCTTGATGAAAAAAAAAAGAGAAAATTTTTCCACACGATGCTTTTTAAGTTTTCAGGAGTTATGCTTTCTAGCTCTGCGTCTGTTGCCGCGCTGCTCCCCGCCAACTTGTAAGCACAATGCTGAACGTCACGACGCACGACGTTGACTTTGATTTGCGTCGTTGCTATGGCAGAAGTTCGAACGTCAGTTTCCACACTTGAATCTTCTCATTTTTTAAAAAATTCGAATTGTATTCGAATAGCGAAGTTCGTTTTGACAGCCCTAACATGCTATGTGTTAAGAGTTGAATGTGTGACTCAAGGATTAGTTGTGTACATACGAGCCAAAGTAACGTGTTAGAGAGAGTTTGATGTGAATTGAGAGACAGCTGGTATGCTAACTGGCTAATGCTAAGCGAACCTGCATCGTAGTGTGTGAAGCTGACTCAGAACAACAGGAAAATATTGGTGAATGCACTAAATGTACTCTGCACTTTATTAATGAATCTGTTCTCATGCAATATGTGGTTTTCTGGTGTTTATCTGTAGCCAAATGGATATATTTGTCTGTTATTGCCAAACCCAGGAAATGCTATTGTGAAGTCAAAATGCAGCGCCATTGATCAAGTGAATGCATTAAGAATGTAGTTGTTGCATTTCCACGTTGTGAGAAAATATGTTTTCTGAAGATGGTGTACTGTTGATTCAGAATAATATTTGATTCATGATTGGTTCGAGAGAACATGGACAAAAAGTAGATTATATAGCCTATAGAGTGGTAATTTCATAATACTGGATAAACTGTGTTGGTTAAAAATACATGGTAAAAACATTCATTTATTTTTCACGAACATGAGGATGTCTCATTATTGTTTTGAAGTGGATTTGTTTAAGGGGTCCAAATGGCATAATTGAGTTGTATTTTTGTTAAGAAGGTGAACATGTGAGCAAAGTGTTGTTTTATAAACCCATGCATTGAAATGGCCATCTGATAAAACAGTGAGACTGAAGCTCAGGCCATTAGCTTTAATAATTCTGTAGAAATGTTGATACCTGAAGTGCTGAAACACATTTAAAGAGGAAGAATAAATCCTGCTGCTGTGAAGTTAACACCAGCGCAACGTGTATCTCCTTTATTCTCACCACAGGCAAGACCGAGGAATTGCAGCCTCCCTGGCTATTCAGTTTGGGAGGCAACATATTACTTAATCATGTGGCTGATTGATAGCACTAGTCATTTTCTGGCTGACAGCAACAACACATTAATATGTGATAACGCACACCCGACACGTCACCAACAATCTGCCAGGAACAGGTATACCTGTCTTGGCCTTACAAGCTTGATCTCACATGAGATGAAGTCTATCTCCAGAACAGACACCCAGGCCATAGAATACACAGAAGTGGGCTTGTATAAGACATAATTTTATATATTCTGGGACCTGTTCTAATAAAGTAATCAGATTGCAGTTTTTAGGTGATTCAACGTCAGTTTCAGCTCTTTAAAAGCTGTTTTCATAATTAATTGGACTAAGACAGACTGTTTATTTAAATTATATTCATTTACATTTCATGTTGGCTGTTTTCTCAAAACTCTAGTGTACTTGTGTCATGTACCTTGGTATCTGAGCAGGACTGATCCAACCTGAGACCTCTGGCTGTGGAAGCGGATAGAGATCTGATTGCTGTGGCTTCGTACTACCAACCCCCTCATCAGAATGGACTCGTTGGTCAGCATGGTGTTCTCCCCATGGTCCACATCATCAAACACCACCCTGTCTCCCTCAGATAGATTCACCTTCATGACCTGAAAGAAAACAAAGGAGGGATTAGACCATTTATGCATCATATAAAATTTTTTAAAAAAAAGAAAAGATTGAGATTCTGAGTTCTAGAATCTCTCAGGACCTGAAGCAAGAGACCTATTTAGACTCTATCAAAAATTAGCAGCATCCAAGATGGGGACTCTCATTCTGCTACAGGAGCTGATGCACCGGTTCTACACAGCATCACCAGAGGGTCCAATTTAAAAGGAAATTGCGATGTAAAACTTTGCGCTGCCATCTTCACTGATTTTGTGGCTGTAATCTGTGCATATTCAACACCTGATTCAGTGAGACAGCAGCTCATACCACAGTAATCTTCTGGACCAAACCTGGTGTTGAACTCCAGACTGACCCTAACCCAGAATTACTGAGAGCTCAGAATGCACAGTTCACTGCTGGGATTTTTATGAGATTAGAAAATAATCCAACATAATAACAGAGAGAGAGATCACTCAAGGGCTTTTGAATAACAAATCACCAGATGTGGCTGTTGTATGACACATATGGGAGTGCCACTCAGAATTGAGCCAAAAAAGAAGTTGGTGACGTGAAAGCGTGCAAATGCGCAGAGTGTAATCTGTGGGAATTTTTAATTTTTAATGTTAAACCTTATTTTGCAGCAAAGTCACCAAACTTTTTAAGCAGATTTTGTCAGATTTCACCGGCGATTGAATGCATGCAGTTTTTGTGTTCCGATGACCATTGAAAGTGAAACTCTGGCTCTCTCCCCATTCATATAGACAGGAGCCTGGTGTCGTTTGCCTGAAAGAACTACCTGGGGGGCATTGTATTGCAAAGATGGCTGCCCAGTGGCAAGACCTGCTTCTAAGGACTCTCAAATAAATGATAATGTAGTGATCTTGAATAAAAAACAATTATGTTTCCCAACTCCCCCTGAGAAAAAATATTGATATATTGATAATATGACATATGATAATATTGAGTAATACTATAATATTTAGCACATCTAGTTAGTAATACATTGTGAGGCATGCAACATGTTAAACTTCAACAAAACTGAGAGTCATTGAAAGTTAGGTTGTTGGTCTGACATCACCCACTATAATTGTTTTAAATAACATTGTACTCTCACATCTGGACTATTGTCAGATAGTATGGGCAAGAGCTACCCAAAAAGATCTGAATAAACTACAGCTGATGCAGAACAAGGCAGCACGCCTTGCTCTGCAATGCCCATACAATAACGGTATCAATAACATGCATTCCTATCTACAATAGTTAAAAGTAGAGGACAGAGTCAATGCTGCATTACTTTTCTCAATATGGAAAACATTACAGTTTAAAACACCATTATACCAATATAATCAGTTAAAACACAATCATGATTCATATACATATGCCACCAGACAGGCAACACAAGGCCGGTTCACGCTTCCTAAACCAAACACCAATTTTTTTGAAGCACACAATGGAATATAGATCAATTAATATATGGAACTCCCTACCACTGTCATTAACTAAACTCACACACAAACTAACATTCAAAAAGCAAATAAAAAAATATCTTGGAATTTCATATCTGTAAACTAACATACGCACACATACACATGCACACACACATGTACATACAAAGGGTCTAATGTAGGGTAACAGGGTCTATTGTTGTCATTTTCATTTGTTTTACCCTCTTATTTTATTCTTTTTATTTTATTTTATTTTATAACCGCTGTACATTGGAGTTATCTTACACACGTTCTTTGAGGTAGATGACAATCCGATTGTACAGATTTAATGTAAGATTTTGTTGACTTGTCTTGTCTTTCATGTTGAGATTGCAGATTTATGCTTAAATGTAATGGTTTTAAATGTGGACCCCAGGAAGACTAGCGGCGTTCTAGAGTGCAGCTAATGGGGATCCTAATAAATAAACAAATAAACAAATAAACGGGATGTGAAGAATTTATCTAATGAAATGATAATCAAGCACACTCCATCTGCTAAGAAAAAGCACCAGATGCTGCGTTTTCTACACTTTTTTTGTCAAGCTACTGTGATACAGTTTTCAACCTTGACCCTTTTTTCTCAGGATGACTACTGGGAAAATTGTGAAATATTCTGTCTTGACACACTGCTACCTACGGTGTCCTGGAGGTGACATGGATGGTTTTTTTTTATCTTGCATGCGCCAGTTACTATCTCGCACGTGCGACTTACTGTATCTCGCGCGCACAGCATAGTAAGTCACACTCGCGAGATAGTAAGTCGTGCATGCGAGATAATAACTTGCACTCAATATAGTAGTCAATAAGATGCAGTGGTGCTCTAGCTCAAATGATTGAATGAAGTGAACGTTGAGGTGTTAACCCAACAATGCTGGGACGCTGGGATCATGAACAAGTGCTGTTTACTTCAACAATTTACACTATAACATTGTTCTCAGTAGCAGTGTCGTATCTGGTTCTCCTCAGATCCACCACCAGCTCTTTGGTTTTTGTTGTGTTGAGCTGCAGGTGGTTCAGCTCACACCATGTAACAAAGTTATCCACCGGAGCCCTGTATTCAGCCTCCTCACCCTTGCTGATACATGTGTGTGATAAGGTGTTGCTGACCACTGCATCTGACACACAGTGCCACAAGCACATGTACTGTGGTCGGCCAGTGAGGTAATCCACGATCCAGGACACAAGCGGTGGATCCACCAGAATCGCCATCAGCTTGTCACCCAGTAGAGCAGGCCTGATGGTATTGAAAGCACAGGAGAAGTCAAAGAACCTGACTGTGGCAGTGGGGTGTGGTTAAGGCGCCGGCTGCTGGAGGAGAGGAAAGGAGTGGCTCATCCGTTGATCAGACAGCTGGAAATAATCAGGTAATCAGTCAGCTATATAAGCACGTTTGTGTACCTGGTTCTGGTCTCTTGCAGTAGGCTGGGTCCGGGGACAGGACCAGAGCAGAGACGGGCAGCAGAGACAGCTGTAATTCCGACCCTCAGCCGTCAGAGAGATGGCTGTTCATTTGTGTTTTGTTTTACTTTGATTCACCTTTGTCAGTCTGTGCCCAAATAAACACACAATTTACCTGCAACAAGTGCCGGCTTCCTTCTGAACGAGCGTGAGCAGTGAGGCTCACAGTGACCCTCACAGTGCTCCCCGGCTTGTCCAGGTGGGTGTAGACACGGTTCAGCAGGTAAATGATGGCATCCTCGACTCCAATCTGGGGCTGGTAGGCGAACTGGAGGGGATCCAGGTGTGGCCTGACCATAGGCCTGAGCTGCTCCAGGATGAGTCTCTCCAGGGTCTTCATGATAGGAGACGTCAGTGCCAACGGTCGGTAGTCCAAGAAACCACTTGGCTGCAGCGTCTTCGGCAATGGAACGAGGCAGGACGTCTTACATATCTCAGGGACCCTCTGGAGGTGTCAAAAGGTGCATGAATTACTATCTCGCGTGTGCACGTCTTAATATCTTGCATGCGCGAGATAGTAAGATGTGTGCGGGAGATTAAAAAAACCCCATCCATGTCACCTCCAGGGCTTTGTAGTTTTCCCCTGCTGCTTTTCTTTTCCTCTCTCCCGCTCCTCTCTCCAAAATGTTCAGGTCTAACAAATAAAATATCTGGTTAGATTTTTTTAAATCCAACCAGAATTGGTGATTGTTGGAACAGTGGAAAGACTGACCAGGATTGTTTTGGTGAGTTTTATTTTGTTTCTGTCAAGTTCGAATGAAGTGTGTTGAATTGCTTAAAATTTGGTTTCTGCAAATGGAGTCTGGTGGCTTTGGTGAGCAGCTGTTTCGGATTATGTAAGAAGAGTCCTTATTCTTAAACAGAAATGTCTTGCTCTGTGGGGATCCTTTTCATAATATTATCAGACAATTAGAATCTGAGCATGAGCAACGACAAAGAAATTGACATGGCTGGCTGTCCTCATTAGAAAAACAACCATAGGTTTAATGTGGTAGCAGCTTATTGTGACCAATATTTACATTTTATGCTAGGGAGAGACCTTTAGTGGCGATAGTAATTATTGACAAAGTCAGATGCTTGGCTCAAACAAGTACAGGACTTTCACTCAGGAGACAGGATTGGGACATAGTGTAGGTCTCATTCCTTGTATGTTTAAACATAATAAAACCAATACATTTGTACATTCTTATTCGTTAAGGGAGTGTGTAGCCTTGACAAGAATGAACACCCAAAATGATAACACATGTATTTACAGTCATCGCTAACACAAAACAGCAGTTCCCCACATTATTCTGGATTATATAGAATTTAGCATGGAAAGTTTGCACAGATTCTATCCATTCAGAGCGGCAGTCATTATTGTTGCCACGCTGTGAACAATGCATCAGCCAGTAGCAGAGCAGACAGCAGAGCAGAAAGATTTTTCCACTTTCAGATCAATTGATAAAATGCTCCTATTATGATAGGGCTTCAGGGCATAGGAGCGCCACACTGTAAGAAACTTACCGTGAATTTCACAGTAAGTTTCTTACAGTGTGGCAGCCATTGACAAGTCACTTACTGTAAAAGAAATCACAGCATTTGATGGTTTTAATTACAGTTACAATCATGTAAGCATAAAATAAAACACAGTAGTTTCTGTATTTTTGGTTAAAGTAGTTTTTTACTATAAGATAAGATAAAACAATTTTCAAGTACCATCTTTTTTTTAAGGGTATAATGTTTAGTTAACAGTATGTTCATCTTAACTGAACATTCAAACCAGACATTAGAGGTGTGGAACAACTTTGTGAACATTTAAGAATTATAGGTAATAAGATTCAATAAAAACATAAATTTAAAAAAAGTAATTGGTCCCCGGGGGGCAATTAAGGGCACGTGGAGTAGTTGTACACAGACACAAACAAGTCGGCATGTTAAGTACACAGACACAAAACAAATAAGATCATAGAGCCGACTGTTGACTGTGCCTGACTGTGTAATTTCCTGGTACTGTATTACCAGTTACTCAAAATACTGTATTTTTTAATAATACAATTTACCAGATGCACAATTTCCACTAAAATGCTGTAATTGACACCACTTTGTAGAAATTTGTTTTAACTTTGATATTAAAGAGTTTTTTTTGTGTTTTTTTTTTTTTTTTATCAGGGGTTTCAATACTTTTGATAGGCACTGTATATCTTTCAGCTCACTTTAGAACCATATCCATGCCATGAGAGTCTTGACAGCTGTGTTCCCTTGAACACCGTGCTTTTCCCATGAAAAAACATGAAAGCTACAGTGTATTAGAAAATAGTGATATGACAAAATGTATTGATATGTATGTTGATATATATGTATTGTACTGTTTAACATGCTATTATAGTACATTGTTGGTTACTTATTTCTTTTAGCAGTGCATTGCTTGTTACTGAGATTTTTACTATTTTTAAGTACATTTGTAGTTACTGTTATTTATTACTTGTTACTGTGTTTTTTTCTACAGTACATTGCCTCTTATGGTGATTTAAGACAGTACATAGTTGGATACTGTAAATGTATACAGTACGTTGTTGGTTACTGTAATTTTTACAATACATATTTATGTACTGTGATTCTTTACAGTAGCGAACTGATTACTGTGGTTTTCATAGTAACTTTTACGTTACAACTTTTGCTGTATTTTTTGACTGAATACACAGTAATCTAAAGGGAAAAAGTATACAGTAATCAACAATGCAAAAACAGTAAAGAAAATATAGCCACAAGCGGCAATCCGAGGGGTTCTAACCTCTTTCGCCCCAAACCGGCCACCCTGACCCTCATCCCCCGCAGTCAATGACATCGGCCGCCGTGTTCATCAAAGCTCTGTGCAACACAGACATGATAAGGCCCAGATGTCTCCGAATTGGCTTTTCAGCTATATGCTAATGGCATTTATAACGCCCCCTATAGGTTGAGCTCAACATGCTTTGGTAGGCAGATTCCCAGTACTGTTTTGAACCTACCCACATAGTTTTGTGATGATAGGGCAAAGGGTGTGGGAGTTATGGCCAATCATTTCTAAGCCCTGCCCATTGCAAAAA
Organism: Diplodus puntazzo; assembly: GCA_963678695.2. Lineage (NCBI taxonomy): Eukaryota > Metazoa > Chordata > Actinopteri > Spariformes > Sparidae > Diplodus > Diplodus puntazzo. The sequence goes on along the minus strand of OZ023162.1, from coordinate 33,726,384 downwards.
TATATTGGTCCATGGCAGCCACGTTTTTTGACCAATCTGGCTCATTTATTGTATCCTTTCATCCCCTGAAGGTGTAGACCAAATTTGGTGTTGATAGAGTCAATCTTTCAAAAGTTCTATTCATTTTACTGTTTTTGACATCATGCAAATTAGCAAAAAATCTAGGTAGGCGGAGCTTCATGGTCCGATTGGCTTTTTTGTAGAGCACATGGACCTGGACTTGTGTGTCAAATTTCAAGTCAATCAAATGTACGGTGTGAGGGGCGTGGCCTTCCCAAAAATGCATTTTCAAGCCTTGATTAGAGCGCCACCATCTGGCTGATTGGGCTCATATTTGAATAAAAGTTGATGCACATCATTTCCAATCATTGGGCCAAGTTTCAAGTTTCTGGCCCATTCCAGTTCACGGGAATTTGAGCTCAAGCGGCAGACAACAAATAATAAATATAGCCGCAAGCGGCAATCCGCGGGTTCTAACCTCTTTTGCCCCAAACCGGCCACCTTGACCCTCATCCCCCGCAGTCGATGACATCGGCCGCCATGTTCCTCAAAGATCTGTGCAACAAATAGCCATGATAGGCCCCAGATTTCTCCAAATTGGGTTTTCAGCTACATGCTAATGGCATTTACAGCGCCTCCTATAGGTTGAGCTCAACATGCTCTGTTTCGCAGATTCCTCGTCCTATTTTGAACCTACCCACCCAGTTTTGTGATGATAGGACAAAGGGTGTGGGAGTTATGGCCAATAATTTCTAAGCCCCGCCCATTACAAAAATACATGGGTCCCTGGTGGCCATGTTTTTTGACCAGTGTGGCTCATTTATAGTAGAAACGTGTCTTTTTATCCCCTAAAGCCATATAACAAATTTGGTGTTGATAGAGTCAATCTTTCAAAAGTTCTATCCATTTTACTGTTTTTAACGTTATGTAAATTAGCAAAAAATCTGTAATAGCGACTTTCATGGTGCATGAGGCTTTTTTGTAGAGGACTATCAGGAGGATGTGTAAGAAAAATTTCAAGTCAATAGCACTTATGGCTTGGCAGGGAGAGCCTTTCGAAGTTCACACCCTGTGTTATAGCGCCCCCATCTGACGGATTCGCATCAAATTTTTGGAGCAGCATTTGGACGTCATTTATACTCAACATACCAAGTTTTGGGTCTCTGGGTCCTTCCAGCTCGCCATAAATGAATAAAACGCAAACAATGATGGTTAATGACGAATAGGCCACGCCCACTTTCACCTATCAACATGGAACTCAAGATATTAGTTAATACTTGCCCCTTGAGCATGCATAACAAATTTGGTGAAATTCTGTCCAATGGTCTTGAGATACGCATATGTAGCATTTATAGCGCCCCCTATAGGTTGAGCTCAACATGGTTTGGTAGGCAGATTCCCAGTACTGTTGTGAACCTACCCACCAAGTTTTGTGATATAGGGCAAAGGGTTATGGCCAATCATTTCTAAGCCCCGCAAATTGCGAAAATACATTGGTCCGTGGCGGCCATATTTCTTGACCAATCGCGCTCATTTACAGTAGAAATATGTCTTTCCATACCTCGAAGCGGTATACCAAATTTGTTGTCGATATAATCAATCTTTCAAAATTATTAAATTATTAATTACTATTCATTTAACTGTTTTTCACATTATGCTAATTTGCAAAAAATCCAAGTAGGCGGAGCTTCATGGTCCAAGAGGCTTTTTGTGGAGCACATCGAGCTGGACTTGTGTGTCAAATTTCAACCCTAACCCTAAACCCTGGGGTTAGAACCCTTGTAAGATTGTGCCGGTTTATTAGGGTTCTAACCCCGAAGGGGTAAAACCCTTCTAAGATTGTGCCGGCATTTTTGTCCAATTCATGCCTACTCTGAAAATTATCTTGTCCAAGAGCTTAAACACCACAGTCTTCAAATTAACTCAGTTATCTTCTTCATGCCTTGAAGAACAAAAGTTATGGAAATCATTCAGCTGCGCCAAACTTTAGTGGGCGGGGCGGTGGGAACCATTTTTTCCCCTCGCTGTCGAGCATCAAGGCTTTACAACTTCAACATACAATTTCCTATCCACACCAAACTACTCATAAGTGTAGAGGCTGTCTCCCCGAATACATCTCTGCATCAATACTAAGTCGGCCATTTTGCTTTTGGCCGCCATTTTGAAATATTGCCAATCTTTGTACTTAAATTATCTCCTCCTACAAACGTAACACCACCGGCTTCACAGTCACTCAGTATCATCCTCTGACCTTGAAGATGAAAAGCTATGGAAATCTTTATCCTACGTCATACCTGCTGGCCGTGGTGGAGCGGTCAATTCAAATCCTTCGCTGTAAAGCATCAAGTCCTCATAACTTCTTCATACAATTTCCTATCTCGGCCAAATCTCACAGGAATGTAGAAGGAGTCGCCCTGAATAGATCTGTGTTGTCATAGATAAACAAAATTAGGTACACAGGTTCATCATGAGCAGACGCACAAAAAACCCTTTTGGACCGATACCATCACTCCAACAGGAAGTCAGCTATTTCATGTGTGGTGCCATTTTTGTCCAATTCTTGCCTACTTTGAAAACTATCTTGTCCTAGAGGTAAAACACCACAGTCTTCACATTCACTAAGCATCATCTTCATGCCTTGAAGATGAAAAGTTATGGAAATCTTTCCGCTACGTCATACTTGGGGGGCGTGGCGGTGGAAACCATTTTTTTCCTTCGCCATGAAGCATCAAGGCTTTATAACTTCAACATACACTTTCCAATCTACACCATAAGGCACATTCATGTAGACGGTGTTGCCCGGAATACGTCTCTGCATCAATACTAAGTCGGACATTTTGATTGTGGCCGCCATTTTGAAATATTTCCAATCCTAGCACTGTAATGACATCCTCCTATAGATTTAACACAACAGACTTCACAGTCACTCAGTATCATCCACAGACCTTAAAGATGAAAACGTGTTCAAAGCTTTCGCCTATGTCACACCTGCTGGCCATGGTGGGGCGGTCAATTTAAATCCTTCGCCATAAAGCATCAAGTCCTTGTAACTTCAACATACAATTCCCCTTCTACACCAAATCTCTCAGGAATGTAGAGGGAGTTGCCCTGAATATATCTGTGCATCAAAACTGTGTCATATGCATAGCGCCACCCACTGGACACAGAAAGTCAGACAAAAATCGTCCGAATGACATGACGTTTACTGCTTGATTTCTCCCTGTCGTGACATGCAAGGAACAGGTGAGCGCGCAGTCCGACGCGCGTGGACTGCGAGGGCCCGTTCATCACTGCTTGCAGTTTTAATTAGGGATAAAACCGTTCTGAAATTGTGCCGGTTTTTTATTAGGGTTCTAACCTCGAAGGGGTAGAACCCTTCTAAGATTGTGCCAGTTTATTAGGGTCCTAACCCCGAAGGGGTAGAACCCTTCTAAGATTGTGCCGGTTTATTATTAGGGTTCTAACCCCGAAGGGGTAGAACCCTTCTAAGATTGTGCCGGTTTATTAGGGTTCTAACCCCGAAGGGGTAGAACCCTTCTAAGATTGTGCCGGTTTATTGTTAGGGTTCTAACCCCGAAGGGGTAGAACCCTTCTAAGATTGTGCCGGTTTATTATTATTATTATTTTTTGTTGTCTGCCGCTTGAGCTCAAATTCACGTGAGCTGGAATGGGCCAGAAACTTGAAACTTGGCCCAATGATTGGAAATGATTTGCATCAACTTTTATTAAAATATGAGCCCAGTCAGCCAGATGGTGGCGCTGTAACGAAGGCTTGAAAATGCGTTTTTGGGAAGGCCACGCCCTTCACACCGTACGTCTAATTGACTTGAAATTTGACACACAAGTCCAGCTCCATGTGCTCTACTTGGACCATGAAGCTCCGCCTACTTAGATTTTGTGCTAATTAGCATAATGTGAAAAACAGTAAAATGAATAGAACTTTTGAAAGATTGACTCTATCAACACCAAATTTGGTATACGGCTTCGGGGGATGGACAGACATATTTCTACTATAAATGAGCCAGATTCGTCAAAAAGCATGGCCGCCACGGACCAATGTATTGTCGCAATGGGCGGGGCTTAGAAATGATTGGCCATAACTCCCACGCCCTTTGCCCTATCATCACAAAACTTGGTGGGTAGGTTCAGAACTGTACTGGGAATCTGCCTGCCAAAGCATGTGGAGCTCAACCTATAGGGGGCGCTATAAATGCTACACATGCGTATCTCAAAGACCATTGGACAGAATTTCACCAAACTTGGTATGCATACTCTAGGGGCGAGTATTAACAAATATCCTGAGTACCATGTTGATTGGTGAAAGTGGGCGTGGCCTATTCGTCATTAACCATCATTGTTTGCGTTTTATCAATTTATGGCAAGCTGGAAGGACCCAGAGACACGAAACTTGGCACGTTGAGTATAAATGACGTCCAAATGCTGCTCCAAAAATTTGATGCGAATCCGTCAGATGGGGGCGCTATAACACAGGGTGTGAACTTCGAAAGGCTCTCCCTGTGAAGCCATAAGTGCTACTGACTTGAAATTTTTAAGACACGCCCTCCTGATAGCCCTCTACAAAAAACCCTATGCACCATGAAAGCCGTTGTTACAGATTTTTTGCTAATTTGCATAATGTTAAAAACAGTAAAATGAATAGAACTTTTGAAAGATTGACTCTATCAACACCAGATTTGGTATACGGTTTAGGGGGATGAAAAGACACATTTCTACTATAAATCAGCCAGCTTGGTCAAAAAACATGGCCGCTACGGACCAATGTATCTTCACAATGGGCGGGGCTTAGAAATTATTGAACATAACTCCCACACCCTTTGCCATATCATCACAAAACTTGGTGGGTAGGTTCACACCTGTACTGGGAATCTGCCTACCAAAGCATCTTGAGCTCAACCTGTAGGGGGCGCTATAAATGCCATTAGCATGTAGCCGAAAACCCAATTTGGAGAAATCTGGGGCTTATCATGCCTATGTGTTGCACAGATCTTTGAGGGACACGGCGGCGGATGTCATCAACCGCGGGGGATGAGGGTCAGGGTGGCCGGTTTGGGGCAAAAGAGGTTAGAACCCGCGGATTGCCGCTTGCGGCTATATTTATTATTATTTTTTGTTGTCTGCCGCTTGAGCTCAAATTCCCGTGAGCTGGAATGGGCCAGAAACTTGAAACTTGGCCCAATGATTGGAAATGATGTGCATCAACTTTTATTAAAATATGAGCCCGTCAGCCAGATGGTGGCGCTATAATTAAGGATTTAAAATGCGTTTTTGGGAAGGCCACGCCCCTCACACAGTAAGTCGTATTGACTTGAAATTTGACACACAAGTCCAGCTCCATGTGCTCTACAAAAAAGCCAATCAGACCATGAAGCTCCGCCCACTTAGATTTTTTGCTAATTAGCATAATGTGAAAAACAGTTAAATGAATAGAACTTTTGAAAGATTGACTCTATCAACACCAAATTTGGTATATGGCTTTGAGGGAAGACCAGACACATTTCTACTATAAATGAGCCAGATTAATCAAAAAACATGGCCGCCACGGACCAATGTATTGTCGCAATGGGCGGGGCTTAGACATGATTGGCCATAACTCCCACGCCCTTTGCCCTATCATCACAAAACTTGGTGGGTAGGTTCACAACTGTACTGGGAATCTGCCTGCCAAAGCATGTTGAGCGCAACCTATAGGGGGCGCTATAAATGCAACATATGCGTATCTCAAAGACCATTGGACGGAATTTCACCCAATTTGGTATGCATACTCTAGGGGCGAGTATTAACAAATATCCTGAGTACCATGTTGATTGGTGAAAGTGGGCGTGGCCTATTCGTCATTAACCATCATTGTTTGCGTTTTTATTCATTTATGGCGAGCTGGAAGGACCCAGAGACACGAAACTTGTCCTCCTGATAGTCCTCTACAAAAAAGCCTATTGCACCAAGAAAGCCGCTATTACAGATTTTTTGCTAATTTGCATGATGTTAAAACAGCAAAATGAATAGAACTTTTGAAAGATTGACTCTATCAACACCGAATTTGGTATATGGCTTTGGGGAATGAAAAGACATGTTTCTACTATAAATGAGCCGGATTGGTCAAAAAACATGGCCGCCACGGGCCAATGTATTGTCACAATGGGCGGGGCTTTGACATGATTGGCCATAATTCCCACACCCTTTGTCCTATCATCACAAAACTTGGTGCGTAGGTTCGAAACAGGACTGGGACTCTGCCTAACAGAGCACGTTGAGCTCAGCCTATAGGGGGCGCTATAAATGCCATTAGCATGTAGCCGAAAAGCCAATTTGAAGAAATCTGGGGCTTATCATGCCTGTGTGTTGCACAGATCTTTGAGGGACACGGCGGCCGATGTCATCGACTGCAGGGGATGAGGGTCAGGGTGGCCGGTTTGGGGCAAAAGAGGTTAGAACCCGCGGATTGCCGCTTGCGGCTATATTTATTATTATTAGGGTTCTAACCCCGAAGGGGTAGAACCCTTCTAAGATTGTGCCGGTTTATTATTATTATTATTGTTTGTTGTCTGCCGCTTGAGCTCAAATTCCCGTGAGCTGGAATGGGCCAGAAACTTGAAACTTGGCCCAATGATTGGAAATGATGTGCATCAACTTTTATTAAAATATGAGCCCCGTCAGCCAGATGGTGGCGCTATAATTAAGGATTTAAAATGCGTTTTTGGGAAGGCCACGCCCCTCACACAGTAAGTCGTATTGACTTGAAATTTGACACACAAGTCCAGCTCCATGTGCTCTACAAAAAAGCCAATCAGACCATGAAGCTCCGCCCACTTAGATTTTTTGCTAATTAGCATAATGTGAAAAACAGTAAAATGAATAGAACTTTTGAAAGATTGACTCTATCAACACCAAATTTGGTATATGGCTTTGAGGGAAGACCAGACACATTTCTACTATAAATGAGCCAGATTTATCAAAAAACTTGGCCGCCACGGACCAATGTATTGTCGCAATGGGCGGGGCTTAGACATGATTGGCCATAACTCCCACGCCCTTTGCCCTATCATCACAAAACTTGGTGGGTAGGTTCAGAACTGTACTGGGAATCTGCCTGCCAAAGCATGTTGAGCGCAACCTATAGGGGGCGCTATAAATGCAACATATGCGTATCTCAAAGACCATTGGACGGAATTTCACCCAATTTGGTATGCATACTCTAGGGGCGAGTATTAACAAATATCCTGAGTACCATGTTGATTGGTGAAAGTGGGCGTGGCCTATTCGTCATTAACCATCATTGTTTGCGTTTTATTCATTTATGGCGAGCTGGAAGGACCCAGAGACACGAAACTTGGTACGTTGCATATAAATGATGTCCAAATGCTGCTCCAAAAATTTCATCCCGATCCGTCAGATGGGGGCGCTATAACATAGGGTGTGAACTTCGAAAGGCTCTCCCTGCCAAGCCATAAGTGCTATTGACTTGAAATTTTTCAAACATGTCCTCCTGATAGTCCTCTACAAAAAAGCCTATTGCACCAAGAAAGCCGCTATTACAGATTTTTTGCTAATTTGCATGATGTTAAAAACAGTAAAATGAATAGAACTTTTGAAAGATTGACTCTATCAACACCGAATTTGGTATATGGCTTTGGGGAATGAAAAGACATGTTTCTACTATAAATGAGCCAGATTGGTCAAAAAACATGGCCGCCACGGACCAATGTATTGTCGCAATGGGCGGGGCTTAGGACATGATTGGCCATAACTCCCACACCCTTTGTCCTATCATCACAAAACTTGGTGGGTAGGTTCACAACAGGACTAGTAATCTGTCTACAAAGCATGTTGAGCTCAGCCTATAGGGGGCGCTATAAATGCCATTAGCATGTAGCTGAAAAGCCAATTTGAAGAAATCTGGGGCTTATCATGCCTGTGTGTTGCACAGATCTTTGAGGAACACGGCGGCTGATGTCATCGACTGCAGGGGACGAGGGTCAGGGTGGCCGGTTTGGGGCAAAAGAGGTTAGAACCCGCGGATTGCCGCTTGCGGCTATATTTATTATTATTTGTTGTCTGCCGCTTGAGCTCAAATTCCCGTGAGCTGGAATGCGCCAGAAACTTGAAACTTGGCCCAATAATTGGAAATGATGTGCATCAACTTTTATTAAAATATGAGCCCCGTCAGCCAGATGGTGGCGCTATAATGAAGGATTTAAAATGCGTTTTTGGGAAGGCCACGCCCCTCACACAGCAAGTCGCATTGACTTGAAATTTGACACACAAGTCCAGCTCCATGTGCTCTACAAAAAAGCCAATAGGACCATTAAGCTCCGCCCGCTTAGATTTTTTGCTAATTAGCTTAATGTGAAAATTTGGTTTATGGCTTCGGGGGATGACAAGACACATTTCTACTATAAATGAGCCAGATTAGTCAAAAAACATGGCCGCCATGGACCAATGCATTGTCGCAATGGGCGAGGCTTAGGAATTATTCGCCATAACTCCCACACCCTTTGCCCTATCATCACAAAACTTGGTGGGTAGGTTCACAACTGTATTGGGAATCTGCCTACCAAAGCATTGTGAGCTCAACCTATAGGGGATGCTATAAATGCTACACATGCATATCTCAAAGACCATCAGACGGAATTCCACCAAATTTGGTATGCATGCTCTTGGAGCGAGTATTAACTAATATCTTGAGTGCCATGTTGATAGGTGAAAGTGGGCGTGGTCTATTCGTCATTAACGAATAGGCTATTATTATTCGCCATCACGTTTCATAAATTTATGGCAAGCTGGAAGGACCCAGAGGCACGAAACTTGGTACGTTGAGTATAAATGACGTCCAAATGCTGCTTCAAAAATTTGATCCCAATCCGTCAGATGGGGGCGCTATAACATAGGGTGTAAACTTCGAAATGCTTTCCCCGCAAAGCCATAAGTGCTATTGACTTGAAATTTTTCATCCACTATTACAGATTTTTTGCTAATTTGCATAACTTTAAAAACGGTAAAATGAATAGAACTTTTGAAAGCTTGACTCTATCGACACTAAATTTGGTATATAGCTTCGGGGGATCAAAAGACAAATTTATACTATCAATGAGCTAGAATGGTCAAAAAACATGGCCGCCACGGACCAATTTCTTTTGGCAATGGGTTGGGTTTATAAATGATTGGCCATAACTCCGACACCCTTTGCCCTGTCATCACAAAACTTGGTCGGTAGGTTCATGACTGGACTGGGAATCTGCCTCCCAAAGCATGTTTAGCTCAACCTACAGGGGGCACTATAAATGCCATTAGCATGTAGCTGAAAAGCCAATTTGGAGAAATCTGGGGCTTACCATGGGTATGTGTTGCACAGATCTTTGAGGAACACGGCAGCCGATGTCATCAACTGCGGGGGATGAGAGTCAGGATCGGGTTGGGGCGATAGAGGTTAGAACCTGTAGATTGCCGCTTGCGGCTATATTTTGCTTGTAAACTTACATGAATTTCCTAGTGGGAAAAAAGTAAAGTGAAGAGAGAGACTTGACAGGTGGCCTTGACCTCTGGTTCAAGCACTGTCTGTAAAATGTGTTGGGGCAAGCATTTTATTAACATAATATCAGCATTAAAAGCATTGGAAGTCTGCTTTACATAAAACACGGGCACAAATCAAAAGAGAATATGGAAAAAGCCATAAGGATAGGGTAGAGCTAAGTGATTACAATGCAGATAGGCCTAATAATTGTCTCCTCTGGTGACAGCTTGTCTGGTGAGAACACACCAGGTATATCTTTATGCAGGCGTTAAAAGGAAGGAGGCGTCTTGTCTTCCTGTGGCCCTCCAGAGATCATATCAGCAGCCTCCTATCTCATGTAGCTGGGAGATAATCCACAGCTCCCCCGAGAAAAGCTGCTGAGGGAATCTGTGGAATCTATCCACTAACTGACTGAAGTGTCGGCTAACAGAATGTTTATCTTAAAGTGAAACTCTCGCTAAAAAGCAACCAAGGCTTTATTTGCGATTGAATATGAGTCAAAACTTCATGTAAAAGCATAATTACGACGAAAGAGGCACTTTAAGATTCAGTTAGTTCATTTAACTGAATTTAAACTCATTTAGTTTCGTTTTTTAAACAGCGGTGGTGAAGCCCCTTCTGAAGAAGAGCAATCTAGATTCCATTCGACTGAAATTCCATTTCAATAATTATTGGCCTGTATCCACCTTACCATTTTTCAGTAAAATTTTGGAAAAACTTGTTTTTAATCAAGTAAATGAATTTTTAATCGCAAACAACATTTTAGGGAAGTATCAGTCTGGTTTTAGGACGAACCACAGTACAGAGACAGCCCTTTTAAAGATTTTAAACCAGGTGCAACTTAGATAATCATAAACTCACAGTCTTGTACTACTGAATCTAACCACCGCCTTCGATATAGTAGACCATCACATCTCTCTATAAAAGCAAGGAATCTCTGTCTGTCTGTGTGTGTGTGTGTGTGTGTGTGTGTGTGTGTGTGTGTGTGTGTGTGTGTGTGTGTGTGTGTGTGCGCCTCAAATATCTCTGCAGATCAGGATCAGACTGACCTGAGAGTTTTAACATGGCTGCTGCGTGGTTTAATTTAATTGTTTCATAAAGTATTTACCAATTCCGCTAGCATTGTTAACCATAACTACCATAGTCACGTGCGCAACAGAGCCTATCACTGCACACCATAGCCACATGCGCACCAGAGCCAATCACTGCAGAGACCGCCGCCACCCCCCACCTTAAGAAACAAGCAGATTTGTAGCTGCAGCAGCACGAGCTGGACCTGGATTTTGCTTGTTTGGTCCCGTTCTGTGCATCTAAACTGACTGTTGTGGATTAATGAGACTAAACGAGTCCGGACCAATTCTGTTCGGGTCTGAGGAGATCCGGATACGCGAGGACAACAAACTGGAATCTGAATCTGTGGGTGTTCGTGTGTAGCTAGCTGCTAGCCCACCCCCACGCCCCACCTCCTGAGTCGACCTAACCCGACACGTCCAAAACCGGACTTACGATAAATAATGTCCGCCACGCTTTTTCGCAAACATTGCCATCCAGTTGGTTTGTGTCTGGGGCAGGAAGAAACTGTAAAAACAGGCTTTTGTCACGAAAGTGTCCGCAAGCAGGAAGTGTTTGCAAGGTAAAAACACGTTACTATTGGTTGAAAAAGGCACCACACAACCAATCACAAAATTATATGGCAAAACAAGTGATTTGGTTGCAGAGGAACAGGGGAAGTTGTGGGAGGGACAGCGGCGAAAGAGTGACAGCAGCAGTGATGTGATTTGTGACATTTAGCGTGTTTGGAGTGTATAGTTAGTGTGTTATGCAGTGTTTGGTGTAGTGTGTTCAGTGTGTAGTGGAGTTGTTTTTTTGTTTTGTGAGTCAAAACAATGAGGAGACTGCTGAATGTGAAGCAGGCAGTGCAGCTCTTCATTGAGCTGAGGAGGCCTGAGGCATTGCCTGCATTTAAATGTAAATAGTTACATAGATTACATAGTTACATTTACAGAGTTATATATATATAACTGTAAATTTCAAAAACGTATTCACAAATTTAGCAAACAATTTATATTTGGCATTATAAGTAATAATAATGGTTCATTAAACATATTTGTGGTTTTCACAGTAAAAAATCTAACTTTTTCCTACTTGGATTTATGGTTTTTGTGATTTTAGATCCATTGTGTTAATACGGTATGTCAAAATGAAAAAATAACTGTCCAGTCACACAGGTTGTACTGAAAATAATGACACCAAGCAAGGCAAGGTAAATAGTTTTTACGGTGAAATATAATGGTAAAATCAAAAGTAGTCAAACGGCCAATTATATCCTTGATGTCCCACCTTCAAACACAGCCTCATTTGGCCATCCATGAAAAAGCTACTTAACCTCCCACTTTTCTATAGGAATACATGCTTCCTACGAGCAATGAACTAGTTTTATTAAATAGACTGAGGAACCTGGTCGCTCTCTCTGGGTACTGATCTTAACTGGTTTGTCTCTTACCTCACAGATCGACACTTCTTTGTAAGTATGGATACATGTTCCTCAGGAACCCATAGAATAAAGTGTGGGGTTCCCCAAGGGTCAATTTTGGGTCCAATTCTTTTTAATCTTTACATGCTTCCCCTTGGGGATGTCATCAGGAGGCACGGCATCAGCTTTCATAGTTATGCTGATGATACGAAACTGTACATCGCCGTGTCTCCGGATGACACAGGGCCTATTGATGCCCTTTTTAACTGCAATTTAGCTATCAGTTCATGGATGGCAGCAAATTTCCTACAGCTCAACCAGGACAAAACAGAGGCTTTATTCATTGGTCCTGAAGGCCAGAAAGAGAAACTTTTAAAGGGTTAGGGTTAAAGGATTAAAGGGTTTCAAAGCTAAAAGATTTTAAACCATCATAATCTGTAAAAAATCTGGGTTTGATTTTTGACTCTGAGCTCAGTTTTATTCCACTCATAAAAAATATCACAAAGATCTTAAGAATACAGCCAGAGTCCACCCGTTTCTCTCTCAGGCCAGCACAGAGGTGCTTATGCATGCTTTTATCTCTTGTCATTTAGATTAAAGTAATGCCCTGCTCTCTTGCCTTCCCAAAAAGAGCGTTTCGAATCTACAATTACTACAAAACTCAGCCACACGAGTGCTGACAAGGACCAGAGGGCGGGACGCACATTAAACCGGTTTTTAAATCGCTGCATTGGCTCCCCATGCATTTCAGGATTGATTTTAAGGCTATTTTAATAGCTTTTAAGTGTTTTAACGGTCTTGGGCCTTCTTACCTATCTGACCTGCTTTTACCCTATCAGCCCCCAAGGACCCTGAGGTCCTCCGGCACTGGCGTTTTAACCATACCACAGGTTATTTAAAAAAAGCACGGGGAGGTGGCTTTCAGTTATAATGGCCCCCGACTGTGGAAAAGCCACAAAAGAGGCTCAAGACCCATCTTTTCAACCAGACTTTTAATTGATTTTTAAATTCTTTTAAATAACGTTTTTTATGCTGTGCTTCGTATCCTTTATCCCTTTGTACTGTTTTAGTCCCTCATGTTTTTAGCCTCTTTGCTTTTATGTTTTAGTCACTCATGGTTTTAGCCTCTATGCTTTTATGTTTTAGTCCCTCATGTTTTTAGCCTCTATGCTTTTCGCCTTATTTTACTGTTTTAGTCTGTCAGATTTTCCTAGCATTTGTATCCTTTATCCTTTTTTACTGTTTTAGTCCCTCGTGGTTTTAGCCTCTATGCTTTTATGTTTTAGTCCCTCATGTTTTTAGCCTCTATGCTTTTCACATATCGGGGTTCATATATGCATATTTTACTGTTTTAGTCCGTCAGTTTTTTATCTCCAGTGTTTCCTCATGGGGTCTGCCAGACTGGAAGTTGTCTCTGGTCTGCCGCTTGGGGTGCTGTCCCATGGACGGTTTCAGCCCCGGTGGGTAGAGGGCTCTGCACCTTGGTGTGGGGCCTCCTGTCTGCCCGGGTTGGGGTGGTCTCTGTGGTGGCACTCCCTGCGGCCTTGGACCGTGATCTCTCTCAGTGTGGCTGCCCCCCAAAGATAGCTTCCAAAGGTAGGTCTCAGTGCCCAACCATGTCTCTTTAGTGACAGCTAGTGTATGTCTGTGTGCGTATGTGTGAGTGTGTATATGAGTGTGTATGTATTTGTGTATCTCTCTGTGCTTATCTTTGGGGGTGGGAGGGTTGGGTTCTTTTGATTTTCTTTTCTTGATTTTCTTTGTTGTTTTAATCGCTGTTGTTGTTTTTTTTTTTAATCTCTGTGAGGCACTTTGTGCTACTTAATGTATGAAAAGTGCCATCTCTCTATAAAAGCAAGGAATCTCTGTCTGTCTGTGTATGTGTGTGTGCCTGAAATATCTCTGCTGATCAGGATCAGACTGACCTGAGACTTTCAACATGGCTGCTGCGTGGTTCAAGGGTGTGCGACTTCGCATTTGTTTGGACTGCAATAATACCGTTAATGAATTATTTCATACATGCTTCACAAATTCCACGAGCATTGTTCACCAGAGCCACCACAGTCAAGTGCATATCAGAGCCAATCACTGCAGAGCTCAAGCCACGACATACCTTAAGAAACAAGCGGATTTATACCTGCAGTCGCACGAGCTGGACCGGGATTTTGCCGGCAGTTCGGGCCCGTTCTGTTCTGTGAATCTAAAGTGACTGTTGTGGATTAATGAGACTAAACGAGTCCAGACCGAGTCTGTTCGGGTCTGAGGAGATCCTGAGACGTGCGGACAACTAAGTGGAATTGGAATTTGTGGACATTCGTGTGTAGCTAACTGCTAGCTCACCCACACGGCCCACCTCCCGAGGCGATGGACCGGACCCACTGGCACGTCCAAAACCGGACTTAGGGTAAATAATGTCGAACATTGCCGTCACGTTTGCTTTGTGTCTGGTGCAGGAAGAAACGGTAAAAATGGGCTTTTGTCACGAAAGTGTCCAAGCAGCAAGTTTGGTTGTTGAGGAATAGGAAGTTGTGGGAGGGACGCCGGCGGTGACAGACAGCGAGTTTTGAGAGCTGAGAGATTTGTGACATATAGCGTGTTTGGAGTGTATAGTTAGTGTGTAATGTAGTGTTTGGTGTAGTGTGTTTAGTGTGTAGTGTAGTCATTTTTTTTTTGTGATGTGAGTCAAAACAAGGAGGAGACGGCTGAATTGGCATTGCCTGCATTTAAATGTAAATAGTTACATATAACTTTGTAAATTTCAAAAACTTATGCACAAATTCAGCAAACAACAATTTATATTTGCATTATAACTAATGCAATTGGTTCATTAAACTGTTTGTTGTTTTCACGGTAAAAAATCTAACTTTTTCTTAATCTGATTTTGTTATTTTGTGATTTTAGGTCCATAGTGTTAATATAATATGTCAAAATGAAAAAAATAAATGTACAGTCACACATGTGAGGTTGTGCTGAAAATAATGACACCGAACAAGGCAAGGTAAATAGTTTTTAAGGTGAAATATAATGGTATAATCAAAAGTAGTCAAAAACAGCCAATTATATCCCTGATGTCCCACCTTCAAACACAACCTCATTTGGCCATCCATCTAAAAGCTACTTAACCTCCCACTTTTCTATCAAATCAAATCAAATCAAATCAAATCAAACTTTATTTATATGGCGCTTTTCATACAGAAAAGTATCGCAAAGTGCCTTACAGAGATGTACATACAGCAGCAAAAAGAGAAAGATCAAATAAAATCAGGTGAAGAAAATTAAAAGAACCCAACCCTCCCACCCCCACAGTCATGCACAGAAACATACACAAATATAAACACACTCATACACACTCTCACACATGCGCACACAGACATACACGCACACAGACACACAGACACACACACTCACACCTATACAAACACTAACTGTCAACACAGAGACATGGCCGGAGCAGCGAGACCTGCAAGAGTACCCATCTGCAGTCAAGATGGCCGACAAGGGCGCCGCCATATATCCAATCCATACCGGAAGTCCCAACCGGAAGTTGTGGTTACTCACCAAAATAAAAGCCGCCATTTCACCGATCCATACCGGAAGTCCCAACCGGAAGTTGGTCAATCACCAAAATAAAAGCCGCCATTTATCCAATCCATGCCTGAAGTCTCAAGCGGAAGTTAGTTAATCACCGAAATAAAAGCTTAACGGTTACACCATAGACTGTATGGTTAACACATAACATGATTCTATGCATTTTTTGCATTTACATGTTTATCGTAACGGTATAATTGATTAGTTAATTGTCTCGCCACGACTTTACTCAGAAGTTAGTTAGAAGCCTATAATAATCACTAACTTATAATGTTAACATTTCATGGATTTAGCTTCAATATCAACGTTATGAATAAAAATGTGAATATTGTGCTTGTGTGGTGGTGATAGGGGGCACACACACACACACAAACAATAGGACTGCAGAATAACTAAGAATAAATAAACTGAATTCTCAAATTAAATAGAGAATTGGTAAAACGGTCACAACAAATGTCATACTTACTATCAAATTAGTACATGGTAAATGTTAATTTATGTTACTGTTTCATTGATTTACAATTAACATTGATTGTAAATATTAATATTACGGTTATTAAACACAAATACAATGTTTGTGTGTGTGTGAGTATATATGTGTATGTGGGGGGCTGCTCACACATATCATTCACGCTAGAACTGAAAAATAAGGCCAACACTGTAATTTAATTACACATAAAAATGAACAGATCTCCAGACCCAGGAACTCCCTGTTCTGTTGCATCACACTTGTCTGTGGCCACTGTGTTGCTCATGATGCCCCCCTCATCCCTAAAGATCCCTGGTGGGTGAGGAAACGACTAGCTGGACTGATGTCTTTTAGCTTAGTTTCTTTATATGCTTTTGAGCAAACAATGTGTGGATAGTCTGTACTGTGCTTAATGAAAGCATCCTCTGGTGAGCAGGCTCAGCCATTTAAAGACGGAGAGAGCATGCTAGCTTCATGCAAACAAGATCCTGTATAATATCTGGGCAATACAGGCCTTGCACTGTATCACCACCAATGATTTACAGCAGGGGTCCCCAAATTTTTTTCGGTGGGGGCCACATCAACTTTCCTTTCTGTGGTGGGCGGCCGGTGTCAGTCTATAACAGGAAATGATATGGGCCAACTACCACTGTTCAGCTATTAAACACCAAGTCCTGACCACCATTACCCATTACCCATTGTTTGAGATCAGCTCGTTTCCATCTTTTTCGGTTATTATATATTGTTTTAACTTATATATTAATATAAAATCATTCATAATCAAATAAGTTACTTTAATTGTTCTAACTTTTCTCTATCAAATTCTTGTGTAAATATGCAAAAAAAAAAAAATAACGGTTTACTATGTTATTAATAAATGCATAATTGAACTTGTTAAAATGCTACATTTTGGTGTAATTTCGTTAAAGAAAAATATATCATGACATAATGAATGCATTCATCACTCAATCGGGTATTTACATGAGAGATTATAGAGTTTAAAATCTAGCGGTCCAAATGACGCTACAGCCGTTCAATTAGTTGTGGATTTCCGGCCTTCTCAAGTCCACCTGTCACTTTGGTCGAATCAGAAACATAATTTGACCCAAACTCTTGGGTCGTATAAAGCGCACTGTTACGCCTTAACCAAGATATAGATCATTAAGTATTATTAATCATTACCCACCAGGCGCAAGGACACGGGTGCTAATTTCGATCCCTGCAGTGTAATAAAGACATACATTCATTCTTTCCCTTTTAGCCTACATAGTAGGCTACATGATTATCGAGAGCTCTCTCTCGCGCGCTCTTGGTCTGGAGTCTTGCAACGAGGATGGCGCCCGACACTGCAGCACGTTGCCAAGCTCGATAGCCAATGCAATTTTTTTTAAAAAAAATAGGCACGCTGAGAGAGATTGTTTGGGCTTTTATTTAGGTTTTATTTTGGTGATTAACTAACTTCCGCATGAGACTTCCGGTATGGATCGGTCAAATAGCGGCTTTTATTTTGGTTTTATTTTGGTGATCAAGCAACTTCCGGTTGGGACTTCCGGTATGGATTGGATATATGGCTGCGCCCTTGTCGGCCATCTTGACTGCAGATGGGTGCCTCTCGAGACCTGAGGCGCAGAGGAAGCTACCTTTGGGGGGGGGGGGGCAACCACACCGGGAGAGACCCCAGTCCAAAGTCGCAGGGAGCGCTGCCACAGAGACCACCCCAACCCGGGCAGACAGGAGGCCCCGCACCAAGGTGCAGAGCCCTCTAGCCACCCGGGCCGGAACCGTCCACGGGACAGCACCCCCTGCGGCCAGACCAGAGGCCACTCCTAGTCTGGCAGGCCCCCCTGAGGAAAACTGGAGATTAAAAACTGATAGACTAAAGAAGTAAAATAAGGCAAAAAGCGTAAAAGCTAAAAGCACGAGGGGCTAAAACATGAAAGCATAACGGCTAAAAACACGAGGGACTAAAACATAAAAGCATAGAGGCTAAACATGATAGATTAAAACATTAAGAAAGGATAAAAAATAAAAGATAAATAAATAAATACAAGTGCTCTGATTAGCATAGCATAAAAGGGATTAAAAAGAATTTAAAAATCAGTTAAAAGCCTGGTTAAAAAGGTGGGTCTTGAGCCTCTTTTTAAAAACCTCAACAGTCTCCGTGACCCTGAGGTTCTCCGGCAGGTTGTTCCACAGTCGGGGCCCATAACAAGTGAAAGCCGCCTCCCTGTGTTTTTTCGAACTAACCTGTGGTATGGTTAAAAGGCCGGTGCCGGAGGACCTCAGGGTCAGCAGTGGCCGATAAGGTAAAAGTAAGTCAGATAAATAAGAAGGCCCAAGACCGTTAAGACACTTAAAAACTAGTAAAAGAACCTTAAAATCAATCCTGAAATGCACGGGGAGCCAATGCAGTGACTTTAAAACCGGTGTAATGTGCTCCCACCCTCTGGTCCTTGTCAGCACTCGTGCAGCTGAGTTTTGTAATAATTGTAGATTCGAAATGCTTTTTTTGGGAAGGCCAGAGAGCAGGGCATTACAATAGTCTAAACGACAAGAGATAAAAGCATGCATCAGTACCTCAGTGCTGGCCTGAGAGAGAAACGGGCGGACTCTGGCTATGTTCTTAACCTGTTCACACCCACCTATTTTCGTTAATTTTCGCCTATTTAGCATACCCAAGTGGAAAAGCTTATAACACAATAACTGCAAGTCCTAGATGGATGTATGATACTTCATTTGAAAGCTGACATACCCACAACCTAAATGACATCAGTTCAAACATGGCTCTAAAATTATTTTTTTGTCTTCGAAAATAATAGGTCATATTTGAATAACAATAACTATGATGTGCTTTATGTAAGGCATATGGCAATATACCACATACCTTCTACATCTTGTCAACTACACCTGGATGAAATTTTAGACTTCTAGGCCTAACCTTATGGGAGTTATGGAGTTTTTAGTCAGCAGTGCCACTGGCGTCCACAAACCTCTCCAAAACGTCTCCAAATGGCCAAATTGTGCCAAATGCTTGTACTCACTTTTGTGACACTGGAAACATTACTGAAGCATTTTGGTGACTATAAAACCTTTCTCCATGATTCAAAACATAATTTTTTCACACATTCATTTGATGGGTGGTTGGAGGGGTTTCCACACACTTCTAGGTGGCCATATTGAGATATTGTCATGTAACAAGACACTACAGAATAGTAACCATTATACAAAAATGACAGACTATACTGAACTGAATTTCAAACAAGGATTTTATTATCTAATGGTATAATCAAAAGTAGTCAAAAACAGCCAATTATATCCCTGATGTCCCACCTTCAAACACAACCTCATTTGGCCATCCATCTAAAAGCTACTTAACCTCCCACTTTTCTATCAAATCAAATCAAATCAAATCAAACTTTATTAAGGATTTTATTATCTTTCAATATACTATAACTGTATGTACAACTGTGCCAATATCAACAAAATATGAACAATGAATGAACTATATACAAAACAAAATAGAATATGAACTAAATATGAACAATATACAAAAACCCTAACATGTGTATAAAAGTAATAAGTAGTGGAAATGTATAAGAAAACTTGTCTCCATAAATGATGTACATACAACTGTACTGTAAATATAAATATAAAAAGTGCGCTGTGATGCGCAGTGGACATTTTGAGCCATTCTACATTCCATTTTGTGTGAGCCACTCATTGAAACAGTCCCTTGTGGCAACAAAACACAAGGGAACATCACACGTTGAACAGCCAACTGGTGTCTTTTTGCGGCAGAGTGTGCAGAGCCATCTGCCAACACTGCCTGCATCCCGCTTAGCCACTTTTTGTCCCTCTGTGAAATAATGCAGCTTGTGGGATGCTGCTGGGTTTGGGGGTGCAGTGATACCTGAGGTGGATGGCTGGGATGTTGATGCGGGTCCTTGGTCCGCAAGCTCCTCAAATAAGGGCCTGACGAAACTCTTTCTGCGTCACTGACCCCCTCTGACACTGCTGGTACAGGTACTGGTGGATGCAGAAGAGGATCGTTGGCACTTCTGACGACCGCCTTCAGCAGGAGAGAGGGCTGGACGTCTGACTGTCTCACTTTGAGGATCCCAATCCAGTCACTGCCTTTAGACTGTGACTTACAAAACACAATGCAATGCACAAATGTTACAAAATATAATGAAAAAATGCTATTCAATGGGGGTGTTATTTATATAGGAAACAAATAAACACATATATATATTATTACATGTTACACAAAAAACATCAGGAAAATAGCTGTACATAAACAGAATAATTGAATTGGGGGAATATTCCCAGTGTCTGGTCAGTGAAGATCTAGTTCAATTTGCTTACAAGCTTGATAAAAAAAAAATCTAAATAAAACGGAATTAGAGGCTCAAAATGAATTACATTATAGAATAGAATTACAAGGATTACATAACTTTAGTTGAGTAGCTAGCTAGCTAGTTAGCTACCAAGCTAGGCTTAGCTAGGCTAATTAGGCCCTGGGGCGCTAACCATTTAGCATCATTTATGAAATTCTAATGTATACTGTACTGTTCACTGTAAGCATAAAAACCCTCCACCCACTAACTTTCAATCAAATTTCACTCATGGCTAAATAAATAAATCAAACATCATCAAAGATAGCATTACTCACCGATCTAAGATGGAGTCCAGGCCCTGAGCAAACATCTCCTCTCTCCGAGGCTTACACACTATCTTCACTTTCATCAGATGATGCCATGATCAATTCCAGGGCTTCTTCCAGGACATATTTAGCTTTCTTTGTGGCTTTCGCCATTGTAAACTGTGAAAATGGCCGTACAATAAAAGTTTAAATGTCCGCTGCGTCCCTTTACCGTGCGCCCCCTGCATAAACTGAGCTCGTAAGCTCGAAGACGCAGCAAAATATCTCGGCTGCTACGTAACTGACCTGGGCATGCCTACCCTCGTTGGAAAGGTAAAATGATTGGCTAGAAGCCTGAATGATTGACATGTCGATAGCCAATACGCTGTCCCTATACTAAGGCAGCGAAAAACAGTAAACAAAGCCTATTGGTCCTTCAAACAGGGAGCGCTCGATCTATTTCACGGGCTGTGCTGGGGTGAAAACTGAACAGAAAAAGATGGGGACACTTTTATTTTGTAGCCAGCAAAGTGATGAAAACAGGCATACCCAATAACACCATACAGGAACTAGAGTAATTCCGATTGCGGCCGGGAAAGTATGGATTGTATTCGCCGAACAAAGTTGGTAGACGGTAAACAAATGGACTTTACAGGACGACATTCCCAAGCTGGAGTAATTTTATGAAAAACCATTTTGATATTTTTGATCAGTGGATTCTTACGGACAACTGGAATATACATAATTGAGGAATGAACACATATTACGGCTGTAGGGCTGCGACAAAGGTAGGGTGACGTTGTGTGTTTATTGCATCTCACGTTTACCATGCTGGTAAATATCAATGATTTATGGTTTGGTGCTCTTGATTTTTGCAAAATCAACTGGATGAATGAATTGCAGAGATTCTACCCTTTCTAACGACGTATAGTATGTCCGTATTGATGAAAGTTGAAGCGGGATACGTCACTGCGTAGTGTAGACATACAGTCACTTTTCTGCAATCGCCCGCTGGCGGGCGGTTGGGTGCGGAGAGGTTGGTAAAAACTTTTTTTTGTTATATTTTTGATGTGTGGAATAAAACTGAGCTCAGAGTCAAAATTCATACCCAGATATTTTACAGATTGTGATGGTTTAAAATCATTTAACTTTGGTAAAAGTTTCTCTTTCTGGCCTTCAGGACCAATGAGTAAAACCTCTGTTTTGTCCTGGTTGAGCTGTAGGAAATTCGCTGCCATCCATGTCTTGATATCTAAAATGCAGTTAAAAAGGACATCAATAGGCCCTGTGTCATCAGGGGACACGGCGATGTACAGTTGCGTATCGTCAGCATAACTATGAAAGCTGATGCCGTGCCTCCTGATGACGTCCCCAAGGGGAAGCATGTAAAGATTAAAAAGAGTTGGACCTAAAATTGACCCTTGGGGAACCCCACACTTTATTTTGTGTGTTTCTGAGGAACATGTATCCATACTTACAAAGAAGTGTCGATCTGTGAGGTAAGAGACGAACCAGTTAAGAACAGTACCAGAGAGGCCGACCAGGTTCTTCAGTCTATCTAATAAAATGTGATGGTCTACTGTATCGAAGGCGGCGGTTAGATCCAGTAGTACCAAGACTATAGGAATACATACTTCTTACGGACAATGCACTAGTACAAATAAAGATTGATTTGATTTGATTTGAACCCACATGTACACGTACACACATACATTCCAAGTGACACATAAATATAATCTTATGAATTACTTGTTCGAGATTTGTGATTATTTTGTGCATATGTTTTGTGGTAACTGCCGGTTGTGATGGTCAGTGCTCTGATTCATTTTCCTCCACCTTTCCTTTAATTCTAAATATTTCACAAATATTTACATTTAAAGTGAACCCTTCTTTGAGGCTGTTCTTGGTCTGGTTATTGGTCCCTGCTCCAGGATGGTTCCTTGTTTGAATGATTTTATTATTAATTTAAATTAAATTGTATAAATTTAATTTTTATAATTACTATCAACAATTACTGATATGTAATAACCACTCCTGCCCTACCATCAATCCCAACACTCCCTATAGCCTTCATCACGAGAGGTGAGAGCCACAAGCCTCAGATCGTTCAGAGCTTTGACTGAGCTCTTCTTGGGAATGGGGACCAGTGCGTAGCGCTTTCATAGCTGAGGAACTGTGCCGCTGTCCAGGGATTGTTGAAACAGGAGCTGAAACACGCCCCCTAGCTGTTCTGCACAACACCGCCGGACCACAGCCACTGATCTTGTCCGGGTCAGGTGCTGTGTTCTCCTTGGTCCTTCTGAGGGCTCTCAACACCTCCTCCGTGTTGAAGGAAATTTCAGCTGCTGCAGGCTTGAGGGAGGAGATGATTGCTTCTAGCCGGGTAGTGTTGTCTGTCTCGAATCTTGAAAAAAAGGAGTTGAGGTAGTTGGGGAGGGATGCTGGGCTGCTGCTGGCCATCTGGATTGAAATGTGGGTGGAGGGAGACATGTTCACAGCGGTTCTTGATTCCCTGCCAAGCTGTTTATTATGGCATTCTTCTGCCATGTTTTACTTCTCTGTTTACCTCCTTTTTTCAGATTTGGTGCTGGTGAAGGATACTCTTCTTTTTATTGAGAATTTCTTTGAGTTCTTTGGCTTGCCAGGGTTTATTGTTTGGGGAAATGGTTACTTTTGATGGGATTGATGTTATCCACACAAAAGGAGATGAATGAAGACACCGTGTCCACTTGGTCACTGATGTTGCTGGAAGGGGCAAGAAAAAAGCTGTCGATGTGCTGGCAATTGCATGAAATGGGCGGAGGTGTCGATGACTTGCACTGTTGTGCGATCCACAGCCAGGGGGGGGTTAAAACCAGGAAACAGCTGATCACAGCAGTCAGTCCATCACTTCATCTGCAGACATCAAGATGAGCAACTGGACAGCCACTGAGATCCGGAAGATGCTAGCGTCTCCTTGGTCTCTGTAGCTGTCTTTGTTGTCCGCTTGTTGTTGTAGCTGCAATCTACTAAGGGTCGCTACTTTCAAATTAAAAGCCCCCCGCTAAGAACCCAGTTCTAAACTCCAATGGAGTGCAATCTAAAGCTCTTATTTTGAAGACAAATTCGACCTGCTTCACTGTTCACGCTGAACTTTGTGTTTCAAGTCACGTCACATGTTTACGCCCACCCCAGTGGCGGCCAAGTGGCGACTTTTTGGAAAAGAAGGAATATTACACCTCCCTTTTAGATAGACAAGGCAGCACATTACAGCCTTTACCTTGCTGCTGAGGTGTCTGCACTGTTACACATTCAGAGCTAAGACTTAACTGCGACAGTTTGTTTTTCCCTTACCGTGAGGTAAGAGATATGGCCGATGTGATGTTTACATGTCCAGGGGCCCCGGAACAATTAATCAGCTCTGTGTGTGCGTTAAAGTTTAGCTGGAGGACAGGCCCATATGGAGCACTAAAACTGAATTTATCTCTCATGCCAGAGGTTCGGAGCTGACTTAATGTATACATTTCCATACAA
Source organism: Diplodus puntazzo (assembly GCA_963678695.2). Taxonomy (NCBI): domain Eukaryota; kingdom Metazoa; phylum Chordata; class Actinopteri; order Spariformes; family Sparidae; genus Diplodus; species Diplodus puntazzo. The sequence continues at coordinate 33,702,170 of OZ023162.1, read as the reverse complement.
GCATGAAGAGACAATCCAGTCAACTTTAGGCTGTGAGCGCTAAAGCTCTCAGCAACAGAATTAGGTAATGTCCAGGAGATGAGCGATTCCATATGGAGGAGATAGGTCACTCCTCTTTCTCTCATTGGATAGATGGATTCTCAATCCACCAAAGTGACCAATTAGAAGAGGTAGGAAGGTGCGAGTGAATAGACTTTTAAAAAGGCCCACAGAAGTGGAGGGTGGGTGGCTACTTGTAGATTTCCTAAGATCGAAGGCTCGAGAAAACCAGGGAGCGGCTGCCCTAGTTCGGACGCAGGCTTGAGATCTGTTTCAATAAAGATTGCTCTATCATTCCACCCAGCCTTGCCTCTGCAGATTCTTTTATCAAGATACTACACGCCAACACCTTTGATGAAGAGAGCCCAGAAACTACGCCGCAAATGGGCCACCTTTTCTATCTTAAACGGGCTTCTGTCTTCTTAATGAACAGGTTGTTGTCTGGTGCCAGCATGATGGTGAGGTGGTCAGCCAGGCCAGGGGGGGAGGAGAGCAACTGATCTATATGCATCTGGAACCGATCCATAGCGTTTATCCAGAGTCTTCCCCAGGCGGGTAGTGCAGGTGACATATTGATAAAATCCTTTCAGTGACTTATCAGCTTAGCAGTGGTTGTAGTCTCCCAGGATGAATTTGGGAGAGTCACGGGAAATGAGATCCAGTTTGTTTACAGTTTCTTTTATATGGTCATTGGCAGAGGAAGCATTTGATCTGTGGTGAATGTAAACCAGGATGAAAAACAGTTGTGGGAACTCTCTGGGAAGGAAAGGGTGGAGAGAGAAGTGTTGTACAGCTCTTCCCTGATGATGACTGTTGAGTTGCCATGTTGTTTCCCAGTGAGCTCTGTGTCTCGGAATCAAAGAGTTTTCTCCTTGTTGTGCTATTTTTTCTAATATTATAATTTAAGTATACTGAGTAGTATACTTTCCACATGTACACAGGTATTCCTTAAAACAGAGCTTTTCCTATGCATTTTGGCCTTTTATACACAGGTAAACAGGGTTCTAGGTCACTAAAAACAGCCCTTTAGGAAAACTCCTTCCAATGTGAAGATATTAAGGAACCCAGTTTTCAATGTACATCTGGACGGGCATATATTTGATGGGCAAAGATTTGCGAATGTGAACTTGGAGTATGAGTTATGATATTGTGGAGAATTGCATCATGTTACTCATCACAGCCCATGTCTACCTGTATTATAATTAAAAAGGCATCTAGTGAAGAGGACAGAATATAATTAAAAAGGTAAGAAATAGAATAGTATATAGTATCGTATATACATATAAACATGATATTGTAAAGAATTTACATGTAATTATATACAGTGTGGCAGTGAAAAAAATCTACCAGAAATTAGTTTTGCATGGTTGTATTGCACAGTGCAGAGTGAGGTCTATTGGGAGCAGTGCTGGTTGTACAGTCTGACAGCACCAGGAATAAGGACCTGCGATACCTCTCCTTCACACACTTGGGGTGTATTAGAGGCCGTCCACACGAAAACGCACAGGTATAGCATCGTTTTGGCCGACCGTCCACATAGATCCTGAAAACGCAGCGCCTGAAAAAGCACTTTTTTGAAACCGGGTCTCAGGGTGGAAAAATCCAAAAACGCAGCCCTCCCGTTTTCATGTGGACACAGAATCCATATACTTTCCAAAAACGATGACGCCATCGCCCCACCCCTCGACCTCTTGCCCCAGACCTCTGAACCCCACGGCGTCTCATAACAACAACAATGACGGACTACATGTTTGTGTTCGTGCCACAGAAGATATTGAGCCTTTCTTGCAACTTACTCGCCTTGTAGTTGAGTGTGAGTCGCAGCAGTTTGACCTCATTATCGGTCCTCACAAACGATTCTGGTTTCCTTGACTAGCCATTTTCATCTTCTTCTTGTTGTGTTTGGTTTCTCCGTCTACTGTCTGTTTGTTTACACGCGCAAGCTTTATGCGCAGGCTCCGTCTCTTCTCCGTTTTTGGTGAATTTCAAGCGCCACCTATAGGCCTGGAATATGAACTACAGCGTTTTCGGTTCTTTTCAGTGGATCCGTATGGACGCAAATATTCTTGAAACGATGCTGAGGAAGACGGAGGAAAAAAAGATTGTTTTCGTACATGTGGACTTACTCTTAGTCTGTTGCTGAAGGAGCTGCCCATTGCTGTGATAGTAACCTGCAGGGGGTGGGATTCCTGCACCAGCAGCTATGACAGCTTGTCCATCATCCTGCTCTCTCCCACCACCTGCACTGGGTCAAGAGGACATCCCAAGATGGAGCTGGCCTTCTTGATACGTTTGTCAAGTCTCCTCTTGCCTGCTGCTGAGATGCCGCTGCTCCAGCAGACTACTCCATAGAAAATGGCTGATGCCACCACAGAGCCATAGAAAGAGGTCAGGAGTGCCCTCTGCACTTCAAAGGACCTGAGCTTCCTCAGCAGATACAGTCTGCTCTGACCTTTCTTGTATGTATGCTGCAGTGTGATCTGTCCAGTCCAGTTTATTGTTCATGTGAACTCCCAGGTAAGATTTCACCATCTCAATGTCCGTTCCCAGGATGTTCACACCTGTGTGCAGGATTGTTTGTGCCTGCAGAAATGCACCACAGCTCTTTGGTCGTCCTGGCGTTGAGCTGGAGGTGGCTCTGCTGGCACCAGTCCACAAAGTCCTTAATAAGTTCTCTGTAGACTCTTTCGTCCCCTGTCCCTGATGAGGCCGACGATAGCAGAGTTGTCAGAGAACTTTTGCAGATGGCTGTGGGGTGATTGGTGGTAGAAGTTTGCGGTTTAAAGGGTGAACAGGAAGGGGCCAGGAATGTTGCCGCTGCGGCCCCTGTACTGCAGACAACTGCATCCGACACACAGTCCCGAATCCTCACATACTGTGGCCGGTTGGTGAGGTAATCAAGAATCCAGGATGTGAGGTGTTTGTTCACCCCTGCAAGCCCCAGCTTGTCCCCCAAAAGTACAGGCTAAATGGTGCTAAAAGCACTGGAGAAATCAACTAACATGGACAGTGATCTCCAGGGTCTTCTTTAATTGTGAAGTCCGAGCAACTGGTCTGTCGCTGTTGAAGTCTTATGGGTGAGGGATCTTTGGTACTGGTACTATGCAGGAGGTTTTCCACAGCAGAGGCATTTTTCCCAGCTTCAGGCTCATGTTGAAGATGTATTCCACAATCCTGTACAGCTGGTCTGCACAGGACTGGAGCTGATCCTGTCTGGACCGGCAGCCTTCTTCACCTTCATCTTCCTCAGCTGATTTCTCACCTGGATAGTGGAGAGGGACACATTGGAGCAAGGGGGCTGAGTTTCGGATGGGGGAGATGGATGAATGTCGGGTGGGTAGTGGGGGGTGTCTGCAACATGAAAGCAGTGGAAAGAGAGGTAGAGGTGAGAATGGGGCAGTAAACAGGGCTGGAGGAAGAGATGGCGGGGCAGCAGCGATGACTGGGCTGGGGGATGGGTGGCTGTCTGGTCAAACCTGTTGAAGAATAGGTTCAGGTCGTTCCCCCACATCTGATCCCCTGCAGCCTGGGAGTCTGGTGTCCTCTGCCCTGAGATTGTTTTAAGGCTTTTCCAGACTCCACTGACACTTCTCTGCTGCTTCTTCCTCCTGTAGCTGTTCTTCCCCTCTCTGATCTTCTTCCTCAGCTCCTTCTGCACAGCCTTCAGCTCCTCCTTGTTGCCTGACCTAAGGGCCCTCTTATTCTCCTTAAGGAGAACCGTTATGGGAGGGTTAATCTAGGGTTTGCTGTTTGAAAAACATGGACAGTCCTGGTGGGTGCAGTGTTATCAACACTGAAGTTTAGTAGTCCATTATGCGGCCTGTTAAACTGTCGATGTCGTCCCCATGAGAAACACACAGTGCTTCCCAAACAGTTGAGTCAAAGCAGACCGTCAGAGCCTTCAGTCCATGTCTTAACTGTGCAGGTTTCCACTGGTTGCCTGTTAACAAGGGGCTTGTAAACAGGCAGTGTGAGTCATGCCAGTGGTAGGAGTCAAGGGCTGTGTTATAATGGGTTATACTGTAAAACGGGGGAGGAATTGATGACTGCTGTCACTTTAACCACTTAATACTGCTTATATAATATAACTACAGTTCATTAGTCAATTACAGTGCACTTGTTTAAACTGAAAATTCACTTGCCACCTACGTACAGTAGGAGCCTATCCAGCCTGAATGCAACATGAATGACTCAAAGTGTACTAGCTTGGCCTCCTCAGTGTGCTTGTGTATAAGAAGTCATAATGTGCCGTTAATGAACTCATGGGTGCAGCATCTGGATAATAGTGCTCTGAACAAAGGGCATCACCAAGTAATCACATTATACCTTCAGCTCAGGGATAATAAAACACTCGGGAGGACATCGGGAGACGTAATCCAATTTGCCCTGGCACCAGCCCAGCTTATGTAACTGTACCTCCAAACATAATAATGAGGGGTAAACCCACATCTGGAAAAAGAGTTACTACTCTGACAACATAATGGATCATAATACACTTTAAATCGGATTAATTGGCTGCTGTAAATGCAAAGATATCTGAGGATTTTGAGCCATGTCAACAAGTCAAAGTCAGTAAAATCTATTTAAAGCTACAGCATTTTCATTGTATTGCTGTTTTGTTGAGATCGCAGTGCAATTAGTGAACTGATTGCATTTGACATGTCGACACGGTCCCAAACTCTTCTAAAATGTTCAATTCCATTTTCTGCAGTTCATTAGCTTCAACCTTATAATAGGCAGTAGAAATTGGATTTAAGCAGTGAAACACACATAAACTGAATTTAGTGTCAACATATTCACCATCTTAGTGCTCTGAGTTAGTAGCTGATGTTCGATTAGAGCACTAAGGTAATGTCACTAGGTTTGCAGGTATTTGGTCTTAAACCAAAGCACTGGACAAACAGATAGCCTGACCTAATGATGGCACTAGATGGCAGAGGCTCAGCTCAGGTATGACACTTCATCCTGAGGAAAACATTGAGGTGTTTGCCAAAAACAAAATTGCAATGTCCAATGAGATTTTTAAAATGAAACTTGCTGACAAACACTGACATTTTATGAATTTAGGACTATTATTAATGGTTTGATTAGGTTATTCATGTTAAGCTAAATTATATTGCACATTTGTATGTATTTTGGTATGGCTTAAGATGAACATTTTAAATGATATGGGTAAACAAATACTAATACTTACTACTAGAATTTTATTTTATTAGAATTAATAATTTATCTGCAAAGCAAACAGGTTTGGACGCACATTCAAATTTTTCAATGAGATGTGCTTACAATGTAAAGGGGGTGTCAGAGCGCATAAAACACATGCATCAAAATATATTAGTTTTTATATTTATAACAAAATAAAATCTCTAAGCTGCCGAAGCCACCAGTGCTCACTGCAAGTGCATGGTTGGACTGATATGGTGCAAAAATTCAACTAGGGGTTTGTAAATGAAAAAAGGGGATAATGTCGTTAGTTCTTGCAATGAAGTGATACATTAATTTCAGCAGGAAGATGTAGGGTAGGAGAGTGTTTAAAGGGAATAAAGGGGATTGGGAGGTGGGATGGCACAAGGGATTGGGCTCAATTGTTTGGATTGGGGCATTCCTCAATGAGAGATTGTATTTTGAGGACTCATAACAGACTTGTGTGGAATCACTAATACACATAAGTGCCATCACCCATATTAGAACATACAGAGCCTATAAAAATATTCACCACCCTTGGATGTTTTCCCTCTTATTGCTTCTATAAATGGAATTGTAGTCAATATCATTTAGCATTTTTGGAAATTTGAAATCACAAAAAACTCTTTAATGTCAAATTGAAAATAGATTTTTACAAAGTGATGTCAATAAATAAAAAATATATAATGTAAAATAATTTATTGCATAAATATTCATCCCCATTAATGTGACTGACTTAATTCAGCAGAGGTCTAGCTGATTGGTGCTAGTAGTTTCACAATTGTGCACCTTGTGCAGTGAATGTGTCTCAAGTGACTGTAGTATAAAAGACACCTGTGTCTGAAGGCCCAGTCACTGTTAATCAGTGTCCCTGGCTACAGTTACATCAGGAAGACAAAAGACCACATAAAGCTACTCTGTGGAAAGGTTATTGAAAATCTCCTTAGAGCAGGCCATCCTCACAAACTGAGTCACTAGTGAGGAAGGCCACCAGGACACCTGTAACTACTCTGAAGTACTTGAAAGCTTCAGCAGCTGAGATTGGAGAGGTTCTGCATTCAACAACTGTTGCTGCCCAGGTTCTTCACCAGTCAAAGCTTTATTGGAGAGTGCCAAAGGGAAAGCCACTGTTGAACAACGCGCATCTTGACGAGACTTCACCCAAAGGCATGTTGGAGGACTCCAAGGTCAACTGGAAGAAGGTTCTTTGGTATGATGAGGCCAAAATTGAGCTTTTTGGCCATCAGACTAGACACAAAACACTGCACATCACCACAAATACTCCATCCCTACAGTGAAGTGTGGTGGTGGGAGGATCATGCTATGGGGATGCTTCTCGGCAGCAGGCAGGCAGAGGGTGAAATGACTGCAGCAAAATATATGTAAATCATGGAGGACAACCTGATTCAGTGTGCTGAATCTATGACTACGACTTTGTAGAAAATGTATTTTCCAGTGAGACAATGAGCTGAAGCGTACAGCGAAAGCAACACAGAAATGGTTTAAACACAACAAGGTGAATGTTGTGGAGTGGCCAAGTCAAAGCCCAGACCTCAATCCAATAGAGAATTTCTTGGCTGGACTTGAAAGGGGCTGCTCACACCTGATCCCTGTGCAACCTGACAGCCTGAGTAGTTTTGCAAAGAAGAATGGAGTAAAATTGCAGTTTCCAGATGAGCGAGCCTGACTGAGTCCCACCCACACAGACTCAGTGCTGTGAATGAAGCCAAAGGTTCATCTACTAAATACTGACTTGGGGGGACTCACTTATTTTACATTCTATATTTTTAAATTAATTAATTAATTTTTAAATTAATAGACAATACTTTGTAGAAATGTGTTTTCACTTTGACAAGGGGGGAATACTTTTCAAATCTAGTATGACTACGCTTCTATTAAAATTATTTATCAAATCATTTTAAAATTGATCATCCTATAAGCAGTGTAACCAACATTTAATGAAAACCAACTCACATTTGGAAATTGTGATTAATTAATATCAACTGAGCTGTTACACTGAGAATGCAATCTGCTGTTCAAAATCTTCAGATGACAGCTTAGGGCTTCTGATATGGCTGCCGCATGGTGTATTACACCACCTAAAAGCCCTCTACCGAATTACATTCCTCTTTACACCATCATATAACTAACATATTTACATACTGAATAACCAACCCTTCATAAAAAAAAAACCAAAAAACCCCAACAACTCTAATCTAATGCAGCGACACAGCAGAGAATACAATGTGGGATATGTTGTAAAGAGAAAAGCCTCTCTGACATCCATTTACTTTATAAAAGCAGCAAATGACTGAATAATTCAACTGACAGTCCCTCATTAAATATAAGTTGACAACTTTTGGGGAAAGTATGGAGGATGAGAGCAAAACAGGGACAGATGGAACTCTGGGATATGGTGTTGACTAATGGATCAACGTCTATGTGTGTGTGTGTGTGTGTGTGTGTGTGTGTAAAAGGACGAGTAAAACCAAGTGGAGCAAAATCATGTTCAACAGTGTAGACCAGGGGTCGGCAACATGCGGCTCTTGAGCCGCATGCGGCTCTTTAGCGCCCTCCTAGTGGCTCCCTGGAGCCTCTTCAAAAATGTATGAAAATGGATGGGGGGATATATTTTTTGTTTTAATATGGTTTCTGTATGAGGACAAACATTCTTAACGTTTTCCAATTCTGTAAAAATGTGCATAATAGATATTAAATTTCAACATTTCTGTCAACAAAGATTTGCGTCATAGCCTGCGACACACGTTTCAGCGTGGCGCCGTGCCAGGCAGGTGGCTGTTGTAAACAAACCGGCGGGTGTGTCAAGGGCCATGGATCCCAAAGGGAAAAAGAGAAAGATAGCTGATGAGAACAGAGGATTCAAGGAAGAATGGACTGAATCATTTGCTTTCATTGCCAATGCGGAAGGATTGCCTGCATGTTTGCTTTGTAATGAGAAGTTGTCGAACAACAAAAAGAGTAATTTGGAAAGACATTTCCAGGGAAGGCATGCTAAATTTGCAGCCAACGACCCAGTTGGGAGTGAGAGAAAAAGTGTGATTGCAGTACTTCTGGAGAAATTAGAGGAGCGCAAAGGTAGATTTAAGAAGTGGATTGCATCTCCAAACTCCACTACTGCTGCAAGTTTTGTTGCAACCCGAGAGATAATAAAGCATGGAAAACCGTTCACGGATGGTGACTACATGAAGGATTCATTCATCAAAATATCAGAGTACCTATTTTCAGACTTCAAAAACAAAACCGAGATAATCTAGAAAATTAAAGACATGCCTCTCTCCGCAAAGACGATGAAAGAAAGGGCCATTAAAATGGCAGGCGACATCACCAATCGGCAAATCAAGGACATTAATTCAGCTCCAGCGTACTCAATTGCCTGTGATGAGTCGTGTGATGTGATCGATATCGAACAGACAGCGCTGTTATGCAGGTATGTGAACTCTGATGGGCCACAAGAAGAAATGATCAAAAAATCTGATTTCTTTACTGTATTTCTATAATTTCATCAATGCAACAAAACACAATACATTAATATTGTAATGGAAGTTAAACTTAAAGCACCAAATATCGTGCAGCAGAGTAGTCACATGGTGTGTCATTCTCTCCAGGATGCGCTGCAGGGAAAATAAACATTTAATCATGAATGCTCATTATGTATTTGTAGCCTACTTAGTCATTTTGATAGTTGGCTAATATATATATATATATAATATATATATATATATATTATATATATATATATATAATATATATATATATATATATATATTTTTGGTCCAATATGGCTCTTTGAACATTTTGGGTTGCCGACCCCTGGTGTAGACCATATTTCTGTATTATATATTCTCCTATGCTCCTCTGCTCAGACTCTTTGTCTATTTTGTGTAGAGCAGAAATGCCAGACCCAACAGAGAATAAGAGGACTATATACCACTAATTGTTCGCCTCCTGCTAAACATCACACCTTCATCCATAATGGCAGATCTCCAAATGACTGAACCTTTCTGTGAATTCATCAAACAGTGTTTTATGTATTCAGGTATAATATAATATCAGCTGCCCTATCATAGGGCTACTGTACACTCCACATGTGTTCCTATAACGAGACGAATGTGTGTGAATGTGTGTCTGCTAAATAACAGTAGTAGTTAAGAGGGAGGGAAGTAAATGATGGAGTCGAGCGAACATCTGTTGAGGCAGGAGAAGTAGGTCACAGTAGAGACAGAGACAGAGACATCACAGAGGCTGTCAGAAAGGCCACTGATTATATAAATCCTGTTTTTCTCTCCTCAATATCTAAACTATCACTGAAGTAAGGACCACAGCCAAAAAGACGTTAACTGGCAGTTTCACTAAAAAGTAAATTCAGGAAAACTCGATTCAGACTGCCTTCCAATTACTCCACTACGTTAATGATGTTGGTTATGATCATCATATACATATTTGGCTCCATCTTTGATTAAAAGATCAGGCTGGTATTTTCATTCAATTTCATGAAACCAATATGGATGTAAATCCCTATCCTTATCATGGAGCCTTATCCAGAACACTGCTGAGGTGCCACAACAGGTATCCTGGTTTGTTTTATTATATTTATAGACAGTTCTGTTTACATTCAGTCTTACACTTATAACATTTGCAGAACTGATTTTTATTTTATTTATTTATTTATTTTAAGCTTTTTATGTCAAGTTTACCAGCCCCTGTCTGTCTTTGTTGTCTTATGTATCTCCTTGCATATTACTGCCAACAGCTGTTAATCATCATAACATAACATTTCTGTTAGAAAATGTAGTAAGTAACCTAATTCAATCATCAGAAGTAGGACCTGCCTCACTGATATTGTCGACTGATCACAGATATTTAGTTCCTACTATTCCTATAACTCTTCCCTCAACTCAGCCATACTCCACACAGTTTATTACCACACATAGCTCTACAATATCGGACTGTTCCTTCATTCAACGGACTATAGCTCACACACATTATGGTACCAGACAGTCTCTTAGCTTTAGCTTTGGGAGCGGGCTTGGTTAGCACCGCCATTATCACAGAAACGAGGCGACACACACACAGCCACCCACTCGGCCTCGATCAAGTTCACTGTCTCTTCATGTTACCGTTTATACGAAAGCTTTACTCCAGTGTATTACTGTTGTCTCATATCTTATTTCTGTTTATGGTCAGCTTACCTGTTGGAAATATAACAACACAATATTAATCAGAAGCGCTCTCCTTTGCTCGCATTCTTACACTAACTCATGACGTACTGACGACTTCTTCTCGTCTACTGGCGTCAGTTACTGATGCCCTAATAGAATGCACTGAGCGCCCTCTGCTGACCATACTGTTCTTCGCAGTGGAAAATAACCACAAATCCCAGTAGCAAGACCTAATAACAGAATAATACAGATGCCTGACAAATTAATTACCTTGTGTTTTGAGACCTTAGCTTTCACTGAATTCAAAAATTAGGGGGGGGACTAATATTGCAATGTCTTTATAAAATACCATGTGCCACACTCGGTGGTATCATGACAAGAGGCAATGAATTTGATGAGGCATGGCCTCACTGAAAAACACAATTTTATAACTGTTATTATATATTATTTCACTGATTTTGGAGTGATATCTTTGCTCATTGCTAAAGAAGCTGCTGTTAGCTGCTCAATTATTGTAGCAGTGCTGCTAGCAGTGGAGTAAGATGACTCTGCTCAGACTAGGAGCTCAGAGCACCTAGAGAGTTTCGGTGATTGGAGACAGTCAAATGAGAAATAGAGGAAGGTCCAGTAGCAGAACTGACCAAAATTATCATTAAACCTTTCCGTCATGTGTCTGTAATTCTCAGCAGTATTGCCACCATCATGTAAGGCATGTTTCCACAAAAATATTTTTCTTAGACACTAGCCCCATGGCTCCGGACTCAGCAATTCAATGATCTGCCTTGAGAGGTCCTAATCTACGCAACAAACTGAGTGTTTTATGTTTATTATATGTAACAGTGAAAATATTTAGTAAAATGCACATGTGATCAGGTTTGCGTTGGTAAAACCACAGACAGCCTGCTGGATGACCTCAATACCTTTTACACCTGCGTGGGTAAAACCACCACCACACCCAGGAAGCCCCTGAAGCACAGAGCTCAAGTGAGCTAGCTGCCAAAAGGCAGTACAGAGAGAAGCTGGATGGCTTTTATTCCACTGCTGACTCCAGGCGGATGTGGCAAGGCCTACAGCACATCACAGACTGCAGGACCACCACCAGCACCGTCAGCTCCACAGACAGCCTCGAGACTTCCAGCCACACCACAGAGAGGAAGCATACACACACTGGGACCCCCGACCCTGCTCCCATCCACCAACCATCCCATCAGACCAGGTACACAAAATCCTGAGGGAGATCAACCCTAGGCAGCTGGACCAAACAACATCACTGGGCAGGCTCTCAGAACATGTGCCAACGAGCTGGCTTGTGTTCTCACCTCCATCTTCAACCTGTCCCTCAGCCGCAGTACCGTTCCCTCCTGCTTCAAGACCACAGCCATCTTCACCCTTGCTGGCCCACATTCAGAGCAGCATACTAGACAACATGGACCCCCTGCAGTATGCCTACAGGCCCAACAGGTCCACCTCAGACGCTATAGCTGCTGTTATCGCTCTCTCTCTCTCTCTCTCTCTCTCTCTCTCTCTCTCTCTCTCTGTGTGTGTGTTTCTTTCTCTTGCAGGTGGTACTCCTCCCCAGTTAGCTGAGCACACCTGAGCGAAATCGGGGCTCAGGAGTGGGCGGAGGTGTTATAAGGGCGAGAATACAGTGACACGAGAGGGATCACACACGGGCAGCAGCACACCGGCGGAGGCTCTTCTCCTCCTGGCCTGATGGTTCGAGACAGTTTAAGAAGTCCTTCCCCCCTGCGCCTCGGGTGCTGAGGGTTGATTGTCTTTGTTTATTCTGTTTTCCGGGCTGGAGATCACTGGCAGTTCTGTTGTTCGCTCTTTTGTTTTAGGCTTAGCGACAACTTAGGCAGTTTAGGGGTAAGGTGCGAGAGCGACGGCCCATTGCGCGGCTGGTCCCGCATCCTCCCACGTTTGGTTTCTTTTCGCCGGGATCTCCTGTCCCTCTTTTGTTTGCTCCTGGTTTTTGTTTTCCCTTTCTCAGAGAGAAATAATAAATTTGGCATCCTTGTGGACTTTGTGAGTGGCATTTCTTTGTATGTTGCTTCCTCTACTGAGCCGTGCTATTTAACTGTCGGAGGAAGCCGTAACACAACTCACAAACTCACCCACAAACTGTTTACACTCGATCTGCACCCCACCATCTGTGAGTGGTTCCTAGGCTTTCTGACTGGCAGGCCCCAGTCTGTCAGGATTGGTAATAGGACTTCAGCCAGCATTATTACAAATATTGGCACTTCACAGGGATGCGTCCTGAGCCCCATCCTCTACACCCTGTTCACCTACGACTGTGTCGCCTCCCGCAAAGACAACATCATCCTAAAGTCTGCATATGACACAGCAGTGATAGGACACATCGCTGGCGGGGACGAAACGGCCTACAGGAGGGAGGTGGCCAGTGTGGTGTAAAGGTGTGAGGACAACAACCTCACCCTCAACACAGACAAGTAGAAGGAAATGATAGTGAACATGAAGAAGACCACATCAGTCACTGTACATCCGGGAGCTTGAAGTAGAGAGGGTGAGCAGCTTTAAATACCTGGGCGTCCACATCAACGAGGACCTCACTTGGTCACTTAAGAGGGTTAAGAGGGCCCAACAGCAGCTGTATTTTCTGAGGAGGCTGAGGAAGTATGGCATCTCGCTGAGATCCTCAGCAACTTCTGCAGCTGCATTGTTGAGAGCATCTTGACCACTGTATCACCATGTGGTATGGCAGCCCTTCTGCTATGGACCACAAATGCCTGCAGAGAGTGATGAAGACTGCTGAGAAGATCGCCAGGACTCCACTGCCCTCTCTGCAGAGCATCTACCACCACAGAGTCCACTGGAGAGCCGCCTCCACCCTCAAGAACCCCACCCACCCCCAGCACGGACTGTTGACACTTCTACCCTCAGGCCGGAGGTAAAGAAGTGTTATATCCAAGACCACCAGCCTAAAGAACTCTTTCTTTCCCACTGCCATCAGACTAACAGCAGAAAGTTTACAATCACGTTCTACATAAAATAACTGCCTCAACTGTACATTTTTGCACATGCATAATTGCACAGCTCAGATTTGCACCATTTTATTATTATTATCAATGCTGTTGCTTTTTTTCTTTATTTACCACATATAAAATTGCTTTATTTTGTATATTTTTGTTCTATATATTTCTTTTTACATTACTGTCATTCTGTGGACAGCAAAGGAAGAATTTCATTGTACAGAGAAACATGTTTCCTTACTGTGCACATTAAATACTTTGAATCTTGAATGTTGAAAATTATACATACCCTAAAATAGAGGATAAGAGAACAATACCACCTTGGTTATTGTTAGAGAATAATCACCTTCCTGGTTATATTACTCAACCTTAAACAAGTGTTGCCAGTGCCGGAACATAACACTAAAAAGCTGAATAATGCTGGTGTCATTATGAGTGGATATTGTGTTGTGAGATTCCCTGTTTTGGCAGAAAATATATGAAACACGCTTTCAGTTAACATTACTTTTAAGTTCAATGTCAACATTTTTGAAATTTGAAAGAATGTTTACTCATTATGCTAATAGAAAATGTAATATTATCAACATTATAACAGGTTTCCTTTGAAATGTGATTGATGTTGAAAATAAGTTAATATATATATAAACATAAGTTGTAGTGCAGTGACACACCAATCTGAACCGCTCACTAATTATCACTCAAAGGTCAGCCCAATCATTTACATTTAGGGGCATTTAGCAGACGTTTTTGTCCAAAGCAAGATACAACAATTCATACGTACATTTATACACTGATGGGGTTGCCGACCAGCAGATCAGGAGCAGTTTTGGGGTTCAGTATCTTGCCCAAGGACACTTCGACATGCAGACCAAGGGAATGAAACCAGCGACCTTCCTATCACAAGACGCTGGCTCTACCCCTGAGCCACAGCCGCCGTGACAATCAGTCTTCACTCCAAACACATTAACAATAGCAGTCTGGTCAGTGGCCCTACGCTTCTAAGTTTGATGCAGTAGCTCCCCCACTCACATCATTTCTGGTAGTAGAAGTAACAGTTTTTGTGCTTAAACCTAACCAAACCCCAACCGCTTTACAATATTCATAACAGTCCAAAGGTCACTGGATGTCTAAATATGTGAAATGTTTTTATAGGGATGTCCTGATCCCATCTACAGGATCGGGATTGGGGACAGGCAATTTTGAACGTGGACCAATTTTTTTTTTTTTTTTACATCAGAGCATAATTTGTGGCAGAACGAAACATTACTCTGGCAAACCTGTGGATAAAATGTCTGCAGTGTGGAAATATTTTATATTAGAAAGCGAAAGCAGTCCAACGGCAATAAGTAACATCTGTAATATGACCGTTTCGCAAGGGGGTAACAAAAGAGCTGCATTTAATACTATACATTTGATACGATCAAATATTACAGAGAAGGTAATTAAAGGTCCTATATTATAAAAAAACAAGTTTTCTCTGGTCTCTACATGTATAAATTGAAAATCCTCCTTGAGCCTGCCAAGTCCCAGAATGAGGAAAACAAGCGATTCCTGCATGGTCTCTGCAGCCCACACACTGGTAAAACGGAGCTCCTACAGGCTGTCCAGATTCAGTTCCTTTCATTACGTAACGAAAGGAGTCATTTTCATAGGCAGGCCTAGGAGGAGGGCGATCATCCCAGAGGTGAAATTCAGTGTGTCCAGCGGTAAGATAGCAGTGTTTCACAATGTTGTTGCTCAGAGTTAGACACGCAAATTGCTCTGTTGTTGGTTGTAAAAATCAACATTAGTGCCTATATTCTGTCCCAGCTACAGAACAACAGAAGAGACAGTGGTTGTGTTTAATTTTTAATGACAACATGCTGGCTGCGGTTCGCGTAGGTTTGTGTGTGTGTGCTAACCACTCCACATCAGACTGCTTCAGTAACGAGGGTTAGTACAAAGTTGGCTTTGCCTCGTGTGGAGACGTGCAGACTGGAGACAGAGAGTTTGGAGACTGTGTTGGAGACAAACACAGCTTTCGCTAGCTGTTAGCCATTAGCTACATGGTAGTAACTAACAACAAATACGTTGACAGACGGAGCTCATTAGCATTTAAATGTGCAGGCCCAGAAACAGCCTGCTCTCAGTAGAACTCACTTGAGTGACTTTCAGGGGCTGTCCAGATGAAAACGCTCTCATGTATTCCATCGTTTTGGCCCACCGTCCACATTGATCCTGTAGACGCAACGCCTGAAAACGCACTTTTTGAAACCGGGTCTCAGGGTGGAAAAATCCAAAAAACGCAGCCCTCCCGTTTTCATGTGGATGGCGAATCCGCATACTTTATGAAGCGATGACGCCATCGCCCCACCCCTCGACCTCTTGCCTCTGAACCCTGCAACGTCTCATAACAACAACAATAACAATGGCGGACTACATGCTTGTGTTCATGCGTATAAGATATTGAGCCTTTCTTGCAACTTACTCGCCTTGTGGTTGAGTGTGAGTCGCAGCAGCAGTTCGACCTCATTACCGGTCCACACAAACGATTCTGGTTTCCTTGCACTAGCCATTGTCATCTTCTTCTTGTTGTGTTCGGTTTCTCCATCTACTGTCTGTTTGTTTAAAATGCGCAAGCTTTCTGCGCATGCTCTGTGTCTTCTTCTCCGTTTTTTCGGTGAATGTCAAGCACCACCTATAGGCCTGGAATATGAACTATAGTGTTTTCGGTTGTTTTCAGTGGATCCGTATGGACGCAAATATTCTTGAAACGATGCCGAGGAAGACGGAGAAAAGAAGATTGTTTTCGCCCGTCTGGACGGCCCCTTAGACAGCTGAAATTTAGGACCACATATGGGTTTGGGGCAATGCATATTGAATACAGTGTTGTTGGACCTCTGACAGCTGTGTGAAATTGATGAAAAGCAGTATAATATGGGACCTTTAAATTAATCATTCTGGATAACAAGCTCATCTCCGTGGTGGAGGATCAGGGTTGTCTTCGTCACCTGGAGTTTTTGAATGCCCTGCCATCTCAGCATTACATTACATTTATTCCACTTCAGAGTTACAACGTGCCAGTATGCACACTCGTTTCGTGGGTCTCATACAGCAGAGTATGTAAAACAGGCAATCGAGGAGTTGCTGAACGTGTGTGAAATAGACAAGCAACACGTCCACGTCATTTACGTAACAATGTAAGGAATATGAAAATAGCAATGGATGATATGGAGGTACCAAGCATGGGCTGCGTCTCACATGCACTTCAACTGGCTATACACGAGGGTCTGCTGTCACATCGAGCATCACAGACTCACCTGCTAACACAAGGAAGGTGGTAGGCCAATGTTGCAATAGCATATGCAGAATTAAAAAAAAAAAAAAAACATGAAAGCATATACCATATATAAAACCTATTAAGAACAGCTTGGATGCAGGTACTTTTTTTCTTAATGCAGCTGTATTATCCAGGAAAATATTAGTTAAAGCTAAGTATTGGATCGGGACTCTGTATCGCAATACATTCATCTGACGTCTCTACAGCTGTTTAAGCCGACTGACAGCTGATCCAGCCGTGGTCAGCTGCAGCCATCATCAGAAATTGAAGTATTTTGGTCTCTCTTGTTGATAGAATCACCAAAGTGACAGTGGAGTGAAATAGATGTGATTCCAGATAGGTCAAGATTTCAAGGTCAGGAAAATAGCAGACCATTACTGCTAGAGCTGGTCTTCATGCCACATTGAAAATATGTTATGTTAAATATGTTCTCAAAAACAAACATGCATTTTAATATTCCATACAGAAAAAAAACTTCTAGACAAGCTGCTATACGACATTTTTGCATTTTTTAGTTTGGCTGTTGAACAATTATTTTGCACCCTGAATACATGCTAATGCAGCAAGAACATAGGATGAGAATGGCCTTCTCTTTGTGCATAAAAGAAAAAAAATAGCCAGCTTGCATTCCTAGCCCTGTCCTTGAGTTTCCCTGGAGTCTCAAGCTGCTATCACATCTCAGCAACAAACACAAAAGAGAGAGGCTTGAGATTAGTCTGGCTGTTTGAAAGGAAATTGAACATTGTGTCACAGCAACCAGACGAGAAGAGTTCTCTCTCTCTGTTTTATTTCTTTTATCCCTCAGGACAGCCAGGTAATCATTGCTTCGTGGACAGTATGAATGCAGATGGGCAGAAGGTCATCTGAACAGAGGAGCAGCCCACTCAAGGTCAAGACTGGAGAGCGTAGGAAGTCTGTCTTCACAAAGACAAGAATTATCTTGCTTAGTTGCACTCATAATAAGAGATCTTGAGAAGAAATGATCAATTAAATGTCTTTCTTATAGCTTGTGATATTTCCGGGACATTAATGTTCTACACTGGAAGTCAAGACAGTGGCATTCTGACTGTTTCTTCTTCAGAAAATCGTTTAGGTTGACTGTGACGGCAGCTTATTATGACCAACATTCAGTATATTTGTGATGAATACCTTTTTAACAGAACCCAGTGCTAGCCCAGCTAGTCCAGGGCTCCATTGCCATTGCTATCCTCTAGGTGTTGGGGAAGGGGGTTGGCTAGAATCTCTGTGCTGTCCATCACCAACTATGAAAAGCAGATATTTATTACCCTTTTTCTGACCATGAAGTCTTGTCCATTAAGGCCACAGCTAATGTAACTCGAGGTGAAACGTTGATTCTAATGTACAATGTTGTTTTTCTGTCCTTGACATAAACAATGAGATTTTAAGTTACATCCGACGGTAATGTTACTGTCTCCTTTGATATCAAGACTGCAGACACTTGACACATTCTCGATCGCAGACTGAAAGCTCACATTTTCACTCTTACTTTTTTTTAAATCAAACAAATGACGGAATTATTTCCTGTATCTCTTATTCACCTGTTGTTTTAAATGTAGATATTGATGAAGTTCATACAATTGTTCTCTTGTATCTATATGGTTAAATATACTAATGAGTTGTGGCTTTGGTTACAATTATTGAGTTCGTTGTCTTCTGTTTACAGAGGAGCAATAGAAAGCATCTTGACTGGAAACATAAACTGACGTGTTTTAAGGCAGCAACACACCGGCCCAACCGTTGGACGTCTGAAGCGTTTGGAGAGACTCGGACGAGGTCGGGACCATTTCTGTTCAGTGTGTTCAGCTGTGTCTTCGGAGCCGTTTGGATGCTTTCTGCTCCGACTCAGCATGCGAAGTCTGAGGAGGAGGGCTGTCGGACATCTGAGTCATTGGATTCTCTGAGTGGTTGTGTGCCAGCTGAATGGCCGTTCTGATTGGCGGTGTGCTAGCAAATCACCGCGGTGTGTGGGAGGGCGGAATACTGTGTGCGCTTTGTTTTTCTATGGACTCCGTTCCGTCATTCGCTGTTTTCATGCTTTGCAGTACTGGCACGAGACTGGCTGTTATTATGTCCGTTCAAGACGAATTAATTTGTGTTCATTTGGTAATGCCTCGCTGCATGTTTAGTATGCAGCTGTTTTTATCTGAAATAGTTAAGTTTCGTTTTGATCGAAAGTAAAGAGAGTTGCGTGCATAAGCCTCTTGTTTACAACTCACAACACAAGCACCAGCCGTTTATTGCATCTCGCGCAAGCGCAGAACGTACACACTGCTGTGGAGTAGGCAGCACGTCGAAGCGGTGTGTTCAATGCAACTTTTGTGCCGAACGGGTCAGACAAGAGGCAACAAAGTGGTCGGATAGTGGTCGGATAAGGCAGTTGGATGTCTGGGCGGTGTGTGGGGGGCTTTATGCATGGCCCAGGAATTCAGAGAATCATGCCCATCGACCAAGCATTAGTTTTATGAGTGAAGTGAGATGTCTGCACAGAGCCCAAGCTACTAAAAGACAACACCCACATCAGCCACAGTCTGTTCACCCTGCTGCCATCTTACAAAAGATAGAGAAGTATTTGCTACTGTACCACCAGAGTACAGAGCAGCTTCAATCCTTAGATGGACAAGACTCTTGAACTAATTTTTTGTTAAGCAACCTGTATTGTAAAATGAAAGAACCTTTAACCTTATATCTATGTAGTGTCAGATAAATACATAAATCTAATATAATGTAACCTGGAAAAAGGGGTCCAGTATGTGAAGGAGAGGTATCACAGGTCCAAGTGTGTAAAGGAAAGGTATCACAGGTCCAAGTGTGTGAAGGAGAGGTATCGCAGGTCCAAGTGTGTGAAGGAGATGTATCACAAGTCCAAGTGTGTGAAGGAGAGATATCGCAGGTCCAAGTGTGTGAAGGAGAGGTATCGCAGGTCCAAGTGTGTGAAGGAGAGGTATCACAGGTCCAAGTGTGTGAAGGAAAGGGATCACAGGTCCAAGTGTGTGAAGGAGAGGTATCGCAGGTCCAAGTGTGTGAAGGAAAGGGATCACAGGTCCAAGTGTGTGAAGGAGAGGTATCGCAGGTCCAAGTATGTGAAGGAGAGGTATCGCAGGTCCTTCCTTCCTGCTGCTGTCACACTTTGCAACCAGCACTGCTCCCAGTAGTCCTTACTGTGCACTGTGCAAAACAACTATGCATAACTAATTTCTTGTTTTTAGCTTGCACTAACTGGACAATTTCTTTAGTACCCATATTTATTATTTGTAAATAAAAATTCACTGCTTATAGTTGTATGTTCATTTTGTACAATATTATGTTCATATGTATTTACAAGTCTGTTTTATTTCTTATTTTTTTATCATGTTGTTTATTTTTTACTATTGTTATTGTTTTGTTTGTAATATTCTGTCCTTGCTGTGGCAAACAACTTTCCCCCAGGAGGGACAATAAAGGAATATTGACTCTGATTCTGGTACATGAAATTAATAAAGAAAGTTGTCCCTCCCTAAATGACCACTGTACTTTAAAGTCTCTCAGAGTAAGGTTTTGAAATGCCAGCTGCTCCAGTGGAGTGCCTCAAAAAGCTCCTTAGATAAGAATCCTTCTTCCTTAAATGTGAGGAACTGTATAACTGTATGCAGGGCTGGAAATTTTTTATACATTTACATTTATGTATAGAACTGGATCCAGTTCAACATACTCCACTCACCAGCAGGATAAAATCCTCATTTTCCTAAGCAATAGAACATCCACTCACTTTATGGGTCTACACTTATCTTGTTTTAACATTCACCTCACCTATTGCTGTTTCATTATCACCATAATCCCTACACGCCTGTCAGGAAATTTGTTTTATGCAACACGCCTGAATGAGAGGCAAAAAAAAAATAGGAATCAGTGCACAGGCTGAAAAAACGTGGAAAAATAAATGATAACCAAGTAAGGTGAAGGTGGAAATGAAAAAATATATTTAGGTGCATTGCAGTGTAGAGCATGTATGAATAAAAACAGAGTGGAATTACATACATTATGTTGCTGGTTACTAAATGGAAATGGTGCTGCAGAACTGAGAAACATAGTAATAGTATGATAATACAAGGACTGTTCTCAGGACATTTAAGATGTTACTGTAAGTACAAGTAATATCCAAAGAGTGCCACGCACTGACAGTGGTCTTTCTAATTAGTTGTCTGTGTCTCTGCTGGACTCAACTTCATTGCACAGAGACAGAGATTACATTTATACATTTTCATTAAATGAGTCTTCCAAATGGAGGTCTCATAATGTATATAACTGTTTTGGTTCAGTCAAAGTGCTCTCATAAACCTTGTTTACAGTCACGACAGCCAGCTGTTCTGATTAACCCACTGTACATCACCTGCCCACCAACTTACATCACATAGACAAAGTTATGTGAAGTATTAATCTGCTAAAGAGACAGATTCTAAGTGCTATGTCGTAGGCAACTGGACGTGTTTCAGTTTTTTCTCTCATCCTAGACCTTGAGGCTTCTTTCATTCTAACTACCTGCAGGGGAGTTGCAGGCTTTTAAACTCTGTGTGGGAGTGTCATTGCAGAGTCGTTAAGGACATATGTGAGCTCTGGGTTTCAGAGTCGTTAGGGCCATTTGTGGGTTGTTTATCTAACCAGCCTTCATGTGGGTTGCTAGGGCTGGGTGAGCCCAGGTGTGAGTGGTTGAGACAGATCTTTTCTCAGAGGCTTGTGATGACCAAAAATAGAGTCAAAAGGAGAGACTCTATACTCCTTTAGATACTTTTTAAAATTAATTTGCTTTAGTTTTTGAGAAGTCTCCTTGTGAACTCTCTGTTTGTGAAATCTCAGTAAACCTAATTTCCCCTCAGGGATTAATAAAGTTATCTATCGATCTAAACCCTCAGGGGCCTCTTGATATTTTGGTAGAATGACGCTTCAGAAGTGATAGGGAAGAGAGGGGAAGAAGTGAGGGATTACGCAGTATGATGCAACACTTAATTTAAGGTGGCCCTAACTAAATACTAACTAATATGTGAGTAATTATAAATGAATTATTATTTTTTTTTGTTTGTTTCTCTTTTGCCTATTAAGCAGTTGTCAGACTTCTTTGCCTTCTTATCAGGAATAAGTCATTAAATTCCACTAATGTTACACATTAATGTGTGTTTACAGGTCTTTGGGAATACTTCCACAAATGTGAAAATAGTAGGATAAAGCCTTTTGTGACTCCAGAGGAAGTTAAATGTAATCAGATAAATTATCCCCAGTAATTTCACTTGGTTTTTAAGTTGCATTGTGGGTAATGCAAGATGCAAGAAAGGCAGTCCACTGGTCTATCATTGCACTCATAAAACACTTTTTTAAGAACAAATAAATAATGCAGTTTAGCCACTGGGTGACATCACTGCAAATAATTTGTCAGATTACAGATCTGACCGATTTTACAGATCCATCTAGTTTACAGTATATAGCATTTGTACGTGATTGTAATGTATCTATTTATTTGAGTATATTATATTTCATTCAATTTTTAATTCTGTATTATATTCGTTGCAAATAGTTTTGCTGTGCCCCATTGAAAGTCTCCTACGGGGATCAATGACAGTATTGTATTATCTTATCTTATCTTAAAGTCTGTTCACATGTCAGTTTTGAATCATCCAATATAAAATCCTCAATTTCATAAGACTGTCTTTCTATAGATCTGTCACTGACATGAGCAGGTGACACCCACATTTTTGAGGTAAATTTCCTTTTTTTTCCTTCTCTGCTGCAAACATCACACCCTTTCATCCCAGGGTAATAATTTCAGCCTTATATCAACACTACTCATCCTTCATAATGACAAAGTGACATTTTATGACATTTTATGACATAATAACAATAATAATAATAATAATAATAATAATAATAATAATAATAATAATAAATATATGTCTCGTCATCCCCCGAAGCCATATACCAAATTTGGTGTTGATAGAGTCAATCTTTCAAAAGTTCTATTAATTTTACTGTTTTTCACATTATGCTAATTAGCAAAAAATCTAAGTGGGCAGAGCTTCATGATCCGATTGACTTTTTTGTAGAGCACATGGAGCTGGACTTGTGTGTCAAATTTCAAGTCAATCCGACTTACTGTGTAAGGGGTGGGCCAACGCACATTTTTGGGCCGGGCTGTCATAATTTAATCAAAAAGGTATGCTATAAATTATTTTTATCGAACGCGACGACCCATTGGTTGATTTTTTAGAAGGACATTGAGCTAATCCAATGAAATCTCTCAGCTCTCTTCTTTTTTTTTTTTTTTTTTTAAATCTTTTCTAAGAGCACAATTTAGAGGGAACGGCCCATTGGTCCATCTTCAATATAGACAGTGGACTGAACCAATCAGGATATATCATACGAAAGAGTTGCTTTGCATGAGTTCATAAAGCAGCCCTGTTTTTAGCCTGATACAAATGCATGTTATAGCTTTTTAAAGGAGGGAGCGCCTTTTAACGTGGAGAATTAGAATTGAGCTGCTATATCAGGGAAATTCAGAAAATACTTATTTGAGATGATTTCAATAAAAAGGATAAAATAATCAATAGAACTACACAGAGCAGACAAAAGTGGTGGAGTTAACAATAGACGCTAAACGTCTGAGATTTAGGATGCTGATGATACATTATGCTTGAAGTAGAATATAATATATTGCTTTCCACAATGGTTATTTGACAGACTTCTAAAGACATAGTTATAGGATTGAAAGGGTTTGTGAGCATTTTTCCAGTCAAGTCAGTAAAACATATGCACACCTCACAATAATTAGAGTTGGGTTTGAGATAATCATAAAATACATTCCTTCGGGGAACACATACATAAATTACTAGTCGGCTGTGCTCCGCTAATTATGAGGGGCCGGTCTGAGCCAAAAATGCCAGGGCCGATTTTTTGTCCCAGTCCAGCCCTGTTTGCGTCGGATGACGGGTTATAGCGGTGAAGCAGATCGGTAAGGTAGGGGGTGCCTGGTTGTGGAGGGCTTTGTGAGTGAGGAGCAGTATTTTGAAATGAATCTGTTGAGGGATGGGGAGCCAGTGGAGTTTCTGGAGGATGGGGGTGATGTGGTCATGGGTGCAGGTGTGGGTTAGCAGGCGAGCAGCAGAGTTCTGGACATATTGAAGTTTATTGAGGATTTTGGATGGTGTGCCAAAGAGGATGCTATTGCAGTAGTCAATTCTGGAAGTGATGAAGGCATGGATCAGGGTTTCTGTAGCAGAGAAGGAAAGTGATGGACAGAGACGGGCTATGTTTTTGAGGTGGAAGAAGGCAGTTTTGGTGATTTGATTTATGTGTTGTTGAAAAGAGAGGTTGTTGTCAAAAAGACTCCGAGGTTGTGACTGTGTGGGGAGGGGGAGAGGGTACTGTTGTCTTTGTTGAGGCAGAAGTTGTTAGTGTTTTTGATGAGGAATTTGGGGCCGATGATGATTATGTCTGATTTGTTGCAGTTTAGTTGGAGGAAGGTTGTTTGCATCCAGATTTTGATTTCGGTGAGGCAGTTGGTGAGTGTGGAGTGAGTGGCAGGGGTGATGGATTTGGTGGAGATGTAGATTTGGACGTCATCAGCGTAGCAGTGAAAGCGGAGACCATGGCAGTGTCTGATGCTGCCAAGGGGCAGCATGTTCAGAATGAAGAGGAGTGGACCAAACATCGAACCCTGGGGGACGCCTTGGCACAGAGGAGCAGTAGAGGAGGTGCAGTTGTTGATGTTAAAAGCTGCAGTGAGGTCCAGGAAGATGAGGATGCTGAGTTGGCCGGAGTCTGCAGAGAGGAGGAGGTTGTTTGTTACTTTAAGGAGGGCTGTTTCTGTGCTGTGTTGGGAACGGAAGCTAGATTGAAAAGGTTCAAAGAGGTCGATGGAGATGAGGTGGGCTTTAAGTTGAGTGGCAACATTGCGTTCCAGTATTTTTGATAAAAAGGGGTGGTTTGAGATGGGCTGGAAATTTGTCATGATGTCAGGGTTGAGTCCAGGTTTTTTGAGAATGGGGGTGACAGCAGCCTGTTTGAGAGATTGAGGGACTGAGCAAGAGCTGAGAGAGGAGTTGACTGTTTTTGTGATGAGTGAGGAGATGGTTGGAAGTGGAGTGGAGGGGGTAGGGGCAGGAGAGATGGACAAGTTACTATAGATATTGTCAATTTTTCCATCCATCCATCCATCCATTATCGTCCACTTATCCGGGGCCCGGTCGTGGGGGCAGCTGCCTGAGCAGGGACACCCAGACTTCCCTCTCCTCGGACACTTCCTCCAGCTCTTCCGGGAGGATCCCAAGGTGTTCCCAGGCCAGCTGGGTGACATAGTCACTACAGCGTGTCCTGGGTCTTCCTCGGGGTCTCCTCCCGGCAGGACATGCCAGGAACACCTCCCGAGGGAGGCGTCCCGGGGGCATCTGAAAAAGATGCCCGAGCCACCTCAGCTGGCTCCTCTCGATGTGGAGGAGCAGCGGCTCTACTCCGAGCTCCTCCCGGGTGACAGAGCTCCTCACCCTATCTCTAAGGGAGCGCCCCGCCACCCTGCGGAGGAAACTCATTTCGGCCGTTTGTATCCGGGATCTTATTCTTTCGGTCATGACCCAAAGTTCATCGCCATAGGTGAGGGTAGGAACGTAGATTGACCAGTAAATCGAGAGCTTCGCCTTTCGACTCAGCTCTCTCTTCACCACGACAGACCGATACAACGACCGCAATACTGCGGCCGCTGCACCGATCCGCCTGTCAATCTCACGCTCCATCCTTCCCTCACTCGTGAACAAGATCCCAAGATTTTTGAACTCTTCCACTTGAGGCAGGAACTCTCCCCCAACCTGGAGGGAGCAAGCCACCTTTTTCCAGTCGAGAACCATGGCCTCGGACTTGGAGGTGCTGATTCTCATCCCAGCCACTTCACACTCGGCTGCAAACCGCCCCAGGACATGCTGGAGGTCCTGGCTTGAAGGAGCCATCAAGACCACATCATCCGCGAAAAGCAGAGATGAAATCCAGTGGCTCCCAAACCAGACCCCCTCCAGCCCGTGGCTGCGCCTAGAAATTCTGTCCATAAAAACAATGAACAGAACCGGTGACAAAGACAGCCCTGCCGGAGTCCAACATGCACTGGGAACAGGTCTGACTTACTGCCGGCAATGTGAACCAAGCTCCTGCACCGGTCGTACAGGGACCGTACAGCCCTTAACAGAGGGCCTCTGACCCTGTACTCCCGGAGCACCTCCCACAGAATGCCACGAGGGACACGGTCGAATGCTTTCTCCAAGTCCACAAAACACATGTGGACTGGTTGGGCAAACTGATATGCTGAGGTTGAGACTGGAGAGTTGATGAATGGTGAGACTGGTGGAGCAGACCAGATCCAGGATGTGACCACCCCTGTGGGTGGGAAAGTTGACGTGTTGGGTGAAGTCAAAGCAGTGTAACAGTTCCAGAAAGTCCGTGGTGGATTTGCAGTCTGTGCCAATGTGAATATTGAAATCTCCCAGGAGGAGAATTGAAGGAGAGATGGCAGAAAGTTGGACCAGGAAATCCAAGAAATCCAAAATAAAGAAGGGATTTGGCTTGGGGGGGCAGTAGATGATGGCAGTGACCAGAGGAGTGGGACCAGAGAGTTTGAAGGCAATGTGTTCAAAGGAATGTACAGTGGGAATGAAGATTGTGGATGTTTTAATGGGTATGGTCTGGTTGAGGGGGAAGTAATCCAGAGGTTTTTGCCAGGTTTCAGTCATGCAGAAGAAGTCCAGGTTATTGTCAGTTATGAATTTGTGCAGGATGTGGCTTTTATTGTTAAGTGAGCAGGTGTTGAGCAAAGCCAGTTTCAGGTGACGTTTGACAGGTTGCGAGGACTGGGGAAGTGGGCGGAGATTTGATGGGTTCAGGTGTCGTTTGTTGTGATGACATAATGAGGAAGTGGTAGTGCGGCATTACAAGATGGATGGGATGGAGTTTGCGGATGAAAAGTTGTAGGTAAACAAACGGCCAGAACCTCTGCGTGGAGGGCGACTGTTGTGTAGTAGTCAGGTTTCAGTGATAATATCCATGCAGTCCAGGCGGAGGTGGTGTTTGAGAGCGCGGAGGCCGGAGGTGGAGTAGAGCAGCGGCATGGTCCAGTGCCATGTTCCGATATGCATACTTCTCGTACTTACTGTACTTTCGAGTACTTAGGGTGTTCCGATATTGATTGCGGTGAAAACAAGTGTACCTAAAGGACCCGAATGGTGCCCTCATAACAGCAAAAACACTGAGTGTGCAACGATGTACACGTTACGCACTCAAAGGCCACCATCTTGTCTACATAGCGGAAGCCAGGCAGAGGAACTCAGCTCGAAAACATTTTTTTAAATGGCTACCGAGACGACAGCGCCTGCAGCTCCCTAACCTTGCAGATTTAGGATTGTAATTGTTAAAAAGTAAAGTCGTAAAGTGGTCTTTTCGTTCACCATTCAAAGCGGGATGTTTTTGGCGGGTGACGAGCTGCGGCGGCTGTCGCGATCATAATTTCCGGTAAGCGCACCACGGAGTATTAGATTTGGAACAACACTCCCCTGCTGAAATCTGCGTACTTAGTAAGTGCGGATAGTCTACTATGTTTAAAGGGATATTCCGGTGTAAGTTTAATCCATGTTCTAACACACCGTGACACCGAGTAGGACCCCCCCTCGAGAGATGAAGTTTGCAGAGTGCTAGCTCATGTAGTTTTAGCATCCTCAGAAACAACCGCGCGACAACAATATACTGCAGTTCAGTCAGACAACTCACGTTTGAAATGTTTATTACAAGCAGAACATAGTTAGATTTGTTTGGCGTCTAGGCTCTGACCTCACCACTCCCCGCGGATATGTTTACATGAGATATTGGGGAGTGATGATTAAATATATATTTCCCCCCAAAACTGCACGGATTAGGAGCCGGACGCTTCTGACATGGGGATCTACTATGTGTGGGCCTGGCACCACCATTGTGTGGCCATTCCCCACGAGCACCTCGGCTACGAGGGGAATATACTATCTGGTGAAGCTACTATGTGTGGGCCTGGCGCCACTGCCGTGTGGCCATTCCCATGAGCACCTCGGCTACAAGGGGAATATACTATCTGGTGAAGCTACTATGTGTGGGCCTGGCACCGCCGCCGTGTGGCCATTCCCCACAAGCACCTCGGCTACAAGGGGAATATACTATCTGGTGAAGCTACTATGTGTGGGCCTGGCACCGCCGCCATTTGGCCATTCCCCACGAGCACCTCGGCTACGAGGGGAATATACTATCTGGTGAAGCTACTATGTGTGGGCCCGGCACCACTGCCGTGTGGCCATTCCCCACGAGCACCTCGGCCATGAAGGGAATATTCTATCTAGTGAGCAGCAATTCTCCTGTAAGCGCATTGCTGAATGAATACAAACCCAGCAACCACCAGATATGCGATAATAGAATTAAACAGCGAGGTAGCTACCACATTTTATTGATGCATTTAGAGGGAACAGGAGCTCATGAGCTTTTGTGCAGACAAGATCTCCTTCTTGTGGAGCCTGATGTAGCGTTGGAAGGCTGAGGATGACCAGCGGCCCAGGGATTTTAGCGTTGATGTAGGCAGAAGGAGAGCTGCCGTTGTAGCTGCGCCGATTCTCAGGGAGTGAGGGGAATAGTGTTCTGGGGAAAGACCGCAGCTCAGGAAGAGGTCGCGCAGCTTTGAGGAGAACCAAGATCTCGTCATGGGTTTGCAACCATCGGTGATGAACAGCGGTGCCGACCGAGGGGTCGGAGAGCGATGTTGCAGGAATTTCATCATGGAGGAGAAGGGACAAAAAGAAGTGTTAGTCTTAGCAATGATAATTTGGGTGCCTTGGCGAGATCTATCAGACTTTGAGTGTTTCAGAAATATAGAGTACATGTGATCTTCTATGGTTAAATCAGAGAGAGTGAGATCGTGCTGAGGATTAAAGGAGAGAGATCTGGTCGTATATTCACCACACCTGAGAAACCCAAAGAAAGCCATTAGCAGAACCGCTTCCAAAAGAACATCAATGTAAGGTGAAAAACACCCTTGTCTTAATCTTGACACTAATTTATGCACCAGTGAAATGGTGAGAGGCAGTCTTTTATCATTGCCTGGAGGACGTGCCTTTTTGAGGCCATTGAGGAGCAGCTGGATGGAAGGATTCCCAAGAAGACTCTGGGATGCTGGATCATGGCATCTTAAGTGGAACTGAATCCCGGCTAGCATGGCTTTTATACTTTGCATTTGAAGATTGCGGGACTCAAATGAAAATACAATAAATGCACAAACTACTGAAATGTCTACTGGTACAGGACTAAGGATGAGGTTGGCACAGAAGGAAGAGAAGAAATACCAAGCTGAATCATATGCTTTAATGGTACTTTTTGCTAAACCAAGTCTCATGTATTTGGAGGCAGAGGACAGGAGATCCTGCAGAGGCTTGGACGAACTTAATCTAGAGTCATCTGACTGAATGGCGGGCACGGCGTGCTGGAGGGCTTGGCCTGGGGACACATAGTTTTGAACTCCTGAAATTTAAAGCGGGAGAGAGCATCAGCGACACAATTTTCGTGACCAGGAATGAAGGTAGCTCGCAGAATTAAGTTGTTTAGAACGCATGTCCAAGTTAAACGTCGCATGAGACTGTTAATTATTGGTATTTTAGAGCGCCCCTTGTTGATTATTTGTACTGTAGCAGCGTTGTCACAAAACACCGTGATTTGTTTCCTGGTCCATCTACTGCTCCATAGCGAACAAGCAACAACGATAGGGTAAAGCTCATACAGAGCAGTGGATTTGGATTCGTCACGAAGGGACTGCATTTCAGGTGGCCAGACATCTGCGAACCATTCATTATTGTAAAACCCCCCAAAACCAACGGAAGGGGCCGCATCTGTGAAAAACTGGAGGGAATCTGAAGACTCCACGAAGTCATTGTAAAAGAAAGAAATGCCGTTCCATTCATCACATAGCAAGCCCCAGAAACGCAGATCCGAGCGACAGCCTTCATCTAAAACTACGATGTCACTAAGATTTGGAACGGAATTCGCCAAATCTAGCAAGCGTGATACAAAAGAACGACCTTGCGGAATGATGCGCATAGCAAAGTTAAGGTGGCCTAATAGAGATAAAAGATCTCTTTTAGAGTAGAAAGCAGCGGTAGACCAGGATTTGATAGCTTCTCTGATGCGAGTCAACTTGTCTTGTGGCAGAGATGCTTGCATTAGCACGCTATCAAGGGTGATGCCGAGAAATTCTAAGCGCGTGCTAGGGCCTATTGTTTTCTCTTCTGAAAGAGGTACGCCTAACTCATGGAAAAGGCTTTTGACTATGGAGATGCTGCGAGCTGGCGGGGATGAGGGAAAGTCAACTACCAAAAAATCGTCTAGGAGATGCAAGACGAAAGGGAGTTTGCAGGTGTTGTAGAGGATCCAGCATAATGCTTCTGACAGGGTGTCAAAAATGCGAGGGCTACTGCGGCAACCAAACGTCAATTTAACCGAGAAGTACAACTTGGAACGCCATTTCACACCGAAAAGATGCCATTGCGATGGATGTAGTGGCATGACTTTGAAGGCATCTACGATGTCTGCTTTCCCCAGCCATGCACCAACCCCTGCTGACTTAATCATTTGCACAGCATTATCTACAGAGGCATAGAACAAGGAAAAGGGCTCTTGAGGGATTAAGCTATTTATACTCGGAATGGAAGAATTATGAGGAGCTGAGAGATCAATGATGAGACGTTTTTTGTTTGAATATTTCCTGGTAGCGACACCTATTGGGCTTACTCTGAAGATGGAAAAGGGGGATTTTGACAATGGACCGATCATGTAGCCCTTTTTCACCTCTTTTGCTAGGAGCTCATCTACCATTTCTGGCTCCTTGAGAGCAGACTGCAGGTTCTTAAAGACATGGGTTGCTTTTGGGAGCCAACATAGACCGGCTAGGAATCCTTGGACTAGCCCGGTAATGAGATAATTGACAAAGCATCTGTTAGGGTGATTTGAAAGAGCTTTGGAAAGAGCTGGAACATTCACTGGAGTCGAAGGATGCTTCTCGTTTATTTCCCCGATTTTGCAGGACGAAGCCTCCGGGGACACACAGAGCGTGGGTGGCTGTCTCCACACCAGCTACACACATGCATAAATTTACAATTAGGATAAGTACAAACATTCTCATTGAAATTAATGCAGGTAGGGGTCTTAAATCCTGAAGGAAAAAATACCTGTCGCTTTGGAGGATGATTTACCGGATTTAACACCGGAATTTTTGGCTGAGGCTTCGGGGTAGACAGATCTTGGAAAGCGGTTCTTGGACAGAGGGAGGTTGTGTGGGAGAAGGAACCACAGATCGAGCAGGCTAGAGTTTTGTGCCCAGTAAAATGTCTGCTGATTAGTGGCAAGTCAACTACGGACCAATCCAGTCTCTGATTGAATTTCTGAATGTACATGGCGGCTTTGGCAGAGAAAGACTTGTGGTATTCATAAAAGAGAGAACCACCATATGAGAGGCCAAGGTCAGAGATTATAGCCAAGTATGTGTCAAGTTCTTCCCTGCGTTGCGGATATATTTCGCATATGGTGTCTCTGAAGACACCAAAGGCAACATTGAATTCTGCCATAGTTAGAGTTTTTGACAGTCTTGGATCGCTATCTTTAAGAACTACGGAAAAATCCCCGCAATCCACAAATCTTTTGTCGGCAGATTCGGAACTGCATAACAGGATCTTCACCAGATTTACGTCCTGGCCTGTTAAATGAGAGCAGATATATGTATACATATATACATACACATATACATACATACACACATACATACACACATACACATACATATATATATATATACATATATATATATATCCAAATGTATACATTCCCATAGGACTCCCTGATCTTAAATCATTAATAGAACAGAGTTTTGAATAAATGATATTCTTCTAATTGAAACGTATGCCTGTAGATCCAAAATTAAAATTGATAATTACCTGTTAGAATTTGATTCCTGAGGGAATCAGGAATTGCAGCTGCAGGTGGCAGAAACCGAGAGCCCATTGTTGGAGCTGGAACTGCAGTTCCCAGAGTCCTTTGGGGTGTGACGTCAGCAGGGAGCGGGGCAACGAAAGCCGTGTCCGAAGTTGATGCGGATGGGCCCGTGTTGTTAATGTTATGAGCGGAGGAGTTCGCGATTTCCAGGGAGTGGATTCTGGAATTCATAACATTGAGTGCCGATTTCACTTCAAGAAGAGATGACAGAATGGCTGCTTCGTTAGAGGTGCCGGGCTGTGACTGCTTAGGTCTTTTAATGGGAATATTGACCGCGGGTCTTGGAGCGTCTGGTTGAGGAGCGGAGCGCTTCTTTGCCGCAGCTTTGCCTTTGGAAGGAGGATGAGCGGCGCCTGAGTTTAACTCTTGGGCACCGGCGGAGTTTTCTTGACTTTGGAGGTAGTTGAAGAGTTCTTCGTGGTTGAGGCCGGATGGAACTGGGATGTTACGGGCGTATAACGCCTCGAGGATGCGGTGCACCGGCCATCCGGCTAGTCGTTTGCGGGTGGTGCGCGAGCTGCGGCGCAGACGAGGGGCATCCGATTCATTCCCGGAATGAACCTCGGCAGACTGAGCCTGGGTTTCAGGAATGACCCCGACTTCTTCCTCCGAGGACGGAGACTCACTCCCCAAGTCGGAGATAGTGAGAGACATAGCGATCAGCAGAGCCAGAAGGTAAGATAGCAATCGCATGAGCAATTATAGCAGTGTCTTTGATTCTGAGAAGCGCTGAAAGAACGGTGATGCTTGCGCAGAGCAACATCAGCATTGACGAGCCAAAGGGGGAGAAGCGAAATTCATGCATTTAAATAACCCGCTCAATAGAGAGGGTGCGCTTGTGGGATGGTCTGGAGAGAGAGGCGTATCACGTGTGTATATGGCAGTGAAGCTCGAGTTGACTGCCTGAACTAGCTCGCAGGCGTCGCTTCATTAAATGGATCCAACTATAAACCGCCACCAAAAAGCCACAAATAATGCTCAGGACAGCACCAAACTTCAGCAACAGTACAAATAGGGTCTCAGCACATAGTCCGGGGCATCTAACCTTTGCTAGCTTAGCTGGATTTCTATTGTGAAGCTGAAAACGGATTTCAACTCTCCTCCATCAGCTTCCGGGTCGGGGAAGTCCCGACTCGACGATTACCGAGTGTGGTTAGAAATGCTCAAATTCTCAAATTCCTCAAATTCTTTTCCCTGTATGCTCTCAATAATAACTGTTATAAACTGGTACGTAAGACACATTGGAACTTTGATTACTTTTCATGGAGTCATAATCATACATTTTCATCCTTGAGCCACGGAACTCTACTGCACTCGGTAATTGACTCGTCCAGACTGCAGGAGAGTGGCAAATTTTGTCAGCTTTTCAGTAGAAATCCAACTAAGCTAGTGTTTTAATGCCCTTGACTATGTGCTGGGACCCTATTTGTACTGTTGCTTAAGTTTGGTGCTGTTCTGAGCATTATTTGTGGCTTTTTAATGGCGGTTTCTTGTTGGAGGCGTATACTGCAATCTATTGTTATCGAGCGGTCATTTTCTGAGGTTGATAAAATTCCGTAAATTAGCGGTCTGCTAACTTGATCTCTCGAGAGGGAGTAAAGGGTTAGCATTTTTATAGCGCTTTTCCAGTCTAACGACAACTCAAAGCGCTTTACAACACATGGCACATTCACATTCATACACTGATGACAGAGGCTGCCATGCAATTTGGGGTTCAGTATCTTGCTCAAGGACACTTCGACATGCAGCTAGGGGGAGCCGGGATTCGAACCAGTGACCTTCCGATCACTAGACGACCCGCTCTACCCACTGAGCCACAGCCGCCCCACACAGTCTAACACAGTTTCACTGTGTGTTAGACCATGGATTAAATTTACACCGGAATATCCCTTTAAGTGTACTCATGGAAGTATGAATACTGGAACACAGCACAGGTGTAAAGCGGTAGCTCAAAGCTACCGTTAGCTTGTGACTGGGAATGGGGCGACCGGGTAAGGAGTAGCGAGGTGTACCCCAGGACTATCCACGGGATTATCCATAGCATACCAGCAGTCTGGTGAGGAGTAGAGGAAGCCTGGAGGGCCACCGGCGTACTAGCCGGGCGGTCCCGCTGAGGTGAGGAGATTGTCAGCACAATGCGGTGGCAGTCAGCGGAGGGAGACTAGTCAGAGTCCGGCAGCCGACCACGCCGGGACGGGAAGATCCCGGTAGGACAAGCGGGTGGACACAGGCTGGTGGAAGATGGAGAGACCGCAGGAATGACCTGCTCAGTTTCGGAGGAAGACAAGTGCATGCAAGGAGTCTCTCCCGGGAGACCTGGAGGCAGCTGGAGGTGGGAGGAGGGGACCTCTTGACAGGCAGAATTAAAGGCTTTAGACGCCAACGATGGTCCGGTGAGAGAGTCAGGTTGTAGAGCAACATTAGGCAGCAAAGACCGCCAGCTCATGAAACTTCTTTCCTAACCAGGTCAAGGTAGAGATCTTGGGACAGAAAACTTTAGCTCTTCAGAGACGGAGCGGCAGCCCCGGAGTCTGCCATCTTGACATGAGTCTGTTGACATAATGAGTTTTGCTTGTAGTGAGCACCTACATCAGTTAGCCAAATCAGGAAAACCACTGACAGTTAAAGTGAGTAACATTCAATGTATTATCACCTTGATACAATTCAATTTTCTGCTGGAATACCTTGGGTGCTGGAACTCATGTGAATGCCACTTGTCACACACCACCCACCCAAACACCACTGCGGTTCTAAGCACACACACCCTTGGCAAAGGCTCTACCCAGTGGCCATGCCATCCCATGCATCCTTGATCAGATTGAGATCTGTGGTAGTTCATTGGGCCAATTGTAAGCAGTTTACTGTACAGGACACACTGTCGTGCTGGGGGTCAATGCCATTGAGGAATGCCATTGCCACGAGGGGTTGTACTTGATCTGCAATAGTGTTTGGGTAGGTGGTGCATCCCAAAGTGGCATCCACATGAATTCCAGGACCCGAGGTTTCTCAGAAGCACACTGCATTGCAACAAACTGATCAATGTTGTTCACATCACCTGTGAGTGGTTATGATGTTATGGCTGATGGGTGTACAATACATCTGACAAATTGTTACAGATCTGGGATTTGAATTCATGGAGGTGGTGTTGAACTCAGCAACTGTGGGGGCTTTCAAATTGCTTATAATGGCGTTTTGTAAATGTAAAATTATATCAGGATCTGAAACTGAGGCTATGGTAAGTAAATGAAACAAACACAAAATTGAAACTTTAAAGTTTAAATGGAGAAGCTGAGACTGAAATTGAAATTTGTTAATAATTAAATCAAGGTGAACTTAAAATGATGGACTGAAGTTGGGGATTGTGTGAAAGGTCATGAAGAATGGAAGTATTATTACCTCAAAAGACCTTTATTTTCATCCCTAAATATTGTTATTTAGTGTTTTCTGTCACACCCACAATACATGCATATGTTAATTATAAGCGACAATAGGATATACAGATGGACAATTTCTAGTTTATGTCCCGCCCACCACCTGTTTAAAAAGCAATAGATATGAATATATTTATTTTTAAAATGGGCAATACTACTGAGACTTGCCTTATAATCCAACCTCTTATTAGTGAGTGATTAGTTATCAGTTATTTCCCAAACAATTATACATGATTCAGAGTCAGAATCAGAATCAGAATACTTCATTGATTCCCGGGGGTGAATTGTTTTTGTTACAGATGCTCTGTGCAATATGTGCAGTGTATTTGGTAGAGTTCTCCAAATTCATTCACATCTATTCAATCATTTCCAAAAACAGTGTCTGAGCTGTTAG
The DNA here is from genome assembly GCA_963678695.2 of Diplodus puntazzo. Taxonomy (NCBI): domain Eukaryota; kingdom Metazoa; phylum Chordata; class Actinopteri; order Spariformes; family Sparidae; genus Diplodus; species Diplodus puntazzo. Next base: position 33,666,558 of record OZ023162.1, on the reverse strand, counting down.
AGGAACTTTCATTTGTTCTTCTGTTTTCCCATTCTCCTCAGTGTTTTTGTGAGGTTAGCAGAGCCGCCATATCCTCCTCACTGTGTCAATAAGATGTTAACACAAGACCAGCTTTAATCGATTGAACCACTCGGAGCAGAGAGGAGTCGCAGGTAGCATTACTAAGATTGTGTTTTTGGTCCATTCCTGTTGTCATCTGTGTAGCTCTCAATTGGACTCAATTGTTTCTCTTTTGTTCTATTCAGGAATATCTTTCCCTGCGGCATTAATTATCATCATTCTTTCACTAAGACAGAAAGAAAAACAAAATTCATTTTTTTGTTTGTATTTATATGTATAAAGGCTCCTGTTTCTATTCTAAAGCAAGCTTGTGTTGAGAGGAGTTTCCAAAAAGCCAAGTAAAAAGTCAAGGGCAAGAACAAGGTGTGCACCTGCACTGTGCTCTGTGAGGTGTACATGTTTATATGCATGTGTGCAAGTGTGTGTGTGTGTGTGTCTTTGAGTGGTGAATCAAAGACCTTGTGTGCAGGGCTGCACAGAGCTGATAGCTGACCCATCAAGCATGGCCCACCTAAAGCAAGAATAAAAAACACCCATATCAGAAAAAGCCCCAGCAGAGAGAATTTCTAAAGTGCTGTGCTGTACTGTGCACATCTAAAAGGCCCACGTCAGCCACAAAACACACTTCAAGTCCTCAGCCAACAATGGGCACTTACAAAAGGCGGAGCTGAGGGCAAAGAGACTGGGGAGTGAGAGAGATCGGTGGAACAGACTTATGTCCTTCACTCTTCAATCTACAGCCTTTCATGTTTGAGCTGTTTGCTTCCTGTCAGCAACACATTTCTGCTCTATGTTTTCTGGCGTGGAGGCAGAAGTCCCTTCTACCCTGTCTGCAAAGATCAGATTAATACAGTACAGTTTCGGTACAAAGGTTTGGCTCTACCAGAGGTGGATTCCTTTGACCTGGTCTGGGGCCTGATTATACTCACCAAACACTATGCGTTATGTAGTAATGATTTTATGATAGCCTTTGCTTTGTTTTTTATGTACAACGATGCACATGCAAGTGGGACGCAAGTTACTTAGTGACAGTATCACGTTCTGGCATCAACTTGGATTAAACAGTGGTGAACTAAAGATGTAGGTCATATTTGATCACCTCATGTTGTGAGGAGACTGTGCTCCAACTGAGTGAGCCCTAAGTCATTTTTTTCTTATTTTTGGTTTGCCTGGTCTTTTTAGATAATGATGCGATGTCACATGAATGTGACCATGGATAAAAAGAAAAAAAAAAGCGTTTTTTGGCTTTTTTCGCCCGAGTCATTGATGGTTTCACTCTTACAGAATTGAAACATCACCTCACACTCCAGGCTGTGGTACATGCACTGGGACATGCAGATCTTTTACTTTTGGGTCTCAGAAGCAGTCCTCACTTATTTTACAGCCAGTCAAGCATATATTATCTCTGGCCACAGCCAGCATCACCGATGGGTGTGGTTGGGTGTAGTCTGAAGTGGGCTTTGTTGCACCTTAAAAAAGCTAGGTGAAGAGTTAAACCTCTGAATGTCAGCAAAACAAGATTTTAAGGGGTGTTAAGCTACCCCATAAAACTGCTTTAAGATGATATGGTAAACTTGATAGCAAAAAGTTGCACTATCATTAATTTGGAGTTGTTTTTTTGGCCTGCTAGCAAACATTCTAGTTTATTTCTTATTTTCTCCAAACTCCTGTGGGAAATATCTGGCTGTTTAGCAGCTAAATGCCCCACTATGAGCAAATCTAATGAGCAAACTATCCTTACGGAGTACATTTGTCACTGGAGAGACTGCAGCAGAGGGATTCTATTTTTCTTATTTCCTTGCAGTCTTTTATGGTGGCGCTCCTTCGGTTGTGCTCATTTTGCAATAAACACATAGTGGTCTTTAGTTTATTCACATGTGTCAAAAGTGCAAGCAAGTGTGAAAGAAGAGTGGGAAGCTCGATGATCCAACGTGGGATGACAGTCAAACAATCAAACTGATGTGAAAACAGCAGTGATATTTTGTCTCATGTAATGAATGTGTTGCTGGAAATAAATTAATAAAGCGATTTAAACAAAGAAAAAAGTAATTTGTGTCTACACTGAAATATAATTGCAGCCATATAACAAGCAACTTAAGTCATTAATTAGTGTACGGCTTAGCAGGAACAATCAGCCAGATGATACAGTCAGGACTCCCTCGCTGCCAAGTTAAGTGCAGCTCCGTGTTTCTCTGCTCCCCCAGAGTGATGTTAATTGAGGCTCCATATGAAAATCCTATAATTGAACCTCTCTTAGGTCTTTTCTGGCTTATGATTACGAGGACTATGACTTTTCCAAACAGGAGAGAAAGACAGAAAAACACGTCAATGATCTGGTTTCTCCCTTCACATGTTCAGATTTATATCATATTTAATTATTTTGTAATCTAAATCTAAATCATCTAAATCTAAGGCAATAACGACAAACGCATTATAATTTAACAGCAACAGACAGATCATTGTTAAAAAATTTACTGTCTATGAATGTCTCACAATTGCATATACATTAGGAAATCATATTTTATAAGATCTTGTTTATTATTTGGGGCATCAGGTGTTACGGCATGTTTATGCATGTTGTGCATTCTTTGGGGGGAAGAGCAACAACACCAACAAAATTTGGATTCAACAATTTTTGAAATCAGTACTTCATCTCATAACAAGACTGAAATAGAGTCTCGGTGGCTTTTCCAGCCTGACAGAAATACACTTCTTAGGACTTACTTTGGACACACATTGATGGGACCAGGTTTATGGTTAAATAACTATACAAGTTGAAATTAATTCAAATGAAATGATCACTTCTTTTATTCATGTTGATATTTTTTATAAATGTTCCTACTTGTTGATGTTGTTGTCAAATAGCTGTTTTGATTTTAAATACTACACTCCATTGGCAATGCAGGTTAATTCCAGACTTGATTTGAGATTCTGGTAAAGCTAATCTAAATTGAAATGATGACTAAAGAGAGAAATATAGAAGTTTAAATGAGTAAATGATTGTGCATGTGAGAGAGAGAGAGAGAGAGAGAGAGAGAGAGAGAGAGAGATATGAGCCTGCCACTACAGTAGACTTGTTCCAGGGTGATAGCACAGGAGTGCAGAGGTTGTTTTATTGAATGCTGCTGTCTATAGAGCTGTTTGAATGCTGTTCATTGAGCTGTTCACTGCCTGAGTGTAAACACTGGAGTCACGAGGGAGAGGCAGAGGCAGCTTTTCTACAGATGAAAGGGAGATTGTCATGGTTTATGGCTATGCATCATGGGAGTTTGAAAAGGTACAGTATTCTGCTGCAGTGCATTTCAAACCAGGGGCTAAGAAACGACCAAGGCTCTCTGTAACAACGGTGATGTCATAAATTTCGGACACTCTAATATGGGAGCTGGTCAAAATGCTGTGATGTGATGTCATCCTTTGGTGTCTGAAGCCTTGTACTTGGCATTTCAGCTGCTGCCAACAATCCTGATTGGCTCTAACTGAGATCCCAAGAACACACTGTGGTTGCGCCATATCCTAAAGCAAACCCCGCTGTACTGAAGAAAACTTGAAAGTACTGATTTAGACCATAAACTCATTAGGAAACTGCTTATGTGTTTTAAAAATGGCAGTTGCTACCAAGTGGCTAAACAGGACAACAGAAGTTGTCATAGGCATTAAATGCCATCATGCCACAGAGACTCATTTACTCAGTAGTCCATCTTTGCAGGCCAACTTCATTTGCAAGTTATTCTAATTCTAACTCTACAACTATGAAAATATGTATAGTAATTCTGTAGTGAGATGCTTAATGGTGGTGACGTTTAAGGCAGGCATCCGCCATGTGGTTTGTTTATAGGCTAAAATTAGCTTTTTATTTCTAGTAATTTCATTAAAGCTTTGAAGTCTTTGCCACAGAGCTTATTTTCAGCAATATTCCAAAATCCAATGCAAAAATCCCAGGCTTTTTGTCGAGGGAACCAGGGCAATGCTAACTTCTGGGTTAGCCCACAAAATAAATCATCCCTTCACCAGTCTATACTTGTGTTAGCGGCTCATAAACTGGGCACAAAGTAAGGAACATCCTGAAAAGCAGCTGTATTTAGACTCTAAATTAGTCACAAGTATATTTAGAACAAAAATGTAACTAATCACAGTGTTGTCTCCCATTCCCTTAAAGAACCAGGTGCGGCAGGACCTTCCCGACCATTGCTATTAAACAGCAGCACTTTTCTGCAAGAGAGACAGTTACATGGTCCTCCGATACTGTATCCTGCCGTTTCACTATCATCTGTTCCATCAACAACTTTTTAACCACATATGAGAAAATACACTGATATTTAACTAAGGGGTGGGAGCCCTGCTGGTTATCCTTCTGTGTTTAGTAATGCATAGAGCTCAATCCATGGATCAGACGGGACTTAAAAGTTATCATTCTGATCAATAGTGGGTTGGATGCAGATGGGTACTAGACTAGACCCCTGAAGGTGTGCTGTGGTATCAGGCACCAAGAATTTAGCAGCAGATCCTTTAAGCAGGCACATGCACACATAGGGCCCAAGGGGTGCTTGAGCCCCTGCCCCTTTTAATGAATAAATAAATTCCTGTTGTGCTAAGGGATGTAAAAAAAAATGCCGGTATGAAAACGCCATGGTTCTCTACCATACGTATTTCGTACGTAATATGGTGGTGTGTGTGTTGTGAACCACAGACACTTCTCTGTCCGCTGCGCTCTGTCTCTCACAAAGGAGAGACAGAGAGAGAGGGAGGGAGGGAGAGAGAGAGAGAGAGAGAGAGAGGGAGATAGAGAGAGGGGGAAGAGAGAGAGAGAGAGAGAGAAGCCGCTGCCCCATCTAGAACTCCACCACACACCTAGATGAGATGTGACAGACCGACTTGAACCTTTGTGAGTTACAAATCCATTAACATAACTTCCTTGTGGGAGCTAACAAGTCACCTTCCACTTATTCGACGTGCTTAAATATGAGTCATATTTCAGGAGAGCGCCCATTTGTGCTTGTTAAGCTAACTGCTTGTTAATGAGAGTTAAGAATAATCTAGTACAATACATAATAATACAGCTGTCTGCGTTGGCTGTTTATCTTGCCACAAATCTTAAACTTCCTCCAGATATTGAGTTTATTGTGACTTTGCTAATGTAAACATTGCTGTTCCTACTAACAGTCACCGTAGTCATTTCTTGGTTTTGTCACATTTTCAGATGTGTAGCCTGTATTTCTACTTTGCACTTACCCTCCAATAAGTTGCCTAATAATAAACCAGTGTTTTATTGCTTTTTAAGAATTGCAGCTGAATTGCATGTCTTCCAAACCTCAGTATTATGATAATGTGAATAAACTCATGTTGACAATTTGTTGACACAAAAGAAATGGCAATTGCATATCACTCACAGCTACACAGGATACACAGCTAAGTAGTTAGCTAAGTAGTTAAACAAGTATTTTGTTTATTAATTTTACATTAATTAATCTACATATTGTGTTACACATGCACCCGGCCATCCACGTGATGTAAAAGAAATCGTGATTCATCAGCACAGTCCAGTTCTGATGCTCACGTGCCCGTTGTTGGCGCTTTGGGTGGTGGACAGGGGTCACCACGGGCACCCTGACTGGTCTGCGGCTATGCAGCCCCATACGCAACAAACTGCGATGCTGACACCTTTCTATCAGAACCAGCAACTTCTTCAGCAATTTGAGTAACAGTAGCTTGTCTTATGGATTGGACCACACAGGCTAGCCTTCACTCCCCATGAGCATCAATGAGCCCTGGCCACCAGGGCTGGACTGGGACAAAAAATCGGCCCTGGCATTTTTGGCTCAGACCGGCCCCTCATAATTAGCGGAGCACATCCGACTTGTTATTTATGTATGTGTTCCCCGAAGGAATGTATTTTACTATTATCCCAAACCCAACTTTAATTATTGTGAGGTGTGCATATGTTTACTGACTTGACTGGAAAAACGCTCACAAACCCTTTCAATCCTATAACTAGGTCTTTAGAAGTCTGTCAAAGAACCATTGTGGAAAGCAAATAAGTACATTTACTCAACACATAGTTCTACCTCCTTAGGTATATTCTACTTCAAGCATTATGTATCATCAGCATCCTAAATCTCCGACGTTTAGCGTCTATTGTTAACTCCACCACTTTTGTCTGCTCTGTGTAGTTCAATTGATTATTTTATCCTTTTTATTGAAATCATCTCGAATAAGTATTTTCTGAATTTCCCTGATATAGCAGCTCAATTCTAATTCTCCAGGTTAAAAGATGCCCCTTCCTTTAAAAAGATATTACATGCATTTTTATCAGGCTAAAAACAGGGCTGTTTTATGAACTCATGCAAAGCAACTTGTCTTAAAAGCATTTAACACTGTGTTACTCTTATTCAATGTGGGCATGCCTTTTGCTAATAATACTTTTATACTTTTTTTTACACTTACTTTAGTAATGCTTAAATTGCAAAGCTTTTATTTATCATTTAGCAGTTTTAAAATCTGTTTTTTTAAAACATGTTTAACCACAGCATAGAGGGTTGCAACAAATTCAAACTACTATGCAGCCTGTCAACACACCTTTAACCTAAATATCTAAAATGCCATGATGGAGCCTAAAATGGACACTTGCTGCTCATCCAACACTTCTCAGCCTTGACCGTTTGCTATTTTATCAGAATAAGGTGTCGTGGCTGCCAGATTTTGTGAACTATGCAATACCAATTAATATTGATACTAATCAATCGTCATTGCTCATCATTCTCATGTAAGTAGAGTTTTCAAGGGGCCTGAAAATTACAAACCGACCCGGCCAGCGGGTTTTTAAGCCCGAACCCGACGCAGTCCGACATACCAGCATCAATTGTCTCTTCACCACACGCGAAGCCGGCCTGAACCCGCGGGTCCGGTCGGGTTGTCGGGCCGGTCCGACCCGTTGAGAACTCTAGCCTACATGTAATAGAGCTAACGTTACCTCCATCACCTCACAGTCCCTGTATTATCCTAACGTTACTACCTGCTTACCGGCTGTACTACACTGTCCCTGTCAGTCAGCCTGCATCTCTGGCTGCTCCTCTCCCTGCCCGCTGCTGCTGTCTTCACCTTCCACCTGTCCTTGCTGGAGCACTGCTGTCACAGAGGACGTGGAGGCTACAGCAGCCCCTCCAGCGCACATGTCTGGGATTTTAGCACATTTTGCAGCACAGTGAGATTCTTCACTCTCTTAGCACGCAACTCTATGGTTGCTCCACGTTGCCACTCCTCACGCTCAACACAGTGAAACGAGCAGAAGTTACAGCTGACAGCCAGGGAGGGGTGGGGCCGCTTTCGTACGATATATCCTGATTGGTTCAGTCCACTGTCTATATTGAAGATGGACCAATGGGCCGTCCCCTCTAAATTGTGCTCTTAGAAAAGATTTAAATAAAAAAAAAAAAAAAAAAAAAGAGGAGAGCTGAGAGATTTCATTGAAATAGCTCAATGTCCTTCAAGAAAATTCAACCAATGGGCCGTCGCGTTCGATAAAAATGATTTATAACATACATTTTTGATTAAATTATGACAGCCCGGCCCAAAAATGTGCGTCGGCCCACCGGGCATTGCCCGGTACGCCAGATGGCCAGTCCATGCCTGCTGGCCACCCATGACCCTGTTGCCAATTCACCACGGTTCCTTCCTTGGACCACTTTTGATAGATACTGACCACTGCAGACCGGGAACACCCCACAAGAGCTGCAGTTCTGGAGATGCTCTGACCCAGTCGTCTTGCCATCACAATTTGTCTCTTGTCAAACTTGCTGAAATCCTTACGCTTGCCCATTTTTCCTCCTTCTAACACATCAAATTTGAGGAAAATATGTTTACTTGCTGCCTAATATATCCCACCCACTAACAGGTGCCATGATGAAGAGATAGTCAGTGTTATTCACTTCACCTGTTAGTGGTCATAATGTTATGCCTGATCAGTGTATCTCTACATTAACATTATGCACATTTGCACACAAGGAACAGTCTACACACACCACACGCCTACATAAACTTCACTGATTATTTAAAATTCTGACAGGACCGGTTAGTATTTCATGTTAATTAATGTTCTGTGTTTTTCTATACATCAAAAGGTCACACAGTCTAGATTCATACAGTAGATTAGTTTAGAGTAAAGCAGCTGTCCCCTTGATAAATCCTGAAATCCCGTTTTATATTATTACAGAAGCTAAAAGTTGAATTCTGTATCATCTGGAGCAGGGGTCTGCAACACCTCATCATTGCTGTTGTAGTCCTACAGTAATTCTAACATTGTCCCGACAGTAATAATGTGCAGCCTAGACACATAATAGTATCTGTTCTATCAAGGCATGATTAATTGAATGATCCTGAGCTAAAACCATTGTGTAGTTGAGGATAAAAAAAAGGTACTAACTCACGCTGAAATGGGCTAAAATAAAATCTAAACAGTCCTTCGTTTTAATGTTTCACTGTTACTGTTTATAAATATAGGCTGCTGCTATGTGTTTTATTCATTATATAAATGAGGCTACCTTTTGTACATTTTCACAAAAACAGAGAGGACTTAAGTAGGTCTGCATGTAAAGTTCTGTATTGCTACTCTATTTCTATTAACTGTAGGCTTATTCTTTTGTTTCATAAATGCGTCAAAACATGGCATCATTGAAATGTACTTATACTGTAAGCATAAGTAGCCCGCAGCAGAGTTGTCACATAATGTGAAAATTTAATTAATGCTCATTTAGACCTATTAATAATCTTGACTAATTTAGACTGTCTAGTCTGCATGACCTTCATTAAGACACAAATATGTTTTGCGGCTCCAGACAGATTTTTTTGGCGGGGGACAGGGGCAAAAATGGCTCTTTTGATTGTAAAGGTTGCTGACCCCTGCTCTGGAGGGTTTACTCCTTAGCTTTTAGTTATACTGATTAAATGTGCCACAATATTTTCTGAAGCGACATTACTGTGTGCAAGGAATTGTTTAAAATGACTGACAGCCGCCTCTCTAATCATAAAATCAGAGTGTACTTATGTTGTCTACCCGCCTGCTGAGGTGCAGCTTACATCTAAATAATACATTTAAATGAGACAGACTGCGCTATTGACTTTCCACTTGCCATTGCAACGCAACTGACCACACCTCACTTTAAGACCAACACACCCAGGGGGGCACACATGGGCACAGGTACATTTGCTTCCTACACAATGTGGACACTGGGCATGAAAATGACAACTGTGTCGATCTGAAATTAGCAATGACATTTGCACTATGCTGTGCATAAGATAGAGCTCGCTGTCAGGAATTAAACTACTAACCGCAATATCCGCAGACTCCATTACAGATCATGTGATTTTAAGAGTTGGTGTGTGAGGAGAAACTTAAACTGTGAAAGGTCTACAGCAAATCACAAATCGTTCAAGCCTTCCTGTATATTTTCTGTACCAGCCTGTCTGCTTCAGTTTCTGAAGTGTGTCCTATGGGTGGATTACACATCTGGCATTTTTAGTGTGTGATGGCTGCATTGCTCGACTGCTGCAGCTAGCTACGCTGCAACATGGCAGCTACTGCCAGCCCTATCTTTTTACAAGGAGTTTTGATTATCAATAAAAAGTGATAGCAACTTTCCTTTACCCCTGTTGGAAGAGGGAGAAACCGTGAGGGAGAGAAGGAAAGAAAGAAAGAAAAAGAGAATGCAAAGGAAGAACCAACTGCCCCTCACAACAAGTGTGTATTCTCTTCATGTATGTGACATATTCTACAGGTACAGACTTAAACCGTGGTGAAATTGTGGAATGATGTTGACTTGACTGTCAACAGGTCATTGTCCTTTAGTGGTAAAAACAGGCGAGGCTCCAAATCTGTAGATGACACAGGCGTAAGCCATGCTACTCACATCGGCAATGTGGCTTCTTTAATCTGTTAACATGGATGCCAAAATGAAAAGCAAGATGTTCAGCCACGCAGGCAGTGTGTTTAGCCCGTTACATCCCAACAGCTGTTGGAACACTGTTATGACTGGTTTAATCATTTACATTTAATTTACTAAAGACAAACACACACTCCTCCTTGAACCGGCACCTTATCGTGGTGGAGGGGTTTGAGCACCTGAATGATCCTAGGAGCTATGTTGTCCGGGGCTTAATGCCCCTGGTAGGGTCTCCCAAGGCAGACAGGTCCTAGGTGACGGGTCAGACCAAGATCGGTTCCAAAGCCCCTGATGAACAAGATGACAACGAGGAAGTTTACGGGAATGCCCGGAATGGTGTCACCGGGGCTCCACCCTGGAGCCAGGCCTGGGGTTGGGGCTCGAAAGCGAGCGCCTGGTGGCCAGGCCCACGGGACCACGCAGCCCAAACAAGCGACGTGGGCCCTCCCTCCAGTAGGCTCACCACCAATAGGAGGGTTTAGAGGGGGCCGGTGCTTTGTGATTTGGGTGGCTGTCGTGGGCCCCGACGACCCAATCCCCGGACAGTGACTCTAGCCGTGGGGACATGGAATGTCACCTCGTTGGGGGGGAAAGAGCCTGAGCAAGTGCAGGAGGTTGAGCGGTAATGGCTAGAGATAGTCGGGCTCACCTCCACACACAGTCTGGGCTCTGGAACCCAACTCCTTGAGAGGGGCTGGACTCTCTTCTACTCTGGAGTTGCACGCGGTGAGAGATGGCGAGCTGGTGTGGGCTTGCTTTTAGTTCCCCAGCTCAGCTGCCATGTGTTGGAGTTCACCCCAGTGAACATGAGGGTCGCCTCCCTGCGCCTTCGGGTCAGGGATAGGTCTCTCACTGTTGCTTCGGCTTACGGGCTGAACAGCAGTGCAGAGTACCCGGCCTTCTTGGAGGCCCTAGGAGGGGTACTGGAAAGTGCCCCAACTGGGGACTCCGTCGTTCTACGTCGTTAGGTTTGCATTGCTGGCAGTAAGTCAGACCGGTTCCCAGTGCATGTTGGACTCTAGCAGGGCTGCCCTTTGTTGCCAGTTCTGTTCATTATTTTTATGGACAGAATTTCTAGGCGCAGCCAGGGACCGGAGGGGGTCTGGTTTGGGAGCCACAGGATTTCATCTCTGCTTTTCGTGGGTGATGTTGTCTTGTTGGCTCCTTCGAGCCAGGACCTCAAACATGTCCTGGGGTGGTTTGACCTGCTCCCTCCGGGTTGGAGGAGAGCTCCTGCCTCAAGTGGAAGAGTTTAAGTATCGTGGGATCTTGTTCATGAGTGAGGGAAGGATGGAGCGCGAGATTGAAAGGCGAATCGGTGCAGCAGCCGCAGTAATGCGGTTGTTGTATCGGTCTGTCGTGGTGAAGAGAGAGCTGAGCCGAAAGGCAAAGCTCTCGATTTACCGGTCAATCTACGTTCCTACCCTCACCTGTAGCCATGAACTTTGGGTCATGACCGAAAGAATAAGATCCCGGATACAAGCGGCCGAAATGAGTTTCCTCCGCAGGGTGGCGAGGCGCTCCCTTAGAGATAGGGTGAGGAGCTCTGTCACCCAGAGGAGCTCGGAGTAGAGCCGCTGCTCCTCCACATCGAGAGGAGCCAGCTGAGGTGGCTCGGGCATCTGTATCGGATGCCCCCTGGACGCCTCCCTCGGGAGGTGTTCCTGGCATGTCCCGTCCGGAGAAGACCCCGAGAAAGACCCAGGACACGCTGGAGTGACTATGTCGCTCGGTTGACCTGGGAACGCCTTGGGATATCTAATTCCATCACCTCTCCATTTTTTTGTTCAGCATCGGCTTCCTTTTTTTTATCATAGATGATGAATACATAAATAAATACATTTGAATTAAAAAACTATATATAGACACATGTATAAACATATAAACACATTCTGAACTATGCATTATATATATATTAGACAAAACTAAATTTGATACAGTGTGTACATGCACAATTCCACTGTTTTTCCTTTAAACAGTTTTCTTCTTAAAATCTTGTTTATGAGCCTCGTAGTGAGATCATGTTTTTGTTTCATACAGGTCTGATTATTATTATAATCATTATTCATATTATTTTTACTTGTATTGTTCGAGATTACCTTTATCTTTGTGTTGGACATTGAACTTCACTGTGCTTAAAAAACTCAATTTGAGAGAGATAGAGAGAAACCATCAGTGGAAAAGGAAATTTAGATATCCATGCCCGTGTGGGGATATGCTGCCTAACACCATATCCTGGTCAATGAGATCTTGACAGGCTGCTGCTATCTAATCAACCACTCCACCATTTTAATCCTCTGGCCCAGTCTATTGCCTTCCCCAATTTCCTCCTCTCTGAAAGGCAATCACAGAGAGTAGGGTATTTTAATAGCTATTTGGCAGGACGCACTTGAAGGCGCCATGAGCGCAGTACAAGAATCTTTCATTAGATTGTCATCTTTGAGTGATGTGAAGCACTCTGGATGGCACCAGCACAGGGGCAGGGGAGGGGCAGCGGAGTGGAGGGTAGAGCTGTGACCTTGCTCACATGATCAGATGGATAACACAACAAGCACATCTATCTACCTAACTCATACTGACTGTAGTATGACACATAACAAGAGTCTACTACTTACCATTTCTGACAAGCCAAACAAGATAAGGTCCAAATTATACTGCAGACACATTCTCATTTCATATTGTCGCAGTGTCCTGCAGGGTTGTGTTCAAAAACAGTAGCTTTGAATTGTAACTTTGTGTCAGTTGACTGACATGTTCTATAGCTGCTGCTTCTTTGCAGCCAAAAAATAAGCTTTTTCAACATTCATCCCCCTTATCCATCTTTATTATTTACAATTGAAAACTTTTGGACAACATATCTTCATACCTAAACGACTGAATATGTTGATTCGCAGTGACTCCAAAAACATATACATATATCACTGTACCTAAAGCAACATGACCATTGCAGCATACCATTGACAGGAGAATTGGACCTTCATTTTACAGTTGCGGGATTATAACTGCTTGGTAAGTATGAAAACATTGTGACTTAAATAACTACTACCATGAACGGTACGTACAGTACATAAGTAACTTTGTTAGGTACCTAATTACATTTAACTCGGTTGGTAACAGTGGTATGAACATTTCTCTATTATAGGATGAAGTGATGCGGACGTGGAATATTCTGAATTGATGTAGAGACTACATCAATAACAGGAGCATAATTGGGATTTTGTGGTTCATGTTGATTGTTGATTTTGACAGTAAATATCAAAACATCTCTCTCAAGGTCTGAATTGTGGGCAGACATTTGGCTAATGCGACGACAATTATTAACCACTTAAGCTGTGTTCACCTGAAGCTAACATCTGCTGAGTGAGAGAGGTATGTGTGGCAAAGTCATTTTTACGATGTTGCCACATTCAGTAAGTGCGCTGTCTTTGAACTACCATGTGAGTAATGAATAAATAAATAATATTCTTTGTGACTGCATCCCATAAATCTTGCAGAAAGATTCATGTTTTGTTTATTTTTTGTTTATGTACCGAGCTGGGTTACACAGACACTGGTATTGAAGAGATGCAGTTTTTAGACTGTAAACTGTTGTAGTCTAAATATTGAAAAGACTTTCTGAAAAAAAGGGAATTTAAATGGTGACATGATGAGATGCATCAAGATACTTTGAAATTGTTCCACATCTGAATTGTTGGCAGGTGAATCGAATCACATCATTAGACCGGTGATGATTCACACCTCTAGTCAGTAAGTTATGAGAACATCATTGTTAAATTTCTGGTTACACTCTGCATGAACAGTGGTCTCTTGGATGAAAATCCTGTGCTTGTTTTAAGCAAGTTTTTCTTCCCTTATACTACTTGACTTCCTCCTTTGCTGCTGTTAAATTTACTATGGCCACTAGAGGGTGCTGTTTATCAAGAAACATAAACATAGGTCATAAAAAGGTGATTTCACAGTGGACTTTTGTGGTCGATTTTTTAATGAGGACGAAATGATTTTCCATGGATCTCAGTCTTGTTGCATACAATTACTTGCTAATGAAATTTGACATATTGACCCTATCTCAGTCTCACAGACCCTTAAGCTGTAAGATCCTGTTTTCATCCTCAGCACACCGCTGTTAAACATGGTTTTAATTTTATTCCTTATTCAACCCATGGTTGTAATGAGACAAATGACAGGCATTAGGAATCCCTATAACAATTATAAGGAGATAGCCAATCCTCTCACTGATGGTCTCGTTTGCTTATATAAATAGATGCATAAGCACATACAGAGGCATCAGTATTCAATCATAGGAATAAAATGGCAAATGTTTACTACAGGTCTGTGACAAGACACCATCTTCATTTTGCTGCATTAGAGTGTGACGTATTAGATGCTGTCTGCTACCCCGACCTCTACACCCATATTTTTAACATTGCTACATAAAGAGTGCACTACTTGCAATTATAGTATGCTTCAGATGAGGTAATGTAACTTAGCCACTGGGTTAAGGTCATGGAAAATAGGTGTTCAAATAATGACAGTGCTGACTTTGAGACATGATGCTGATGAAGGCAAATGCTTTGTACTTCCTCCTCCCCAAGATCCACCCTTTCATTTACACAGCACTGTATGAAGGTCACGCTGATCTCTACCATTTAGCATTGCCGTGTAATGTAAAACTCAAATGCAGAAAACTCCATATGGATGTAATTTGTAGAAGAATGACTTGACATTGTTGGGAAAAAGGAACAGAAGAAACAAGAACTGGCAAGGCACTAACAGCTTACAATGACTTAACAGCTTTCCTTTTCACAACTGGATGCTCTGCTATACACACAGCAGCAGAATGAATGAAGAAATAAATTGTGCCCTTTACTGTATTGCAAACTAAGTTTAGCCCAAAGTGTAACCAATGCAATGAACTCTTCGAAGAAAATCCAAGTCGACCTCTCCCTCTCTGACAGTGCAAAAAGAATGAATGAACCAAAGGGGAAAGATATGCATGTTTATGTTAATGAAGCTCATGCATAGTGTAGCATTGGCATTTAGCTTTGGTTGAATTGATTATCCTCTACTTCATGTATCCTTCCTAATCATATCATTTCTCAGCCCCTCAGTCATTTAGTGTGCATGAGATTATTAGTCAAGTGACACCACAATATACCTACAGGCCGCTGCATGTAAACATGGTTCAGTAGTTTTACAGCAACAACATGTAAGTTCAACCACTCATAATATGCTTTGGCAGCTCATTATTACAAGCTCAAAGCTAAGCAGAGACATTTAAACTGTGAGAAACCTGCACATATTGCAAATTAGCAGAAAAATACCTCAAAGTGATGGGGCAGCTGCTACCACAGGGTGTGACTGTTACCTATTTGTCTTGGAAACTGTTTTAGCATTGACAGATGCTTCCTAATCAATCTCTTCCATCAGTGCAGACAGGGACTGAAGATAGAACTGTGCTTTATTGAACTGAGGTGGAGTCTGGCTCAGCTACAGCAGTTGAGGGTATTGATCCATCAGTCGATACCCTGCGCTATTCGTGGCCAAACCCTTGCGGACTGTTGTCTGTATCTGTATCATGCGCTCTTCAGGGAGATTGCTGTTTGGTCTTGGCTCTCATCTTTATATGGTCAGCTGGGATTCATGCTCAGACTGCATGCACTGGGAAGGCTCTCATTAAGTTAGAACACTGTCAAAGTAATCACAACACAGTGTTGTGTAATCACCACACATGTTGACCAAAGTGGTTCATAAGATCTCTATGAAATAGATTTTAACCAAACATTCACAAACATTAAAAATAAGAGTATCGTATTAACAGCACACAACATACCCAACACAACAATTAGACTGAATTTCCCTTTTGTTAATTTCAATCATCCAGCTAGCCTGGTTCTGTTAAAGGGGATCAACATCCATCTACCAGCACCTTCTAAACATGATATATCTCATTTATTAAATTCGTATTTTCATCCCTTACTGGGAGGTAAAACCTGGGACCTGCTGCCCCTCAGCCAGTAGATTCATAAAAGGTAAAAGTAATTATTATTGAGCTTTCTGAGAAGTTCTAGCAGATAGATTGTATTACATGTACAGAGCCACACTAGTCTGTATGCTACACCAGGCAGCAGCTTCATATTTAGCTACCGACAAGGATATCAATCTTCAACAATAATAACAGAAGGCATTCAGTGGTAGATTTATCATTATGGATTATTTTACAGTCTTCAAATCTCAAAGGGAAATGATGCTACTGAAGCCCTCATTTTCATTATAGTTTCC
Organism: Diplodus puntazzo; assembly: GCA_963678695.2. NCBI lineage: Eukaryota > Metazoa > Chordata > Actinopteri > Spariformes > Sparidae > Diplodus > Diplodus puntazzo. The sequence continues at coordinate 33,650,287 of OZ023162.1, read as the reverse complement.
CTTTGGACAAAAACGAAGAAAGTCTCTGACATGCAGCTTTCCAAAGATATTAGTCGCACTTTATTTTACAGTATGTTAATAAGACGTAACGGGCCATACTTTTTTTTAATTTGGACAAAACAAGACGTAAAGGGCCGTACTTTGTATCAAATTAGACAAAACAAGATGCTAAACTTGACGTAACAAGCTTTACTTTGTGTAGCCAAGTGAACCGGGGTTACTGTGCTTTTTTGTGTTAGCTGTGCCCTAATAAAATGTGTACTGTCACTTTAGGGCCAGCCAGGTAGAGAATCTCGCGAGGATCAGGAAATCACATGAGACATGATAACACCCGCGAACCGCCGTCTTCCTAACGCAGAGCTGGACTCTGTGTGGAGAGAAGCCTTCAACCGGGTGCAAGAGGCAGAGCTCACTAAGAAGATGTCTGTGACTCGTGTAGCTGGCAAACACAAAGTACATGTACCTGCTTCATCTGTTTCCACCGTCTATGTAAGAGGCCATAAAACCCAGACAGAGGGTGGGGGCGTCATGTAATTTGAACCGGGGAACATTCCACTTCCTGGTGGGTTGATAGTTGTTCCTACAGTGATATCATCCGACAATCACATTTTTCCAGTTCAAGTAGTCAACTTTTCACCAGAAGATGTCTGGCTCTCCCCAAAGACTAGGCTTGGTATTCTTAGCCAGTGTCAGTGTGTTGAGGGTGACCCCTACGAGGTAAAGTTTCAGCGTATCTCTGCTAATCATGAGGAAGTGGTAGTTAACCGGAGAGATGATGAGGGATCTAACAGTGACGCACAGACTTTACTTGGCCGCTTACACTTAGGAGGTACACCAGAGCAACAGAAAGAGCTAATGGCAGTTTTGATGAAGTATGCAGATGTGTTCGCAGCTAATGATGAAGATCTGGGATACACTGATCGAGTGAAACATGAAATCCCGCTGCTGGATGAAACACCAGTCTCCCAACCGTACCGCCGTATACCACCTAATCAGTACAAAGAGGTTAAAGAGCACATTTCTGACCTGTTGAGGAAGGGAGTGAATCAGCAGAGTTCAAGCTTGTATGCTTCACCAATCGTTCTCGTGCGCAAGCCTGATGGAAGTTTGAGGCTATGCATAGATTACCGGAGGCTGATTTCGAAAACAAGGCGTGATGCATTTCCACTTCCGCGCATCGATGAGAGTCTGGATGCCCTGAGTGGTGCGGCTTTCTTCTCGACCATCGATCTCGCAAGCGGATACCACCAGGTCGTGATGAATAAGAAAGATAGAGACAAGACAGTGTTCACAACACCATTTGGACTGTACGAGTACCTACGGATGCCCTTCGGGCTATGTAACGCCCCTGCGACGTTTCAACGTTTGGTGCAGGCCACGATGAGTGATTTAGCCTTTCAGATTGTGTTGATTTATTTAGATGATTTGCTTGTGTTTTCTCCAACCTTCCAGGACCACTTGGTGAGACTTGAGACTGTTCTGAAGAGGTTGAAAGAGACAGGTCTGAAAGTTAAAGTGGCAAAGTGCCATTTTCTCCAACCTAAGGTTAGGTTCCTTGGCCACCAGGTCTCCGCCCAAGGTATACACACAGATCCAGAAAAGATAAGTGCAGTGAAGTCATGGCCCATCCCTAGCACTGTAAAAGAGCTTAGGTCGTTTTTGGAGTTTTGCAGTTACTATAGGAGGTTCATAGAGGGGTTTTCACAGATTGCAGGGCCCCTCCATGATGTTGTAACTGCATGTGTCAAGGAGAGCTGCCAGGTCAGGGCTAATCAGTTGTTCAGGTCGTCTTGGACACCAGAGTGTCTAAGAGCTTTTGAGCATTTGAAAGAAAAGCTAACCAGTGCTCCCACACTAGGCTATGCAGATTTCATTCTTCGTTTTATACTAGAGACAGATGCTAGCAGCCTGGGTTTAGGGGCGGTTCTGTATCAGGAACAAGGGGGGAAGAAGACAGTTATAGCCTATGCCAGTAGGAGGCTCAGAGGGGCAGAAAAGAATGATCAAAATTATAGCAGCATGAAGCTTGAGCTCCTAGCCCTAAAGTGGGCAGTCACTGAGAAATTTAGTTATTTAGTTAATTTAAGTTATCTTTTGGGGTCAAAGTTCACTATCATCACCGATAACAACCCCCTGTGCCACCTCTCAACAGCCAGTTTAGGAGCCATTCAGCAGCGTTGGGTTTCTCAGTTGGCCGTGTTTGATTTTGATGTAAAGTATTTCCCCGGCCGGTGTAATACTGCTGCTGATGCCCTTTCTCGGCGACCAGCAAATGATGAGCCAGAACCTGATAGTGAGGATGCAGAATATGATGGGTGTATAGCCATATGTAATACTCTCAGGCCAGGTACAGCCCTAGACTTAGATCTAGCGACAGCAGGTGTTGAATGGTGCACGCTCAGACAGTTGAGTGCGTCTGAGGTCAGTGAGACAGGGACTAACAGTACAGTCCAGGATAACACTCCCACACTCCCTGGATATTCCAAAGCAGAGCTCCAGAACTTCCAAGAGTCCGACCCAGCGCTCGGAGTTTTGAGAGGGTTCTGGGATAAACAAAGGAAACCAACTTACCAAGAAAAGAAAACTCTGACAAAGCCAGTCTGTTCCTTGCTGAAACAGTGGTCGCGACTACAAGAGAAAGATGGACTTTAGATGAACAGTGAGTGAAGAGATGTCAGAGGTGTGTATTAACAAAAATGCCACAGCCAAAGATTCAGGCACCACAGACTCCAGATGGTCGTGAAAATGTACTTGTGATGACAGATGTATTTACCAAATTCAGTCAGGCCTTTGCCACGCGTGATCAGAAGTCAGATACCACTGCTAAAGTCATCCTGAAAGAGTAGTTTCTAAAGTATGGAGTACCAGAACGCCTGCACTCTGATCAAGGCAGGAATTTTGAAAGTGCTGTGATTGCAGATTTATGTAGACTGTATGGAGTGAAGAAAACCCGAACAACACCACATCACCCTCAAGGGAACCCCCAGTGTGAAAGGTTCAATTGCACTCTGCATGATCTTTTGCGTACACTTCCCCCTGAGGAGAAGCGGTGTTCGCCCGAACACCTGTCAGAGCTAGTGTATGCGTACAATGTCACACCACACTCGACCATGGTGTATTCACCCTATTTTTTGCTGTTCGGAGTTCACCCCCATCTTCCTATTGATGCACTGCTGGGCCATGAACAGGAGAACAGTGATAAACCAGACTGGTTGGCTGTACACCAGGAGCGTCTTCAAAATGTGCATGCCAGAGCGAGAGAATGTGCTGAACGAAAGGCTGAAGAGAGACTAGCTCAGCAGCAAGAGCGCGTGTACTGTCCAGATGTTGAGGTGGGACAGCCATCTCCGCCATCGTCCACCAGGAAGGAACAAGATCCAAGACACTTGGTCAGCCACGGTGTACAAGGTTGTTGAGATCCAAGGGACCACGTACACGGTGAAGCCTCTAGAGGGTGGGCCGGTAAAAAGGGTGCATAGATCTAACCTGCGGCCATGTGTGGGTCCTGTGCCAGTGCCAAGGCGACGTCGTCATTCATCCACTCCTGTGAATGAACCTGCCCCAAGGCAGGTGTTGGAAATGGAGTTGATGGAGCCAGAGTTCATTTTGGAAGAGAGAGTGACATATCCAGCAGCTGAGCCAGTTACAACTCAGGAGTTTGACAATGTGAATCCAGTGATTGTTGAGACAGGATACCATGAAGAGACTGAGAGTATGGAAAAGAGTGAGGATGGACGTGGGAAGGAGATGAGTGACATACCGGAGAGCTTGGAGACGGAACCATTGCCCTGTTCTCATCCACTGTCAGAACCTCCCTCTACACCTGCAGAGAAGCCAGAGGAGAGGCCTGTTCCTGCTCCACGTAGGAGCCAGAGACCAACAGCTGGAAAGAACAGAAACCCTTTTAACTTACCCATGTCTGCATGCAATGCAGTGTCTTTTAGTCCAGATTTACTGTCTCAGGTGTTAGCTGGCATAGTCATTTATTCATCACAACTTAAAGGGGCTAGGGATACAGAAGTCACCGAGGACGTTGACTTATAGCAGGGAGAATGTAGCCAAGTGAACCGGGGTTACTGTGTTTTTTTGTGTTAGCTGTGCCCTAATAAAATGTTTACTGTCACTTTAAGGCCAGCCAGGTAGAGAATCTTGTGAGAATCAGGAAATCACATGAGACGTGATAACACCCGCGAACCGTCATCTTCCTAACGCAAACAATGGCGGAGATGTGTATTTCTTGTCTGTGAGAGTGTGTGAAGAGTTGAACCGTTGGAACCGTGTATCACAGCGAAAGTATGTGACCGAGTAAAAGGGTTAGAGCGGACCGGTAACTGAGCCGTCTGACGGACATATGTGACTGAAGACTTCGTGTTTATTTCTCGTCGGTCAAGGGTTTGTTTGTTGTCTCCAGTGTGTCGGGAGCCACCCTAGACGATTGTTTTTCGGAAAGCTTTAATAGCTCAGCAAACCTGTAGAGAAGGACTTCCAGAGAGCGACCATCAGCTCCTCACGAGCAGCGTGTGTTTGAGCTGGAGCTTAGCTACAAGCAGCTGTGGAGGTCCCAGGGCCCTGTGTGAAGAGCCGCCACAGTGACGCATCGTGAGCCACACAGCGCCCTTTAGCCCTGTGCTGGCAGGGCTCTGGAGCACTGGAGGCCGTCCACAAGGGTCAGAAAAGTGACCCTCTAAGAAAGTCTAAAAGGGTCTAACAGTGAGAGGGACCACGTTATTTTACAGTACAGTTCTGTTGATATGTGCCACTAATTACCTCCTAGGTAGGCCTAATAACACTGTAATAAGGGTCTAACAGTGAGCAGCACCACTTCATTTTACAGTACAGTTCTGTTGTTATGTGCCACTAATTACCTCCTAAGTAGGCCTAGTAACACTGTAATAACAGTCTTACAGCGAGCGGTACCACTTTATTTTACAGTACAGTTCTGTTGTTATGTGCCACTAATTACCTCCTAAGTAGGCCTGATAACACTGCAATAACGGTCTAACAGTGAGCGGAACCACTTTATTTTACAGTACAGTTCTGTTGTTATGTGCCACTTATTACCTCCTAAGTAGGCCTGATAACATTGTAATAACGGTCTAACAGGGAGAAGGTCTTCACTTTATTTTACAGTACAGTTCTGTTGTAATGTGCCACAAATTACCCTGCAAGTAAGTATAACAAGACTGTAATAAGGGTCTAACAGTGGGAAATAAAGATGCAATGTCCTTGCAGCTTCAGTAGCTGGTCTAATGTTACAGGGGTTGGATAGTGACGTGGCTTTAAATGGTGTGATGTCTTAACTATGGGAGTAGAGTGTCGAGGAAGCCACCTACAAACTCCACAAGACTCCAGAGAGCATCAAGGTTACCAGGGACGTGTATAGCAGCGACCAGATATGAACCGATATGGTTTGACTTTAGTTAAGGTACTGTTTTCTTCTAATGATCAATAAATGACTCTGTAAGAAAGTGAAACTATGTTAAATAAACTCAAATAAATGTATTCTCCTCTGAACTCTGTGTGTTTTTTCCGACTATTATAAAGGCCATGCCTAATATAATATGTGCATTCGTCTAATTAAGCTATAGGCCGATGTTGGTAGCATTATATTATATGTATTATGTATAATTTGGTAATGAGGGTAGAATAGCGTCTAACTAGCGTATTTTGTATCTGATATGAATTTTTGTGTGATTTCTAATTAGATTAAGATCTTGTAAAATGCTGTCTAATAGTGTATTAGGATCTCCGGTTTGGTTTGTAATTACAGTATAATTTGGTATAATAGTGTCTAAGTATAGTCTATATTTTAAGTAATAAGACTTTATATGCAGTTTCTGATTACAGCATAATTTGTGTAGGCTATAAGGTGTCTAATTACAGTATGATTTTCTTGTTTACTGTCCAATTAAGATTACATTATTTCTAGTTGTCTAAATTGACACAAAATACATCTTGTTACATCTTATTAGCGTCTTGTTTTGTCTAATTTGATACAAAGTACGACTTCTTACGTTTTATTAGCATATTGTTTTGTGTAATTTGATACAAAGTAAAGCTTGTTACGTTTTATTAGCGTCTTGTTTTGTCTAATTTGATACAACGTACGGACCGTTATGTCTTATTAACGTACTGTAAAATAAAGTGCGACCCAGATATTTAGTTAGTCTTAAAGAAAATATTTTGATGTCATGTATGACATCTTGGACCCCATTGGACGAGGTCAGGTGGTCATGCATTAGTTACCACCTCCGCCAAGGATAATCTTTTTCACCCATGCCTGTTTCCACAAAGCTTGGATGGAAGATGGATCCTGGCCCCATTACCTTTTTGTGCGGATTCAGATAAAGGGAGGGATTCACACATTTTTTTCACTTTCTTTAACATTGAGAGATGTATTTTTTAGATATTTTCATACATTTCTCAGGGAATAATTTGTGGATCTTGATGAAAAACATCTGCCATATATGGGCGGCTGGTGTGTATGAGTGAGTGCAATTTGTTGCAGATCCAAATAAAAAATCTGAATCTAGCAGATTTAAAAAAAAATATATTTTTTATTGGATTAGGCTTGATTGAATTCGCCTTGGTGGAGGTGTGCGCTCTACTTAGCCATTTGAGTGTAACATTTGTTAAGTGTGAATGTGCACAAAACTGATAAGGTCCTGTCTCTCTGTTCAGCAACACAACCATGCAAGATGCAGTCATGAAACCATTTTTTTTAAATCTGTATGTATATCTGTATGTATGTATGTCAATGTGGTTCACAGCATATGACACATATGAGCATGACAGTATCAGTGTTGCAGAAACCTTAACTACTGCTTTTTATACACAGGCGTGATATGGAAACTTGAAGCCCCGAAATTTCACCAGCCATCACTGCTATATATAATGATATATATTTTATTCTATACTTTTAACATCGGCACCATATCATGTTACAGATTGTAATCACTTCCATTTACAGTATTTTTCTCTACCCATACTTTTTATCAGTGCCGTGCACAGACTTTTTGAAGGGCAGGGGTGAAAAGAAGGGCACTTTAGCGCGCGTTTTGCCTCCCAGGGGGCAGTTTAGCATGTGTTTTGGCTCCCAAGAGGGCAGTTTATCATGTTTTAACCAGCCAAGGGGGCAGCTTAGTGTGTTTTGCCAACCAAGAGGGCATTTTGGCACGGTTTTTTGGCTCCCAAGGGGGCACTTTAGCGCACGTTTTGGCTCCCAGGAGGGCACTTTAGCGCGCGTTTTTCAACAATTGGGCCACGAGGGGGGGCGACTGCCCCCCCCGCCCGCCCCCCCCCCTTGTGCACGTCACTGCTTTTTATACATATCTGTAATAACAGATTGAATTTCATAATTTCACTGCCAATGTCTGTTTATATGCACTTGTTGTCTACATGACAATAAAACAACTTGAAACAAGAGGTCTGAAATCATGGTGCTGGTTAAAAATAATTTAACCAAACAAGTGAAAAAGGATGAGTAAATAAACTCTATGTGGCAGAATGGCCCTTTTCTCCTTTTAGTCCAGGGCCCGCTCATAATGTTACTGGTGCTGCAGAAGAAACTTCTGCTTTTCTTCCTGCTTTAAGTGCCACCAGGCTGTAGGCAGGAAGTCAATCGACTTGATTGCGGGGCGGTGCTGTGCAGACCTATATGTAGGCGCGCACCTTCCTCCTCAGATGGGTCGGCTTCCCTGTCATATGGAGCCTGGTTTCCGCGTTGGCGGCGTGGTTTGGCGTGGTGTTGCTTCCGAAGCTGTGTGTGTGTGTCGGATCGTGTCTTCTTGCTGAGATCATAAGGTAAACTCTCCGCCATTCCTGTTACATCGGCATATTTGCGGTGTTGTTGGCATTATATCGGCATTCGTTTTCTTGCTTCGCAGCAGAGTTGGCCCGCCTGCTGGCTGGAGAGAGTGGGTTGAGAACGTGTGGCCCAAAGCCCGTGCGAAACGAGCGATCCGGGCATAACGGCCGGTGTGTGTGTTCGCCGTTGCTTTGCTGAGGTAGGCCTGCTCATTATCTGTCTGCCATATTTAAGCTGTCTGTCTGCAATTTAAATAACTTGGTGGCTCTGATTGCGGCGACAGCTGTTGCGCTTCATCCCCTGTGTCTCACTCCCGGTACGGGCCGCTGCATGAGAAGCCTTCTGGTATGTATTGGAATTTATCCTCCTCCCAGGACTGAAAGTGCAATTTCTTTTATAATTTAGTTGTTTGTGCACTTGTAGGCTAAGCTGTACACCACGGCAGGTGGTTTACCTCCTAAGCCGTCTGCTCGCTGAGAATCTCCGCTGTTCTGCCTGCATTATCTGTCCACGCTGGTCTGCTGTGCTCTGTCCGCTCGCTCTACGCTGAGCATAATTAAAGGAGCACTCAGTATTTTTATTACATGGAACATGACTGTGGGGTTGTTTGTACAGTTTCATTTTAGTTGTTTTCCATTCTTTTGGTTGTAACCCCCAGGTTTAATTTGTTTTTTTTTTTTCTTATTTCATTATTCATTTAGCGTATCGGTCGTGTCTGTGTGACGCGCCAGTTAACCCTGTCCTGACATCTTGGCTCTATTTAGAGTGTTGGTGCTCTTTGAAGTCAGTGTATTGGTTTACGCTGTGCCTCCCTCCTTCCATGACCTGACTTTATTAATGTTGTTTTTTTTCTTTTATCAAACAGGAGCTGTTGGGCCTAAGCGAGTGACACTGATCCCTTTGGTGGTGGTCCCCTTCACTTCCTTATGTCGGTGGCGTGCAGCGTGGTGTGATCCGGTGTGGGCTTTCATGTTTGGTGTGTCTCATTGGACCCCCTTCCCCTCTTTTCAGCTAGTCATTTTCGCTAGGAGGCCCACAGCCCTGTGTATTACTTTTCATTTTGAGTATAATTTTGAGTGAAGGTTTTGGGGTCAAAATAACGGTGCAATACCGGGTGACTGTGCAATAAACTTTATAAGATAACCCCCAACAGACCGTATATAATCATTTTAAAAGAATTGTTTATTAAAAAGAGAAACAATAAAATAAGTCTATTTTTGGAAGCACGTCTTTGAAGTGATTTCGAACCTGTTGCCTTTTTCTGTCTAAGTGATTGTACCCAAATTTAAACTAATTCCTGGGGGTGAAACTCTCCTAGGTGGCGTTGTCGGACCTAAATGATTTAAGTTAACTTGATCAACTTAAAACAGAAACCCCTCCGCCGCTTTGCCACATCTACATTTGTCGCCCATCTTTTGGCTGTCTCCCCCCTATTTCTATAGTAATAGAAAGACTGAGATGTATCCAGCTGATTTCAGAATATTGGAGACCACAAAGCATACACTAGTTGTGCCCTACAGCTACATTTCTCTGCTACATCTGAGTGTTTTGGACAGGGCTAGCAGACCTAGCCTGTACTTCTTATTGACTAGAACTCACACTAGACAGTCCGTCATATCTGTCTATACAGTTAAATAAAGAGACATAAGGTCTTCTAAGCTCTAACACCATTGCTCAAGAAAAAAAGACTGTCGGTTTGTTAAAAGACTTATTAGGCCTATGTGGTGTTTAAAAGAAACAAAGTAAGATAAGCAAGATTTGTATCAGTGAGAAGGTACTTTTGTACTATGTTGCCACTGATGTTCACAGGGTGCTGTGTTTAACCTGGTCATGCCTATAGGGGGGGCTTAGAGACCTTACAGGGCTCCTGAGGGGAGTTTTTTTTACAAGAAGCTGAGTGAGTTGATGAAGGGGTGTTTCCCTGAATAAATAAACGTTCGCTAGCCTGGATTCTCTGTCGTTTTTCACCCGAAGTAACTTCTCCACACAGTCTGTGGACACAACAGACTTAATGGCGACGAGGATGGGATTTACTAACGGTGAAAAGTGTTTTGCCAAGTGAAAACTCCATCGAGACAAAAGGTAGACGGCAACGGCATTCGGCAAAAGTGAAGATCTCAACTTTGATGAAAATGAAGGTTTTGAAGCCTATTTGGAAAGGTTGGAACAGTTCTTTGTAGCCAACGGCCTGACTTATGGGGATGATAAGTCAAAAGCCGTGTTCCTGACAGTTGTGGGAAAAAAGAATCGCACTTTACTGATGGACTTGTGTGTGCCGTTAAAACCATCTGAGCACAAGTTGGCGGAGCTTACTGAGCTAATGCGGACACACTTTGTGCCAAAGACGAACTTTATTGCAGAAAGATACAAGTTTAACTCCAGAGACCAAAGAGAAGATGAGTCCATACGTGAGTATATGGCTTGTTTAAGGAAGCTAGCATCTACTTGCAAGTTTGGGACATTTCTAGATGATGCTCTGAGACAGATTTGTGTGCGGGGTTAAAAGTGCAGAGCTCCGCGACCGCATGCTGAATGCTGCCAATACTAAAGACTTGACACTGGCTGGAGCTTATGAGATGGGACTTGCACATGAAGTGACAAAACAGAATGCACAACAGTGGTCCCACAAGTCATTTAAAGCTAATGCCATTTCCAAGACGCCAGCGCCAAAAAGAGACGAGAACACAAAGCCGTGTTACAGATGCACTGGCAGAGGACATGTGCAGGATGCATGTCGTTTTAAGGAGGCGGAATGCTGGGCATGTAAGAAGAAAGGACACATTGCCAAGGCTTGTCGATCCCGACCAGAAGGGAGAAAAGAAAAGCAGAGCAAATGGACCAAGCATCTGGATGCTACGGGCCAGGCAGATGATAGCGACCGGGATAAAGTCCGGGAAATGCAAGAGAGAGACCAGCCCACCTGACGGACGACCTGAGGACGTCGCTACACCGCAGAAGGAGTCCACCGTCCCACCTGTAAAGCCAGGGCAACAAAAAGCCAGGAAGGAAAAGACTAAACCAGCACCGGGTTTTGTTACTCAGTACCGGGCAGGTAATGTCAGAGATGTTGAACTGTTTTCAGTAGGGACAGAACGTGAGGACACTGCTTCTGAAACTGCTCCAGTTATTGAAAAACTATTATTTGTTTGTCAGGGTAAATGATGTAAGGTTGAAAACGGAAGTAGACACAGGAGCAGCTGTGTCTGTAATATCAGAAAAACTGTGCAAACGCGAAGTGAGAGGGCACATTTCTGTGAAAGTGAAATGTAATGGGAACATGTGCACACTGAAACTACTCGTGGTCAAAGGTAATGGTAACAGGGATCAAAGCTAAACTATAAAGTGTCTATCAATCCCTGGCTTGAGGTAGATCAGTACCCCATACCAAAACCACAGGACTTGTTCACTTAACTAAAAGGAGCTGAGAAATTCACCAAGCTTGACTTGTCACAAGCTTATCAACAAGTAGAACTAGAAGAGAGTTCTAAACAGTGCTTGAACATAAACACACACAAAGGGCTGTACCGAGTAAATCGGCTTCCTTATGGTGTGGCTAGCGCGCCTGCAATATTTCAAAAGTTGATGGATCAAGTTCTGCAGGGCCTAGATGGTGTAATATGTTATTTGGATGACATATTAATCACTGGAAAAGACATGGAAACACACATGAAAAACTTAGAGGAAGTTTGGAAAAGGCTGAAACATCACAACCTCAGGGTTAACAAAGCAAAATGTGCTTTTTTTCAGCACAGTGTGTCATATTTGGGACATGTCATTGATGCAGAGGGAATTCACCCATTACAGGAGAAATGTGAGGCTATAGCCAAGGCAGTGGTGCCCACTAATACCACTGGACTTAAGTCTTTCCTGTTGCTGTTGAGTTATTATGGGAAGGTCATACCATACATTTCCACTCTGATAGCCCCTATGACAGGGTTACTGCAGAAAGATGTTAAGTGGGAGTGGTCAGCATCGTGCCAGAAGGCATTTGATGAAGCTAGAAAACAGCTTCTTTCTAACAGAGTTCTTGTTCATTACAACCCAGATCTGCCGCTTATACTAGCTTGTGATGCTTCACCAGTAGGAGTAGGCGCAGTGATCTCACATACGATGCCAGATGGAAGTGAAAAATCTATAGCTTTTGCTTCTCATATGCTTACGAAAGCTGAAAAGAACCATTCTTGGATCGAAAAGGAAGCATTAGGCCTGGTTTTTGGAGTGATGAAATTTCCTGAGTATTTGTTTGGTCGTAAGTTCACTCTGATAACCGACCACAAACCATTACTCAAGATCTTAGGTCCAAAAACAGGGGTATCTCCCTTAGCTGCAGCTAGAATGCAGAGATGGTCCCTAATTTTAGCAGTACAAACCATCTGTGCAGCATGGAAATGCTGATGCATTATCCAGACTTCCAATACCAGCTGACAGGTTTCCCAAACCAAACCCAGAGTTCAGAGTTCCGTACTTAGACAGTTTGCTGGTAACTGCAAAAGATATTGCAAAAGAAACAGAGTCAGACCCTGTACTAGCTAAGGTGAAGCACCATGTTTTGTCAGGATGGCCAAAGTATATTCCAGAGGAGGCTTTACAACCATATGTGAAACGAAAGTTTGACCTCACAGTAGAGGATGGTTGTGTGCTCTGGGGTTTCAGGGTGGTCATTCCAGAAAGGTTACAAAGCAGGTTGTTGTCAGAGTTACATGACAGCCATTGGGGTATGGTAAAAATGGAATCTCTCTCCAGAAGCTTGTTTTGGTGGCCTACCCTTGATGAAGATATTGAAAGTAAGGTGAATCTGTGTGACATTTGTAAACAGCAGCGTAGCATGCCTTCCACAGCACCTGTGCGTACATGGAAACCTGCCTTAGTTCCATGGGAAAGAATACACCTTGATTTTTTACAGAGAACAGTAAGCAAATGTTTCTAGTGGGTATGGATGCATATGCTCGCTGGCCTGAAATCATCCACATGCAGACCACTACAGCCAGCAAAACTATCGAAATCTTGAGAAATCTGTTTGCAGCATACGGGTTGCCTAAAGAGGTGGTAACTGACAATGGACCTCAATTTACTTCTGGTGAATTTGAGACATTCCTTAAAGGTCCCATATTATGCAAAATACACCTTAGAGTGGTTTTCTATCAATAATATGCATCCCCGGCCTGTCTACAATCCCCCCTGGCATGAAAAAAGTTCATCCTCTCCCTTTTTTGCTTTCTCCGCCTTTAGAAAATGTGTGCTTAAACAGGCGAGTTGAAGAAAGTCTGTCGGTGACGTCACCAACAGACTAGACGCGTCCCCCTAGGTTGGTGGCACCGCCCCACTGAAGGTTTGCCACACCCCAAGGAATTATCTAAACGCCACCATTTTTTTCCACTCGGTTAGAAGATGAAGTTGGCAAAGAACTGTTGGTGTGTGCGAACCACTTTGAGATGACTGTTTCACCAACTTGGGCCAGTACAAGGCAGGAGTAGTCGGCAGACTTATACTCAAAGGAATACTTGCAGACCAAGGACATGTAAGTATACAAATGTGCTGTGTGTTTCTGTAGATAAGGCTGAACTCGTGCGTGATGTACTGTGTGTTTTGCCATTGAGAACAAGGTAAGGTTTCGGCTAACCGCTAACGTTAGCTTCTCTGACCACACAACTTAGTGCTACAGCAGAATCATTGTGTGTATTACATTTCTGATCTTGCACATTGTGTAATGCGTGTCCTAGGGAAATGTCTGCGTGTGCAAGTATTTAGCTGTGTTTATTTAGCAATTTTACACGAACTAACTAAGCAGTGTCACATAGTACCAGCTAATGCTAACCGTGATCTTCCAAGCTAACGCTAACCGCGAGCTTCTAGTTCGCATCAACACGGTCTCCACATGCAAACCCAGAGACCCGGTCGGTCAAGCGGTACATACACACACCCTCCGCCGGGTCTAAGTTTTCAGGATTTTGTGAAATATAATGCATTTGAAAACGTTTTCTAAGCTGGAATATGTTGGCATAGGCCGGGGCAACACGAGTGTGATGTTGCTTGCTAATTTACACAGTTTAGATTCTCTGCCCGAGCCCGACCCCGCCGCTATCCTCGGCCGGGCCGGGCCCCTGACCAAGTATTCGTGATTTTTGTTTTTAATAACTCAAAATAATGACCATATTTACAGCTAGAAAACGTGCATCTCTCTCCTCCCTCCATTTTTGTGTTGCTGCGTGGTGTTACACGTGAGTTATCCTCATGGCCAAAACATGACTTCAGACGTACGTGACATCACTCCCCGAGACGCAAGAAGAAAGCAAGAATATATATTTGTACTAAAAAAAATGACCAAAATAATTGTAATGCACAGTGACTTGAATACATAATTTTAATCTGATCACTGGTTTGGAAATGTTAAGGCGTTAGATTACTTGTTACTGAAATAAAAAGGTCAGGTTACAGTAACGTAACACGTTGCAGCGTTGAGAACATTTCAAATTGTTTGCCCATTTCTTGCAATTGTTTTCTCGTTTTTTATTTTTATTTTTACTGTTCAAGACTCTACCTGGCTGCACTGCATTACAGTGAGAAGGCTGATAGAGGACAAGCCACCACATCATCAGGAGATCCTCTTTACAAACTGAGCTTTCCAAAGTCCTGGAAGGGAGAGTGCAGAGCCAAACCCGTGAAGACAGAGGCGACATTCCGTAAGTTTTACAATCTTTTATTTGAACCTCGCAAATTAAAATAAACAGGCACACAGGCATTACACAAAAGGTTGAACACAAACACTTAAAATCTGAATTCTTTTAAGATGGTTTTCAAAATAAAATACAAGGAGAATGTATGAATAAGAAGTAATTGGGAGACATAAGAGAAACTTCACAACAGAACAGCACAAGGCTTTTTGGTTCTACTGCAATTTTCCTGTAAACATACAGTTTTGTTTATTGCACTGCAGACTGCGGTGATGCTCTGTTGGACCTGATCTTCAAGAAGGTTTTCCAGGACCCTGCCCCATATGTGAAGGAGGTGCTGAAACTCATAAACCCTGAAGACCTCTCAGACCACGCAGACGGGCAGCACAACTCTCACTCTCCTCCCCAGAGAGCACCAGCACCACCTTACAAATCTTATGTAGGCTATATTGGCTGAACACAATTCAATATAAAGTCAGCACTGAATGTTTACACCCATGGCAACTAGATACTTTCTTTGTTATCATTTTCATATTGATATTGAAGTTGATATATAAAGTCAAACTGTTTCACTTTATATTTTCTTCTTATTATTATTTCATTCATGTCAACACATGTTTACAAATGTTTCTTAGAATAAAACATCTTTCCTAACTGTTCTGTGTTTTCATTGTTTGATATGTAATTTTCATGGTAATAAGTAAAAGATAAACTATAAGCAATGTAAGATAGAGGAATCACTTATGTACTTTTCATCATAACACTTTTGCGATAAATTAATAGTATTTATGTGACTAAAAGCTGACTGCACTATTCCCCTCAGACGTAAGGGTCCATAGACTGTCCGATAAATGTTCAGTGCATGCTGCAGTGCAGATACATTCAGGCAGACAGGACACAGGCCAGGAGGGTCCACCATGCATGATGGTGTATCAGGATGCTGCTGTAGTCTTCGTGTAACCTAGAAATTATGAAAGGTAAGCGAGTGACAATAGATTAGAGAAAAGAGAGACAGCAAAATGACAACCATGTTTGCCCAGTGTTCACACTTCATTGTGGTATTTCCATACAGCAGATATTCTCAGGTTATGTAGGCATTTGTACACAATTGCCACAGGAACACCTACCTTTATGCAGAATTTGTATTATCCATTGGAAACTATAATCGCTAATCACGTCGCACTGTTTCTTTGGTAATATATCTAAAGTTTATAAACCGTTGTAACTGGAAAAAAAAAAAACAATTCTGACGGTAGAGAGGTGATGGGAGGCAACTGTGATTATTGAAAACTTGACAATGCTGGCAGTAGCTAATTACAGGTCGTCACTACAAATAAGAGGTTCTCAATCAACTTACCTGGCTACATAAATGTAAATAATAATATGGGGTTACGCTTGTGTCTTGTAATGGCTGTTGCTAAATTGCATCCGCGTTACTGCAACTGAACAGCAGTAAACACTAGCCAAAGTTTAGCTAAGCTTCATGATGTAAACACTCGAGACAGGAGAAGGGGCTGTTATTTGAAACAACGCGGGGCAGACGGGCAGTAAGCTCGTAAAACTTTCGTTACTCTGCAGTAACATAAAAGTAATGTCGAGGTAACAAACTTAACTACTGACCACTGAGAAACATCAATGTTCATTCTTGGCTGCTTACTTTCTTCTGGAGCCTCTTGTTCTGGGTCGGACCGCAGTCTGTTGTCCGGCAGCCATTACTCCCAGAAACTCCGCCGTTGCTATGGTCACATGATGCCGTCCTCACGTCTTCCGCAGGCAGGAGGAGGTGGGCGGTACCGTGGGCGGCGCGCAGTAGCTCATTAGCATTTAAAGGGAAAGGCACTGAAACCGGTAGCCTGGAGCAGGGCTGTGAAACTGGTGTTTCAAGAACCCTGCTGTACTCAATCCTTCAGTGTATTTCGACCAAAGCATGTTACTAACATTCCATTTAGACTTCAAGGAACCATATCGAGAAGCAGAAATGACCATAATATGGGACCTTTAAGCTGAATGCTGTTACGCACATTAAAACACCTGCTTATCATCCGGCTTCGAACGGATTGGCTGAAAGATTGGTGCAGAACTTTAAAGTCCGTGTAAAGCAAAATCAGCCATTTTCTTCTAAACACATTAAACAGGTCATAAATGTGTTTACTTAAAACATGTAAAAGCCATTCGACCATTTAGAATTTAATTTTGGAGCTAGGCTCACAAACTGTTTTTCAACATTTCTGTGTTCAGGATTTAATGGGCGGGTCAGAAATCATGGCCGCGTTACGTAACGCGGCCATGATTTGCATAAACCCCGCCCTGCTGCAGAAGTGGTATAAATACGTGCAGCGCATCAGCTTCAGCGGTTCTCCCACTCGCTCTCCAGTCTCGGATAGCATTGCTTACAATAGTTTGCAGCTAGCTAACCAGCCAACCAGTCAGTTAAACAGTCACATTTCCTCCTCATCGCTCCTGCACCTTTCCTGGATGCCACAGTGTGCAGGGTGATGGCGCTGTTAGCTTATTTAAGTTTTCTTCAGATGGCAACGTAAAGAAATGGTGGATCGATTTTGTCAAGAGGAGCTAACGTTACTGTGGGGAGTTAAACATCACCACCAACACCGTCTCTGCAGTGCCCACTTTACCCCTGATCGTTTCAGCAACTGTCACCAGGTAAAGTCTGGATTTCTGCAGAGTCTGTCTAGGCTGGTCACCTTGGCCGAACCGATCCTCTCCGTCCCGGCTTGCATCCCCCCTCGACCCGCTGATGGCGGGTGCTACCGGCCTTATGTGGCCGCAGCCGACCCTCTCCGTCCCGCTGACGGTGGGTCCCACCGGCATAATGTTGCTGCGCCGCCGCAGCCGACCCTCTCCGTCCCGCTGACGGCGGGTCCCACCGGCGGTATGTGGAGCATTATTGGTGAGCCGTCCCGGTGTGAACGGATAATCCGGAGCGAGGGCGTGTCGGTCTGACAGTCTGATAACTGCACAGGTCCCTCACTCAGCTAAATACAGAGAAATGTCCCACAAAGCAACGTTACAGGACCGGACAAAAATATAGTAACTGTAACCGTCTTTAGCAACTTATATGAGGAAAACAAATACCGCAGCTGTATGTGGAGAAGCGTCTGTCCTCCTGTCCGTCCTCCGCCTGTCCTCCCGCCGACAGCAAGTGCCAACGGCCTTATGTGGCCGCCCCCGGCCCCCCTCGACCCGCTGATGGCGCGTGCTACCGGCCTTTTGTGGCCGCAGCCGACCCTCTCCGTCCCGCTGACGGCGGGTCCCACCGGCGGTATGTGGAGCATTATTGGTGAGCCGTCCCAGTGTGAACGGATAATCCGGAGGCGCGGAGCGATGGCGTGTCGGTCTGACAGTCTGATAACTGCACAGGTCCTTCACTCAACTAAATGCAGAGAAATGTCCCACAAAGCAACGTACAGGACCGGACAAAAATATAGTAACTGTAACCGTCTTTAGCAACTTATATGAGGAAAACAAATACCGCAGCTGTATGTGGAGAAGCGTCCGTCCTCCTGTCCGTCCTCCGCCTGTCCTCCCGACTCGTCATCACATTTCTGCTCAGAAAACAGCGTCTGTCACCGGCAAAGACTTTAACTCACCGAGTGTTTGTGATGAAAATAAATCACCCGCGACTGCCAGCCCTCCTGACCGAGACTTCAGGGAACTTTCCCCCAGAAAACAGCCTCCGTCCCCGCGAGTGACAGAGTCAGACAGCGTCCAGTTTACTGATGGTGATTATGTATAAGTATGCAATTAAGCGCGAAAAACTTCACTCCGTCACTGTCCAGGATGTTTGGTGGGTCAGAATCTAGATCACTACACATTATAACAGCATCCATATGATTATAAACTGTCCGCGGGTTTAGGTAGACAAGGGGAACACCTTCAGGGAACACCTGGGGAAACACCGACGTCATTAACATGACGTGTACCGTCACCGTCACTGCAACCGTCCTGCCGACAACAGGTGCTCTCATCCCCGCCACCGGCCAGACATTAGATTCTCTGTCCGAGCCCGACCTGGTCGTTATCCCGGTCGTTATCGCCATCAGCCAGGGAATGGTCGGACGCTCGTCACCGCCAGAGGCGGGCGCTTTTTTTTTTTTTTTTACAAGATCGCTGCAGCCCACAAACACCCACTGTAAGGCAGCTAACATTGAGGATGAGTATCGCGTCGCAGCGCCGCTGTTCCACCGTCTGGGGAGAACCCTGGTTAATGTGTCGCCCGGCCGGCTCGGACACAACGTGCACGGGCAATTAAATGCATTTTGCTGAAGGTGCAAATCCTGAAGGTGATTTTACATCGTGCATCCTGTCATGTCCATGTAATGTTAGCAGATGTTATTGCATTTAATCATGACATGATTTGGCCTGAGTCCCGAGTCCACCTGACAGCACAATGATAATCCACATATTATATTTATATGTGCACCAATATAGCTATGACAAGGAGTTATATGTAGACTGGGGTGTTATGTTTGTGTGTAATGTAAAACATGGCCTGTGAGGAACGAGGCTGAGCACTATCACTGTCTGACTCAGAGTCAGTTTCTGGCTCTTATGGCTCAAACGGGTCTGGCTGGGTCCATCAATGACGCTGCTAGTAGCTTCCATTGTTACTGTAGGTTAGGTCCTCCACAAAACTACACAATATGTAACAATAAGACCCAAAGATATTATTTCAAAAGTCGAATATAACGACAAATCAATTTGCTCCACAATAAACCTCATGATTTTAATAGGTAAATTCCACATCCATAAGAGTAAATTTTCCAAGTCCCTCCCAAACTTTAATGTCTTCACAAATGAGTTTATTCTTTACATAGACACCTTAAAACTGATGCCAAATAAGAAAAGTGAACGGACGCTACAATACTATTTTCACTTACCCCAAAATAAGAAATATTCTATTCCAATTACGTGTATTATTTTATCAAGAGATATATTTTTTATTCATTTTGTATCTTGTCTTATCACTCAGTGCCTGCTATATCTGATCGTCTGTACTTTTGTAAATGTTAAATAAAGATTTTCATACAAAAAAAAAATAGGTTAGGTCCTCCTGCAGTACACGGAGGCAGCTCCCCTCCTGCGTGAGTGTGGCTCCAGCGCCTCTAACTGACACGCCCCCAGCGTTTCAGAGCAGAGAGAAGTGCTTGTTTTTCCAGGATTTTGAGACCTAATTTTATATACTTGGCAATTTTTTTAATCTTTCAAATTTGGCTCAGTGGTCAATGACACATGTTTCTGTGGTATGACAAACTCATCACACAAATTTATTTTTGCTTTACACGGACTTTAAGAAGTCATTAGCCAAAAACAGACTTATAATGGACTTGCAGAAAGGGACTCAAAGTCTCATATTGTGGACATGAATCCTATTTCACTCAAGGTGCATTGTTTTCTTTTTACCATTGTACGGTGAACATTGTTCAAAGAAGGGAACTCGAAATTTAAAAAAAAATGTGTTAAGTCTAAGCTACAGGGGAGGAGCTGTGGTTTTTAAAAGAAACAAAGTAATATAAGCAAGATTTGAATCAGTGAGAAGGTACTTTTGTACTCTGTTGCCACTGATTTTCACAGGGTGCTGTGTTTAACTTGGTCATGCCTATAGGTGGCCTTTAGAGACCCTACAGGGCTCCTGAGGGGAGTTTTTTACAAGAAGCTGAGTGAGTTGATGACAGGGTGTTTCCCTGCAGCCGGTAAATAAAGAAGCTAACGTTTGCTAGCCTGGATTCTCTGTCGTTTTTCACACGAAGTAATTTCTCCACACAGTCTGTGGACACAACAGCCTACATCTATGTTCCACTGACAACAACCTCCATGTTAGTTATGACTCTTCTCTGTTGCTCTGTTATCTGCTCTCAAAAAGCTCAAAAGTAGTTTGAGGAGGTGAAAGGAGGTCGAGGTGGGAGTGATGGGATAGCAAATGGGGCTTTTCCACTGCCAGTTTTTGTTTTTCCATTACCAGTTTAAGTGTCAATGTTAATCGGCTTTTGTTGTGTTATTTGTAGTGACTCGATATTTGAAGTGAAACCTCATTCAGATTTGACAATCATCTGTATCTGAGTATGTATGCTAAATTAAATTTTGATGTAACTTAAATCAGAAAAGAAAACTAGGTTGTACTAAATAACAATTGTTGTTCAGTCTTAAGGACTGGAATGGATGAAATCCTGTCCCTCACTTAAAGTTGGTTTCAGTGCATACACTGTAATGCTGTCTCTAATTCCACAATTCACCTGAGTGGGAGGTATTAGAGCTTTACTGTACTGCTGCCGGTTTTGGAGTTCTTACCTGATAAACAAACCCAAACTCTGGATCAAAGTCCTGCATCAGGGTAAAATCTGGCTTATCTTGTAATAAAAGACAATTAAATTAGGCCGCTGTGATCTCCCTATCTCCCTTGATTGGACAAAGGGATCCTCAACCCACCACAGTGACCAATTAGAAGTAGACAGGTTCAGCCCAAGGGACTTTAAAAAGAGATTACAAGAGGAGAGAAGGGGAGTGGCATTTTGGTGGATCTCCAAAGAGTTGTATTTCTGAGAGAGTAGAGGGCAAAGCATTTTGGCATGGCTTTTGCCATAGATTGGAGAATATCAGAAAGCGGCCGCTTCTGATCCGGACGCAGGGCTCAAGGTCTGTTTCAATAAAGATTGCTCTCTTCCACTCAGCCTTGCCTCAGCAGAATTCTTTTATCAACATACTATACGCCGACACCTTTGAGGACGAGATCCCAGAAACTACAGTTGGCGTTGTCGGCAGGATAGCTATTGACCACTTGGACAGATACCAGGGGTCTAGAGACTGACTTTCACCCCAGCCGGCAAAAAAGGTGAGCATTTTCGCTCTGTCGGTCAAACTCATACCCTGGACGGGACTGTGTGTGTGTTTTCCAATGTCTGTCAAGCTGAAAATTACCAATAGGGGGGAACATGGGCAATAGGCGTTTAGTTTGTTGATACAGGTTCTGTCTAAATTTTCAAAATTGAAGAGAAAAAGGAGAAACCTATGCGGTAGAGATTTGTGAATTAATCGGAAATACGGTGCTGAGGGTCACAGGCAGGTGTCAAGCCTACATCCTTATAAGACATGCGTGAGATTGGTCATCATTTCCTATGCGATATGTTGTTTCAAGAAAAAAGATTAAAGAAGAAGATGAGAAGAAAATAGAATAGAGTAGAGTAGAATAGAGTATAAGAAGATAGAGAAGAATAGAGTAAAGAAGAAGATAAATAGAAATAGAGAATATAAGAAGAAAAAGGGAAACTGCTTTGGCCGCAGTGGCTGTACTGATTAACACGAAGCAAATAAGTAACAGGCAGACACCAAACTTACACTATTGTGAGACTTGCGTGAGATCAGCATCATTAACGGCATGGTTTAGTTGTCTCAAAGAGTAAGAGTATGAAAAGCCTGGCCAGGTAGAAAAGATAAGTGATGAAGACCACAAAGAAAAATTAGAATGAGAGAGAAATGTTATGTCAAATCAAAATTATGGTTGTGACAATAGAAAATCCGGCAAGTCCATGGGACGCTCATGGACTCTAAAGATGAATAATGTGGTGTGGCACTTGGTGGGCTGTTAGAGGCGGTTTTCCATATTCTGAGTCCAACAAACCAAGTTGCAGTAGGTGTCATGTGCACGAGCTCTGATGAAATTCAGCTGAATATGTGTTTGTATTTGTGAGTAGAAAGAAAAAAGGAGGGCCGGCCCTGTCGTGTTAAATGTTCATTGTTGTTTGTGCTTAACGTGTCCTCTGAAGTTGTGTGTGGGGGTTGAGATTCAGCTAAAGTTGATGTGAAAGCTGATTGTTTGTCCATAGAATTAATTATAAGTAATCTACATAAATGCACATTATCAGAATATATCATATACAATGCATAGGTATTGTAATTGATAACGTAATACATGAAAGATATAATAATAGATAAATAAATCATAAAAAAGTATGAATGTGGGACTTTCCATCTAACTCCTCAGTGATGAGATGTAATTGAGGGGGTTGTATTTTTGTCCTACAACTGAGAAGGTGACAGTTGGAGTCTCATCACTGTCACAATTTTTGAGTCAACTTATTTAGTAATACGATTCTTTGCCCTCCATTCTAAATTTAGTAGTATGCTTTTGTATATGGTTTTTACTTTCAGCAAAGGTGGTCACTGTAAATCAGACCTAGGTCTTAAAAGACCTGCCTGATAAAATATAGGTACAATATGAATTAAGTATTTAGACCTCTACAAGGCTTCACATAGAGGGAATATTAATTGGGGTAAAGTGGCTGTATAACAAAGGGAATAAAAGATCGGTGGTATGAAAACGTACCTATTAAGTTATTATTGATATGCATAATACGCACTATTAATTACATAAGAAAGAAATAGGAGTAAATGAAAGTAAATTGAATTGGAAAATAACTATTTTAGTGCTAAAGTACCGGTACATGAAATTTGATGCCAAATTTGAACATATAAACTATTTCAGATCTGAAGGCATGAGATAGGTAAATGCATGATTAGAATAGTATAACTAATAATTAATTAAAAGTACTAACATTAATGTGTATGTAAATGTGTAGAGGATTTTGGAGTAACCAAAAGCCGTGTTGTTAGATTTTTAGGTAGATAAAGCTCGGATATTTTCCGACGGGGATTTAAATTCAATCATATTTATTGAATTTGCTCTAGAACACCTCCTCAGAGCAAATGGCTAAATCGAAAGTAATAAGAGACGAAGTTGTCGTGAGTCTGCTAATATTTCTTATTTAAGATGACGTTTCCGTCCTAGAATACCTGTTTGAATGTTGACAGATAAAGCAAGAAAAGAGAAAAGAAAAAAAAAAGTGTTAAATTATATTCGAGCCGATCCAGTTCTCCTTGTCTCTCTCTGCGGTTAAGATGAGTTTAGAGTGCACGTGTCTGTGAAACAGAGAGAAAGGGGGGGAGGCTGAGCAGCTGGTGTGAACGTGCGGATACGGAAGGAGAGTTGCTACGAGTGTGTAGTTACTCCCCCTTCCACATTTAGACACAGATAATCAATATAACCAGTTAAGGCTTTAATGATTTTATGTCGGAGTTCTTTGAAATAAAGCAGATTTATATTAATGAAATAATGATGATGTTAAGTTGAATCTGTATAATGTTTATGTTACTTGAATGATGATAAAGAAGTGACATTTTTAGCGTGCTTTTAGTTTGGATGAAATAATAGTCGTCATTTGTGTTTTTCTTCTTCTTGTTTCCATACTCCTGGGTCACGGGACTCTGAGAAAGAAGGCATAACATCTACGGCCGAGGCCTACTGGGGGACGGGCGAGAGTCATCGGACACCTGTTACGTCTGCCGGTGTCCTCTACCCGTGCAGCTTACATCGAATCTGCCAGGCTAGTGCGATTTTATCCACAAACTCTTATACGTACACATAAATAGACCCATATGTGCTCTTATGTGCTCACATATACTCACATGTGTCCAGGGGCGCCGCCAGGGGGGGAAAGGTTAGGACGATTCCAAGGGCTCAGCACTGACAGGGGGCCCTTTGAGACATGGGCAACCTATACAAGGGCCCAACTAGATTTTTTTTCATGGGGCCCAAAATCCCTGGCGGCGCCCCTGCATGTGTCTAATGTTTCAACATTTATATGCACACAAAATGTGTTTCCACATACATATGTAGCACTAATTGAAGGATTATTACGAAGGAAGCTTGGCAACGGACTGATCAATTACAACATATTATTGGTTGTTAATAGCGAATTCGTTTCTGAAGAAAGCCGTATTTGATGGTTGAATTATTTAAAATTGTTGTCAGAGGTAGATATTGCGGTGTAGATTATGGGGAGATGTTAATAGACGTTGGTAACGTTTATTGGTTCTTTGTGAGAACTGGAGAATTTCCAATTATCCGAGCTTCATGATGTTTTAGCTATTAGAGCAATACAGTACTCGTCTTCTTTGGAGTTAAAAAAAAAATACTTTGAGATGTGGTGACACATTGTTTAAAACACGTTCTTACTTGATTTAATTTGATTTGAGTGACTTCCTGAAACGGGTGACTTATCTTTTTAATAGCATCCAAATGTTTATGCAAAAGAGAGTGAAAAGCAATACTTACACAATGCCAAAGATGGGCTCTAGAAATGCAAGATTAACTACCCCTGTTGACGTAGTGCAAAAAAGCAATCCCCTTATTAAAGGGATTGCAGAGATGTCAAAGAAATGGCATAAGCGCTGGCCGGAGATTGATCAACCCTGGCCAGTGGAGGGAACCCTTAACCTAGAAGTAATTAAAACTATACAGGTGCCGGTGTCCACATATAAGACAGAGCAAAAGAAAGGGAAAAAAGGACAGAAAAGAAAGGAGAAGAGGCAAATAGAGTTAGGTATTTTGGAGTTGTTTAAACATGAAGGACAGAAGTGGATAATGACATCTAAACAAAAAAGGGAAAAGCTTGCAGAAGAAGTAGGAAGAAACTTGGAGGTTACTGAGAAACTGCTAGCGGAAGCCAACACACCTTTTTTTCACACACTGCCCAAGTAAAATGCCCTCCACCTTATGAGAAGGAGGTTAAGTTTTCTGATGTATATCCCCAACTCCCTGTGCTTAGCCCCTGACCGATGATTGGGATCGAATAATGGAATCAGGGAAGGCGATAACAACTATAGAACTGCAACCAAGCCCTAGTCAGGAAAGAAAGAAGGGACGGCTACGGAAAAGGAGTAATAACTTTGGGGCGACCGTGGCTCAGTTGGTAGAGGGGGTCGGCCTATGTTCGGAGGGTCGGCGGTTCGATCCCCGCCCCTGCCAATTGGGTCATGGTCGTTGTGTCCTTGGGCAAAACACTTCACCCACCTTGCCTCGTGTGAATGTGTATGACTGCTGTATGTTTGTGGTGGTGGTCGGGGCCGTTGGCGCTGAATGTGCAGCCACGCTCCCGTCAGTCTGCCCCAGGGCAGCTGTGGCTACTATCGTAGTTCACCACCACCAGTATGACTGTGTGTGAATGAATGGAACCTGGAACCCTGTGAGGCGCTTTGAGTACTCAGAAAAGCGCCATACAAATCCAATCCATTATTATTATTATAATTATGGATACCGAAGGATGGAGATAAGAAGCGATAGACAAAGTGAAACAGAGGGTGCCCAAGGGGGGTACGGCTCAACAATTAAACACATACTGGCTAAAGCTGAGTAGAAAGGAGATATAACATCGAGGAAGACTGCATGGAGAGATAATGACACCAGCGAAAGTGACACTGAAGAAAGTGACTGGGACAACGACGATGACGATGATAGGAAGCAAGACCGATCGCAGGTCAAAGAAAGCAGACATAGGGGTAATACAGAGCAAGCTAACAGTCACGTAGCTCGGGAGGTTCTGGGTCTCATATTAGAAGAACTGGAATTGGAAGATACCCCAGGATATCGCCTGCGAAGTAAAACCGGTAAAATGAATAAATCCAGTAAAATGCTTCCAGTGATAGTGCGAGGGCAGAGTTTGGAGTATAAGCCTTGGCAAAATACAGATATGTCACACATAATCGAGAAACTACCCATTATTCAAGAGGGAGCACATCCATGGAATTCCAAGTTAGAGGAAATACTGGTAGGAATACAGCCCGCCATGGGAGATATCAAAAGACTGGGACCAGCCTCCTTGGGGTCCCAACCATGGAAGAGATCTTGATAAAAGCAGGATTGAATCGATTTGTGGGGACAGCCATCAATGACGCAAACTTATTTACTGCATGTAGAGGGCGGCTGTGGAAAGCATTGAGAGAAACATACATCACTAACGTGCACCCAGATAACATCCTCATTGAGCCGCTGGGTAAACAGGAGAACCCACGAGCTTATGTGTCACGAGTTCATCAAATGTGGAGGAATATCACTGGAAATTATTCGGATTTGAACAGGATGGAGCAATAAATCCTGCGAGCTAAGCTACAAGAGGGGCTACCCGTACCAGTGAAAAGTAAGTTAGCAGAAGTGGTTGGCCTTAAGAGCATGGCAAGAAATATCTACACAGATCACGTAGCACATCAGGTTGAGTTATATCGTAAGAAAGAACATGCTCAACGAGAACAAGACCAGGAAACCCTCAGAAAACTCAACCAAATTCAGCTAACTGATAATAAAAAGAAAGAGAAAACGCAGGCTGTAGTCATGATGGAGCAGCCCCAGCCAACTCAATTAAATCAACCACAACCACAACTAATTCAGCCCCAGCGTCAGCCACTGCAGCCAGTGTTGTCATTCCCAACCGTTACCACTCTGCAGCCAGTCGTCGGTCAGCCGCTGGCATGGAGAGGAAGAGGACGTGGAAGTTCTGGAAGAGAAGGCTATCAGCAACCTCTAGGAGCATGCTATAATTGTGGACAGTTTGGCCATCTTGCTCGAGACTGCAACCAGCCAAGCGGAGTCTTCAGAGGAGGCTTCAGAGGAGGCTTTAGAGGAGGCTTTCGGGGAGGATTCGGAGGTCAAAGGCAGGCACGCAGGGGACCGGCGAACCCTATTTGGGGTCCGGACCCTGGATTCTAGGGGTGCCCAGTGGACCCAACGGGGAGGTGTCAGCTGGTAGTGTCAGGGCTGCAACGAGATCCAACAACATTGGTGAAAGTGAACGATCTGCCATTGAAAGTGATGGTTGATAGTGGAGCAGCTTTCACCTGTATCCGGCCTGAGGATGCTACACATCTCCCCATGTCCGGCAAATTTATACGGACAGTTGGGTTTGAGGGCGTGAAACAGCTGGTACCCTCTACGAAACCAGTTGAACTCTGTTATCAAAATCAAAAGATTATGATACCTGTACTGGTTTCAGAACATACTCCTATTGCACTTCTGGGACGAGATGCTTTATGCAGACTGAACTGCGCGATACGATGTACTCCAGACGGCTGTCTGATCGATGTGCCATATGATGTTGGCCACCAACTACTCCTGATGACAGAGTCAGAGGGTCCTTCAGTATTCTGGATTGGAAATCTTAGTGATGAGTTACTGGAGCCAGTCAGACTCTGGTGGACATTCCTCTCTGCAAATATACCTGAGGCTCAGCTCCCAGAATATCCATTTCATTGCACACTCAAGTACTTTAAAGATGCAGTCCAGCCAGATTTGGATGAATGGTTGAGTCGACAACCAAAACGAGCTCTGCTCAGCTCTAGTTGTATAATTATGGGACCACAAGGAGTGGCTATGAAAATAAATAAAGATGAGTATCTTGATAAGGAATATGACATTAAAGGAGGCATCCCCCATGTGACTCTGATGATAGCTAAAGATTATGAACAGAAACATCTATCAGCAATGATGGCAGAATCAGAAGATGCCACCTTTATTCCAATGAAAGACAATCAAGCTATTTGGGAAAGTAAGGATCAGAAGTTCATAAAAATTATGACCTCCGCTCAAGGAGTGGGACAGCCGCAAGCAGTACAACTGACACAGGAATCAATGTTAAGCGTCACGTCAGATGTGGATCACCTTAAGGAAGACATGTTGCAACAGGTTCCAAAATGTTTGTGGTCACAACACAGCACTGATATTGGATTTATGAAATCAGCTCAGCCGGTGAAGGTTGAGCTCCGACCCGGAGCCCGGCCTCCATGGAAGAATCAATACCCATTGCAGGAAAAGGCAATTTTGGGAATCGAACCACAAATTAAAGGACTGCTACAAGCAAATGTTTTGAAGATAACTCAAAATCCTCAAAGCAACACGCCATTGCTGCCGGTGAAGAAACCAGATGGCACTTATCGCTTGGTGCATGATTTAAGAGCAGTGAATGAAGTGGTGGCTGATTTTCCAGCAGATGTACGTGATCCACACACATTATTAGCTCAGATTCCTCCAAAAGCTACGTATTTCACAGTGTTAGATTTGTGTGGAGCTTTCTTCAGTGTTCCCCTTAGTGTCGAATCCCAGGGATTGTTCGGTTTCACATATCAGGGACAATTTTATCAATATCAGAGACTGCTTATGGGATATAAACATAGCCCACATGTGTTTAATAAAGTGTTGAAGGAAGATTTAGAGGGTATCGGTCAGATATTGAAAAGCACTGTTATTCAATACATGGATGATATTATCATTTGTTCCCCGGACAAAGAAAGGTGTCATGAGGATTCCATTAAATTATTGCAGCTGTTAGCTGAAAATCGACATAAGGTTTCCCAGAAAAAGCTACAGTATGTAAAGGAACAGGTGATTTATGTGGGCCAGACAATAACTTAGGGATATCGACGTATCTCAGATAGTCATTTAGACGCCATTCGGAAGGTTCCAAAACCTAGGACAGTTAGAGAGATGATGACTTTTCTTGGTATTGCTGGTTATTCTTCAGCATGGATCGAAGAATATGCTAAGCTAGCTGGACCTTTGAGGGCCATGATTAAAGAAACAGGGAATGACAAGCTCCACTGTAATCTCACTTGGACATTTGATGGCCAGGTGGCATTTGAAACAATTAAACAAAGATTACAGGAGGCTCCAGCCCTTATGTTGCCAGATTACTCTAAAAATTTTGTGTTGTATGTATCCACGTCCCCTGGGGGTAGGTATGCATGTGCAGTTCTTTGTCAGCCGACAGGTACAGGAACAAGTCCTCAACCTGTCGCCTATTATTCCACTGCTTACTCTGAAGTGGAATTGGGGTTATCATTGTGTCATAGAGCCATGGTGGGAGTCTATTTGATGTATGAAAAAGCGTTGGCTGTTACAATGGGTTATCCGGTGACAATCCTGACACATCATAGTCTGAAAAATTTATTGAATCACAGTAAATACTCCCTAACAGTCTGTAGGCTTAGAGATTATCATAGGTTACTAGAACAGGAAGATGTCACTTTGGCGAGGTGCACCACAGTAAATCCCGCTGAACATTTGCCAACACCTGAAGATGGGGAACCACATGATTGTGTACAAGAAGCAGAAAAATATTCTAAACTTCGGTCAGATTTGCAGGCCCTTCCGTTGTGGGAGGCAGAACTAGAGTATTGGACTGATGGATCTTGTTATCGGATTGGAGAAACATTGAGTGCTGGCTATGCAATAGTGAAGGCTTAAGGATCTGAATTTGTAGTTGAAAAGGCTGAAGTAATACCCTAGCCTGCTTCAGCACAACTTGCTGAATTAGTGGGCTTAACTGAAGCGTGTCTGTTAGCAGAGGGTAAACGAGTGACAATCTATACAGATTCTGCTTATGCGCATAGTGTATGTCATTTGTTTGGGTCTGTGTGGAAGAACCGGGGATTTAAAAAAGCGGATGGTTCTCCCATACAACACCATGAACAAATAATGAAATTGTTACATGCTATGATGAAACCCGAAGAAATAGCAATAGCTAAATGTGCAGCACATAAATCGGATAGATCTCGGGTTACACTAGGAAACAAAGCCGCGGATGAGGCTGCGAAAGCCATTTCAGGAGCGAACACATTAGGTAATGTTCTTTTGGTCACTCATGAGGTGGACCTGGAAGACAAAATTACACTAAGAGACGTAATTTCTATGCAAGAGGCAGTTCAGGCCATAGATAAGCAACTATGGGTAGATAGAGGTGCGAGTCAGGATGCTATTGGGCTGTGGAGAAGTCATGAGGGGTTACTGGTGGCACCCCCAGATTTATTGGGTCTGTTAATCCAGGAGGCACATGGGCAAGCCCATGTTGCAAGGGGGGAAGTCAAGAGGAAAATCCTAAAGGAGTATGGTTTTTGGGCACCATATTTGCTTGAACAAATTGACCATGTTATAGGCAGATGTACAATCTGTTTAAAAAACAATGTCAGGAGAGGAGTAATGGTCCCTCCTGGTTATATCCCAACTCCAAAAGGCCCGATACGTGAGCTAGTTATGGACTTTGTTGATATGATAAAACCGATTGGGGGTAAAAGATACATGTTAGTGATTGGCATGTATCGAGATATGGCATTAGAGGTGTAGCACTGCAGTGGGTCAAGAGTTATCTCCACAACAGATCCCAATATGTTAAAATAGGTGATAACATATCGACTAGCTTGGACATAGTCTGTGGGGTTCCACAGGGGTCAGTTCTGGGTCCAAAGCTGTTTATACTATATATAAATGATATATGCAAAGTGTGACATATTCTGAAATTAATATTATTTGCGGATGATACAAATATTTTCTGTTCTGGGAGTGACTTGAACCAACTTGTGGAAACAGTAAATCATGAAATGGCCAAACTTCATGTGTGGTTCAATATAAATAAATTATCACTAAATCTTGGGAAAACAAAATACATGCTATACCGGAAGAAAGGCTGCAACAACAGTACTAACATTCAAGTAAACGGAGTGAATATTGAAAGGGTCGACGACATTATCGACGACATGTTAAGTTGGAAGCCACACATAAGACAGTTCTTATGTCGAGAGGTTATAAGTCGATGGGGACTTCCAGATCGCATATCCTCAGAAAATGGGAAAGAGTTTGTGGATAAAACGGTGAAATTAATCTTACAAAAATTGGGAATTCAACAACATTTAGGAGCGGTCTATCACCCTCAAAGTCAAGGTACTTGTGAAAAAATGAATGGTATTTTGAAAAACCGCATTGTCAAAATCTGCCAACACACAGGTCTAAATTGGGTAGCGGCGCTTCCGCTTGCATTGATGGCGTGTCGCTCGAGTGCAGATTTGCGTTTGACGCCTCATGAATTGGTTACGGGTAGACAGATGCCGACACCTTTGTTGCGCACAAGCGGAAAGGGTCCAAGTTTATCCCTTTTAGAAGACGAAATGAAGGCGTATGTCAAATATTTGACTAATTTACATAGAGTATATTCACGTATGTCTCCGACAGGCAAAAGCAGGAGGAGGTTCTAGAGAGGCTCGAGGAGCAAAAAAGGGACACAGTGAAACCTGGAGACAAGGTTTTCGTGAAAGTGTTCAGAAGGAAATGGTACAATGAACGCAGAGAAGGTCCCTATGAAGTCGTTCGCAGCACTGGAACAGCAGTCCAGGTCAAAGGGTCGCTGATGTGGTATCACTTATCACACTGTGTCAAGGCACCACGAGAAGAAACCCTACCTCCCGAGGATCAAGATGTTGAAAGTACGGGTGCACCAAAGGAAAAGATCAGAGAAACAGAAGCCCAAGAGGACACCCACCCTCAAGATCCGGAAAAAGGGATTGATGATGTCATGGACATTCACGATAATGGTGTGTGTGCTCCTGGCGAGACCGGGAATGTCCTCTCAGACAATGGACAGGAAAGAAGATTCAATGGCATCGATTCACAACAGAATTCAGGGACAGCAGAACATACTATCCCAGGGAGTGATACACCGAAGACTCCAAAGAGATACAAGGGTGACGCAGAAGGAACTGGAGAGCCAGTCAGAGCAAGGAGCCCGAGGCCCGTTCGACAAAGGACCAGACCCAAACGTTTCGAGGACTGACACTTAAGTCACCAGGCGAAATTCAGAATTGGGTTTGGATTTCATTGGAGGTTCACGTGAGCCTCAATTAACGTCCAGTGTGCCGGAGACATCTCGTGCAACTTTAGTTCCTGGATGGACAACAGTAAAGGTTAGGATAGGACATTCGGTTCAGTTACCTTGCAGTTGTACTAAATGGAACACTGTTCGTAGAATTCCTCCCTTGTGGAGAGATAATCAGGGGAAAAACATAAAGGTGACTGAAACTATGGTTGACGGTGTATCTACTGTTCAGGGAAAGTATTCTTTGTTCACCAAAGATACGGGGTTTAAGGCTGAAGATGATTGCTCAATTGTATTGATTGATGCCCAGTGGGAAGTCCAAGGGGAATACACTTGCACTTATTTTGCTCCCTTGGGTCGATTTATCACAGAGTCTTATTTATGGGTAACAGGTTATATAGCTCCTAGAATAATATTGTTAGTGGAAGACAGTATTTCCATTCATTCCTCTACAGAGGTTAAAAGGGTCACTGAACGAAAAATTATAGTGACAAGTTCGCTGGGAGACAGTGGACAAATGGCATCCATCTCTCCAAGTTTAGAAGCCACTAATAGTATTAGCACCCCACTTCATGATACCTCTTTATTTATGATTTTAGAAGAAATAAATGTAACAGGAACGACGATAGGAACCTCCACTCCAGTTAATCCAACCTCTTTTACACATAAAACAGTGGAAACAGAATTCCTGACGACTGAAACTTTCAGTGAGATGGAAGAACAGATACAAGTAGCAGGAGAAGTAGAAGTAGTTGCTAACAATACAACAATGTTATCTTTAGAACAGACAGAGGTTGTAAAAACAACACCAGACTCTATTACGACAGCCTCAGAGTCCACTTTATAAATGTAACTCAGAAGTCTATTCTAGAAGAAGGCATTATCCCCAATACTGTTATTAAGACATTGGCGAATACTTTAAATTCATTTGTTAGTACATTAGCAACTGAAGATGATGACACAGAACTGCCTGTTACGACTCTGTCAACTATGATTGACAAAGCAAGTGATCTAACCGACATTGACTGGTTACAAGAGGATACGATTGAATCTGTTCATTCAGTACAAAAGCGAGAAGCTCAATGGAAGGCATTTGGGTTTGATTCCTCAGTATTACAGATCACCGATCCATGGGCAAGTAAGAACATGTGGTTTCAACAACTAACTCACTCTGTAAGAGCATCTACCAGACAGGGTTGTCCGTGTGTAGTTAAGATTCCAACACCAAATACCTGGCCGTCAATCATGGAAACAGTCCCTGAGCCGCTGAATCGCATTTGCCAATCGCATGCACTGTCATGGTTGTTGTATAAACAAAATGCCCCACAAGACAAGTGGATGTCCAAGTCAATCGGATTATTTAGACCTCAAGGTGCATGTCGGTGGTTAGGTCAATTACCATATGTGAATTTGCTCGATAAGCTTGAGGATGTCACAAAGGCAGTCCCTGAACCAATGGATGTAAAAATTGTGAAAGCAGAAGATTGTTTTTGTTCAAATAAAACTCATGGGGGAGAAGGTATGTTTATGGGAATTTCTGAATGTAACGGTTACATAATGCGATTTGGTATGCAGGGACGACGCATTGATAGAGGACCGCATCAAGTAACCTTTCATGCGCCAGATCGGAGACTGAGTAAGACTTTAATGGTGATAAATCAAGAAATTCCCGTTAATGTAACTATAGGGAGTTTTAAAGACATTTGGTGGGTTTGTGGTAAAACAGCCTACTTATTTTTGCCTTATTTTTTTCGAATGATCCTAGGAGCTATGTTGTCCGGGGCTTAATGCCCCTGGTAGGGTCTCCCAAGGCAAACAGGTTCTAGGTGACGGGTCAGACTAAGATCGGTTCAAAAGCCCTAATGAAAGACATAAAATCAAGGCAGTTTACGTCGCCCGGATTGGCGTTACCGGGGCCCCACCCTGGAGCCAGGCCTGGGGTTGGGGCTCGCAGGCGAGCGCCTGGTGGCCGGGTCTTTGCCCACGGGACCCGGCCGGGCCCAGCCCGAAGGAGCGACGTGGGCCCGCCCTCCGGTGAGCTCACCACTCGCTGGAGGGTTCAGAAGGGGCCGGTGCAGAGGGATTTGGGTGGCAGTCGTGGGCGGGGGCCCCGGCGACCCAATCCCCGGACGGTGACTCTAGCCATGGGGACATGGAATGTCACCTCGCTGGAGGGGAAAGAGCCTGAGCTGGTGCGGGAGGTTGAGCGGTACCGGCTAGAAATAGTCGGGCTCACCTCCACGCACAGTCTGGGCTCTGGAACCCAACTCCTTGAGAGAGGCTGGACTCTCTTCTACTCTGGAGTTGCCCGCGGTGAGAGGCGACGAGCTGGTGTGGGCTTGCTTATAGCTCCCCAGCTCAGCCGCCATGTGTTGGAGTTTACCCCAGTGAACGAGAGGGTCGCTTCCCTGCGCCTTCGGGTCGGGGATAGGTCTCTCACTGTTGTCTCGGCTTATGGGCCGAACAGCAGTGCAGAGTACCCGGCCTTCTTGGAGTCCCTGGGAGGGGTACTGGAGAGTGCTCCAACCGGGGACTCCGTTGTTTTACTGGGGGACTTCAACGCTCACGTGGGCAGCGACAGTGTTACCTGGAGGGGTGTGATTGGGAGGAACGGCCTCCCTGATCTGAACCCGAGTGGTGTTTTGTTACTGGACTTCTGTGCTAGTCACAGTTTGTCCATAACAAACACCTTGTTCAAGCATAAGGGTGTCCATATGTGCACGTGGCACCAGGACACCCTAGGCCGGAGGTCAATGATCGACTTTGTGGTCGTGTCATCTGACCTCCGGCCGTATGTCTTGGACACTCGGGTGAAGAGAGGGGCTGAGCTGTCAACTGATCACCACCTGGTGGTGAGTTGGATCCGCTGGCAGGGGAAGAAGCTGGACAGACCTGGCAGACCCAAACGTATTGTGAGGGTCTGCTGGGAAAGTCTGGCGGAACCCTCTGTCAGGGAGGTCTTCAACTCCCACCTCCGGGAGAACTTTAACCAGATCCCGAGGGAGGCTGGGGACATTGAGTCCGAATGGACCATGTTCTCCACTTCCATTGTTGACGCGGCTGTCCGGAGCTGTGGCCGTAAGGTCTCCGGTGCCTGTCGTGGCGGCAATCCCCGAACCCGGTGGTGGACTCCGGAAGTAAGGGATGCTGTCAAGCTGAAGAAGGAGTCCTACCGGGCCTGGTTGGCCCGGGGGTCTCCTGAGGCAGCTGACGGGTACCGGCAGGCCAAGCGAGCTGCAGCACGGGCAGTCGCGGAAGCAAAAACTCGGGTCTGGGAAAAGTTCGGGGAGGCCATGGAGGAGGACTATCGGTCGGCCTCGAAGAAATTCTGGCAAACCGTCCGGCGCCTCAGGAGGGGGAAGCAGTCCTCCACCAACACTGTTTACAGTGGAGGTGGGGAGCTGTTGACCTCGACTGGGGACATTGTCGGACGGTGGAAGGAATACTTCGAGGATCTCCTCAATCCTGCTGACACGCCTTCCATAGAGGAAGCAGAGACTTGGGTCTCAGAGGTGGATTCATTCATCACCCAAGCCGAAGTCACTGAGGTAGTTGGGAAGCTCCTCAGTGGCAAAGCACCGGGGGTGGATGAGATTCGCCCTGAGTATCTCAAGTCTCTGGATGTTGTGGGGCTGTCTTGGTTGACACGTCTCTGCAGCATCGCGTGGCAGTCGGGGACAGTGCCTCTGGACTGGCAGACCGGGGTGGTGGTCCCCCTATTCAAAAAGGGGGACCGGAGGGTGTGCTCCAACTATCGGGGGATCACACTCCTCAGCCTCCCTGGGAAAGTCTATTCCAGGGTACTGGAGAGGAGAATTCGGCCGATAGTCGAACCTCGGATTCAGGAGGAACAATGCGGTTTTCGTCCTGGCCGTGGAACACTGGACCAGCTTTTCACCCTCCGCAGGGTGCTCGAGGGTTCATGGGAGTTTGCCCAACCAGTCCACATGTGTTTTGTGGACTTGGAGAAGGCATTCGACCGTGTCCCTCGTGGCATTCTGTGGGGGGTGCTCCGGGAGTACGGGGTCGGAGGCCCTCTGTTAAGGGCTGTACGGTCCCTGTACGACCGGAGCAGGAGCTTGGTTCGCATTGCCGGCAGTAAGTCAGACCTGTTCCCAGTGCATGTTGGACTCCGGCAGGGCTGCCCTTTGTCACCGGTTCTGTTCATTATTTTTATGGACAGAATTTCTAGGCGCAGCCTCGGGCCGGAGGGGATCTGGTTCGGGAGCCACTGGATCTCATCTCTGCTTTTCGCGGATGATGTGGTCTTGTTGGCTCCTTCGAGCCAGGACCTCCAGCATGTCCTGGGGCGGTTTGCAGCCGAGTGTGAAGCGGCTGGGATGAGAATCAGCACCTCCAAATCCGAGGCCATGGTTCTCGACCGGAAAAAGGTGGCTTGCTCCCTCCAGGTGAGAGGAGAGTTCCTGCCTCAAGTGGAGGAGTTTAAGTATCTTGGGGTCTTATTCACGAGTGAGGGAAGGATGGAGCGTGAGATTGACAGGCGGATCGGTGCAGCGGCCGCAGTAATGCGGTCGTTGTATCGGTCTGTCGTGGTGAAGAGAGAGCTGAGCCGAAAGGCGAAGCTCTCGATTTACCAGTCAATCTACGTTCCGACCCTCACCTATGGCCATGAACTTTGGGTCATGACCGAAAGAATAAGGTCCCGGATACAGGCGGCCGAAATGAGTTTCCTCCGCAGGGTGGCAGGGCGCTCCCTTAGAGATAGGGTGAAGAGCTCTGTCACCCGGGAGGAGCTCAGAGTAGAGCCGCTGCTCCTCCACATCGAGAGGAGCCAGCTGAGGTGGCTCGGGCATCTGTTTCGGATGCCCCCGGGACGCCTCCCTCGGGGGGTGTTCCTGGCATGTCCCGCCGGGAGGAGACCCCGAGGAAGACCCAGGACACGCTGGCGTGACTATGTCGCCCAGCTGGCCTGGGAACGCCTTGGGATCCTCCCGGAAGAGCTGGAGGCAGTGTCCGGGGAGAGGGAACCCTGGGTGTCCCTGCTCAGGCAGCTACCCCCGCGACCCGGCCCCGGATAAGCGGACGAAAATGGATGGATGGATGGATATTTTTGCCTTATGGATGGACTGGATGTTGTTATATGGCAAAATTGAAACTCCCGTATGAGGTTTTGGCTGTCGGGAAGGTACCGGAATCCAACGAGACTAAATCTAATGACAGTCCCGGTAAGAGGAGAAAGAGAGAGCTGGCACAATTTCACACTCTGGAGGCCTATCATTGGAGGATAGGCCTGGGTGAGAAATGGGGATTGGGATTATTTCCATGGTATGGTGTAACATTTTTAGCTGATCATATTGATAACATCACCTACACCCTACAAGGTTTTGCAAATGAGACTATAAAGGGTTTTGAGCTTTTGACTAACACTCAGAGAAGTCATAGATTGACATTATTGAAACATGACATGGCTCTTGATTATATTCTGGCTAAGCAAAGAGGCCTTTGCATGGCTTTAAATTTATCAGGAAATGCTTTTTACACTTTAATTCCAGATAATTCAGATACTATGACCAGTGTGGTGGATGCCTTGCATCACATTTCGGCTCATTCTGGCATTGTGTGTGATGTTTTGTTTTTGCACATTGCTGTTGACTTTTGCTAAGGCCATGATACTGCGTTGGGTTGGAGTTGTGATGCCGGGTGACCAAACTCAGATGCCATTACTGGATAGGAATGATTCAGAAGGAGAGGAGGAGGAAGGAGTGACAGAAGGCGAGCTGATTGATATGTACCCAATCTGAATGCTTAACCTTGGTATACTTTATCATTTGTTTGATGTTATGCTATTTTTAACCTTCAGTTATCTATTATGTAACTGAAGTTGTATTTCTTTTTATTTGGGTTTATTTTTTAAATGTCTGTTATGTAGCTTGTTGATAAAATCAAATGATAGATAAGTTGTTATTTACAACAAACAAGAACAGTAGCGTTGCCTGGAGCAGAGGTATCCAAACTTTGAACGAGAATCAGGAAAAAAAAAGGGGGAATAGAAAATGCCAAATTGTAAATTATATTCCAAAAATTGAAAAATTGAATTTCGAAAAATGTATGATATTGAAAATGGGAGAATAATATGACATGCCGTAAAAGCACTGTTTCTGATTCAGGAGTTGGGGTTTGGACACGCCTGATCTAAAAATACAGCAAGAGTGGTGGATGTTTTACTCAATATATTACCCAGAAGAAAAAAATAAAAATAAAAATATATATATACATATTATTTGATGTGTTTTTTTGCAAAGATACTGGTTGGTGTTTTCTCTCTTCTCAGGAGGACAGCAGTGAGATTAACCTGTCCAGAGACCCGAGTATGAACAGCGAATGGACTCAAAGATTCAAACATGAACAGTAAAGAGACTTGCGGGCCCTGGACAGGAGGAGACAGGAGGACTGAGAGAGAGACTTTATTGATTTCAGAGTGTTGCAAATACTTTGCCACCTCAAAGGGCAACGTTGCTGAGGAGCAAGAGTTCAGTTGACATAGCAGGATGATATATGTATTATGTTGTGTAGAATTCGACAGATTTCTATGTTCTCATATATGTGTGTCTTTACATCATGATGTTGAAATGGTTGTGTTTTGTTGTAATCCTGTGATAATTGCAAATGAATTAAGGAATGAGCAATAATCATAATATAATTGTTTATTAGAGTTTATCTTTTAGACTATCACATCGCGATATGTATACTTTTGATGAATACTTGAAAATAGGACCTGTGAAAGGTTTGGAGTTCAATGGCCGATTGGCATATGGTCATTTAATTAGACGATAAATGGTAATTGGTACTGGTAAATTAAAAAAGGAGTTTTCCAGCGTGGATTGGCTTGAAGGCGTGGATTCTCCATAGTCGATTAGTAAGGTTTCCTATTTCTTTTTGATATTCCTTAGAGGGGTAGTATTTGGAATAGGATGCAACAGCCGATTTGTGGGACTCCCTTACAACTACACCTGAGAAGCCATAAGCGAAGATTTCGAGAATAAGAGGTTCTTTTCAGAGTTTGCTGAAAAGAAGTGTGCCTGAGGGGAGTCCTGCAGATGAGGCTAAGAGTAGCCGAATTCGACCTAATTAGTATATAAAATGAGTTTATCTAGTCATAAAGTAATTTAAAATAAAGTGCTATAGGGCCTTAATAAGAAATTAATTACTTAGCTTCCTCTAAATTTCAGTTCACAATAGGACTCTGAACTTAGTAATAGGATTGGATGAGGAGCCCTTTGTTGAAAACAGACAAGCTGCGACAGGAGTTGAACAGAGGTGTATTATTGCGAATGTGTTTGCAGGCTTTTCGAGACCTAAAGGGCCTCAAAGGGGGAAATTATGAGGTTTCTGGAGGGCAACACATTCTGGCCTTTAATTCAACTCAGTGTAAATTTAACCTGTTCGTCCTTGTATGAGTTAGGGAATGCAGACAATACGGGGCTCACAGCTCCAAGGGACCTTGGAGTCAGTATTCAGCTGTGTGTAGGTCAAAGGTTAGCAGGAGACAAGGCCACTATAGGGACTAAAATGGAGCCTGACTCCTATGTCAGATGGAGGGAGATATCTAAACATGTACATCTCCAGAAAAGGATAGAGGGGTAATTTAGGTAATTTTGGAGTGTAAGACCCAAGGAGTGACAGTAACAGATTTAACCATTTATGGGAGATGAGCAGAGAGATAGGTCAACTCCTTTTTCTAGTTGATTGGACAAAGGGATCCTCAACCCACCACAGTGACCAATTAGAAGTAGACAGGTACAGCCCAAGGGACTTTAAAAAGAGATTACACGAGTAGAGAA
Source organism: Diplodus puntazzo (assembly GCA_963678695.2). NCBI lineage: Eukaryota > Metazoa > Chordata > Actinopteri > Spariformes > Sparidae > Diplodus > Diplodus puntazzo. The sequence continues at coordinate 33,610,527 of OZ023162.1, read as the reverse complement.
GGGGAGTGGCATTTTGGTGGATCTCCAAAGAGTTGTATTTCTGAGAGAGTAGAGGGCAAAGCATTTTGGCATGGCTTTTGCCATAGATTGGAGAATATCAGAAAGCGGCCACTTCTGATCCGGACGCAGGGCTCAAGGTCTGTTTCAATAAAGATTGCTCTCTTCCACTCAGCCTTGCCTCTGCAGAATTCTTTTATCAACATACTACACGCCGACACCTTTGAGGACGAGAGCCCAGAAACTACAATTGAAAGGAGGAGAGTGAGCGGGGGCGGCTGTAGCTCAGTGGGTGGAGCAGGTCGGCTAGTGATCGGAAGGTTGCTGGTTCAAATCCCAGCTGAGCTTTGCTGCATGTCGAAGTGTCTTTGAACAAGATATTGAACCCCAAATTGCTCCTGATGTGCGGTTGGCACCTTGCATGGTGGCCTCTGCCATCAGTGAGGGCACTGCGATGACCTGGCGACTCGTCCAGTACCCTGCTCTCGCCCAGGGACAGCTGGGATTGGCTCCAGCAAAAACCCCTGCTACCCCATAAAAGGGATAAAAGCAGTTACAGACAATGGATGGATGGATGGAGTGAGCAGGTGCTGGCATCTCTGGGGAGCGGAGCTTGGTTACGGGGTGGCAGATTCATCCATTTTGAGTTGTTTTGTCTTTGTGTGATTTATGTTAAATGTTATGCATTTTAATGAAGCACATACTTAGCCGCAGTACCGTGGTGGGAAGGGAAGGGCAGCTGGGGGAAGTTACACAGATTCCCATAGGTGCCACAGCATGTGTGCCCTTATCACGTGTTTGTAGTGGAGAGTGAGTTTGGTTGCAGTGCAATATGGTGTGCTGTGCCCTGTGGGGTTTCCAGTGTGTTTTGCCGTACAGTATTTGCAGTGCCTTAAGGGGGTGTAATTCTCGTGTGGTGCGGTCTATGTTGGCAGTGCCCATACACCTGTTTTCGGCCCATGAGTGGCACCAAGGAGAGTAGGCTAAATGACTCACACTGTGTCCCATACCTGTGTGCGAGGCTATTTGCTGTATCTAAACTTGTGTTAATAAAGAATTAAAATTACTTTCTGTACCTTTGGGTTTCCTCCTCCTTCATAGTGTGCACAGTAGAACTATTCTGTGTACGGGCTCTCTACATTTCCTACGTCAGAAACAAGGTTTATTACAGTAACATAACGATGTAACTTCCCTACGTTAGAAAGCTAAAAGAACTAACAGTCAACTTCTGGTGTCACACTGGACATGAACAGCGGTCTCCTGACTGGAAGTCCTGTGCTTGTTTTGTCACGGTGCTGCTGTAACAGCCTGGTTGGTTTACTGTGGTCAAGCCAACCTCCACTCCGAAAAATTTGGGTCAACCTAACCGCCAGTTATTTTGTGGTGCCTGTATATAGTAGATAGTACGGTAAGGCAGTGCCAGAACAGAATTCAAAATAAAAGCAGAGACTTATGAAAGCAATTTCACACAAATTCAATCAGCCAGTCAGACTGTTAATTGATTAATTAATTAATTAATTAATTAATTAGTCAATCAATACATTGATTTATTAATTAATTAGTCAATCAATACATTGATTTATTAATTAATTAATTGAGCGTCAATCAATCAATTAATCAATTTGAATTCAGATTCATATTAGTAGGAGACTGCCATTTCCACAGACTTAATTCAGTTCAGAATGATAGTACTCCACCTCAGAGAGTCACTCATGTAATAACAGGAAGTTCTGATGTGGAATGTCACAATTAAAACCCTCAGAAATTCAAAATAGTTTCAATATTTTCCTCAAATTCAGATTTCGATTAAAAGGAACCTACCTGTTTCCACAGGCTACTTTCACTTCAGATTGATAGTACTCCACATCAGAGAGTCACTCATGTAATAACAGAAAGTTATGATGTGGAATTTCAAAATTAAAGGCCCCTAAAATGTGAAATATTTGTAATATTGAAAATATTTTACATTTTAGAGAGCTTTTTTTGAAATTTTGAAATTCCACACCAGAACCTCCTGGTATTACATGATCGACTCTCTGGGATGGAGTACTATCAGTCTGAAGTGAAATTACTCATTGGAAACAGGTAGTTTCCTCCCAATAACAATCTAAATTGAGAGAGAAATATTAGAAATATTTCAAATTTTAGAGGATTTTAATTTTGAAATTCCACATCAAAACTTCCTGGTATTATATGAGTGATTCTCTGAGGTGGAGTAGTATCATTCTTAACCGAAATTAGTCTGTGGAAACAGGTAGTTTTCCTTTGACGTAAATTTGAATTTGAGGGAAATACTAAAAATATTTGACTGTAAAGTGGTCTTTTATTTTCAGATTCCTCATCAGATGCTCAAGATAAGATATTGTTTTAATTTTTATGTTGGACTAATTATTCACACAATTGAAATGTCATGGCCTCCATCTTCTAAAGGCTTTAATGTGATCAGAATTCGTATGGTAAAATGAATGAAGTAAATAATCGATGAATGAATTCCTTAAATGCTCAATTAATTAATTAACTTATCGTTCAATTAATTAATCAGTCAATTAACAGACTGACTGACTGACTGAATGAATGAATGAATGAATGAATGAATGAATTAATGAATTCATGTGAACTTGCAAATTGTGTTCATACCTCGGTGCTTTTTTTTAAAATTCCGTTCTTGGATTGCATTACCGTATTATCTACTATATACAGGCACCACAAAATAACTGGGGGCTAGTTTGACCGGGAATTTACAGAGTGGCAGCTGGCTAGACTGCAGTGTTGTTTTTGTTCTGTTTGTGTTTTTCTCCTGTCATTCTTCCCCCCCTCTTCCTCACCTGCTCCTTCCGGGTGTGTGCGTCTGTGGGCGTGGTGGCAGCAGCGGAGTGGCGCACCTGCTTCTCATCTACTCATCACCCTCCGACTATATTACCCCGGTCTCTCTACAACTTCAGTGCCAGATTATTCCCTAACTCACCGTAGCCCCAGCGCTCCTCCACCCTGTTCCTGCCAGCCAACCTGCCTGCCTGCCTGCCAGCCTACCGGTCTGGACATCACGCCTGCTTTCCACCTGAATGCATCATCCAGAAATAAACCTTTTCTCCCTGTCTCTGGTCTCTGCATCTGGGTTCACTAAAACTAGGTCCTAACATGTTTAACCCAATGGTCCATCGTCAGCCTCCTTTATACAGACGTTTCACTCTATATACTACTTCTCCTGATTTCTTTCTTTCCAGGTGTAATAATAACTACAACTTATAGAAGTCACCACCTGACAACACGTGAATATGTGCTGTAATAAACTACTTGCATTTTCAACCGATATGGTATTTTTCTGACAAGGACAGGCTTGTGGAGCTCTATATTCGAGGCCCTGAAGTACAGTATGATGAACAGTTACCCTCCTCCCAATGTTTTTGTTGTAGTTTCTGTTATGATCCTTCAGTGCATGGTATTGGGAGGGAAAAGAAGATGAGGGCCCTGCTCTCACCATGCAGCAAGTGAGTCAAGACTGCAGGGAATTAGTCAAACTCAAATCACATTTTTCACAGCACTTAAAGAAAATGTTGATAAAAGAGTTGTTGTTTTCTGTAGTTTACCTACAATTTACTACCTGTTACAACCTGTACCTGTTTTCGTGGATGTAAACCAATAGCTAGCTATGTGAGAAGATGATGTATCCATTCATAATCTCAATACAGGAGCAGACCTGAATCAATGAACAAATCTGACAGATATTCAGAGGTTGGTAACTAAACTGCTTGCTCAGGTTTATGAAAGCATTATGGTTTGGCTTAAAATCAATAATTCCCTCTGTAAGCTAAAACAATTCCCTTGTGACTTTCACTTTCACACTGGACACAAACAGTCTCCTTCCTGTGCAGACTTTTTGCTCTTTGTTCTACTTCTCCTCATTTCCTTGTGACTGTGATTTTGGGCAATATATGTAAAACTGTTTTGAATTGACTGGCTGAACATTTTAGATATGCATGTATTTGCCATGACTTTCTTGTATTTATTGACTGAAGAAGCTGCCCATGTCTGAGAGTAGACCTCTACACAGTTGCTCTCATCATGTCGTTTTATGTTTTTTCTTTTGTATTTGGCCTCATCCACCTCCCATTTCTCTCCCTTCCTTTCCCTTAATTTCCTTTCGCTTTCTCTCCATCAGCAACAGGAAGCAGCTGGGAGACATCATTGACAATGATTTGCAACCACATATTCATTTTTTATCCTAAATATATTAGGCCAGGCATCTGGAAGGTCAGTAGCGTAATGGCCATTGTATATTTTATGAGCAGCAGGAAGCAAAGCTCTTGGAGTTAATCATGTGGATGAGGGGGTTTTCAGGTAGAGACAAGGGCGCTACTTAAATCATCACATAAGCCTCCCCAAAAAGGTCAGATGCTTCAAAATGACACTGAATGCCCTAGAGTGGATAGAGTGGCTGTAATCATTTTGAGCTCCCGCCATTGTCTACAGGCCAAACACATTTGTGGAGGTGAGACTGGACATCTACAGTATATTTCCATGGCCAATGTGTGTTAGTACTTGGCAATTCTCTGTAAGTACACCAACAATCTACACATGGTATGTTCACATTTTTGCAAAAAGAGGTTAAAACCTGTTTTCCTTCACTCATATCTTCAGTGTCTTTTAATTTTTTAAGTTATGTATGAGGTAAATTTAGCCATTAAGTGTTTCCATAGGAAATTGTCGGCTTGGTGCTGTCAAGTGCTCCCTGGCGAGTGATCGTTGCAGCCACATTAAAAAAATTATGACTGCAGCTCTAAAGCTACTAAAGAGAAAGTGTTTTTAAATGAGCCGACAGTAAACAGAATCAACAACAACAACAACTCAACATTTTTGGCAGATTAAAGGATAAATCATTTCACCGACAACTTAAGCATTGGATACTGATATTCACTCTTGTCTTGGAATACAGTTTAACCTCTTAACGCCTATTGTCGCGAATTCACCTCAAACCGCTTCTATTCAGAATGCAGCTGAGATAGTGCATGTGTTCCCCCAATGTCGGTTCATTCCATATACTAGAAGACAAAAAGAACATAATTAATCTAGTACGCACACATACACGCACATTTTTTTTTTTATTGTTGTTTTGTTATCATTGTCATGGTGAAGTGTTAAATGTCTGTCATGAAACCAGACTACAATTTAAATTTAAATAGTATGTTGGCATTAATAAAATCAACTTCATGCCTCAGATGGGAAATGTGTTTTAATTACTACTTTATTACTAATTATTAATTTGCATCATACCCAAATTTATAACTATTCTATGTGCTACAGTCAAGTTAATTATCTCCACTTAATTTAGTCTCTGCTTGAAAGCAAAAACACAAATATTTAATTTTTTAACATAATTGCATATAAATTCAGGCGTCAAGGGGTTAAAGCTACTACAACAACTTTTTTGCATGTTGATTCTGGTGGGTCATGCGGAAAACAGATGATGTGGCAGAAACAAAATGAACTTAGTTTTACTGCCGTCCCACCAGACTTTCCCTAAATTGTGAGACTCCTTAATTCATCCTCAGTACCCATAAAATGTAGTTTTAATTGTATGAATGGTCATATTTGGATGAAGTTACAGGCATCAAGAATAACTATGATCATTTTTCAGAAATAGCCGACTGTTTGTCATGTTTGCTTATGTTGGTCATATATAGGATTCAGTATTAAATTGAGACTGTTTCATGACCAGTTAAAAGTTAAGACTTTCCCTGGTTACCCATGTGAGGGAGCTGTCTACAATCGCTTCATTGGCTAGTTTACGTCACATCTTTGTGTGAGATTTTTCTGCTTTTCATCTGTGATTTACTTTTAAGCCAGGCATGTTTTAGGATATATAGGAATTATTAGGTCTGAATAATAACTTCTGTCTGATAAGGGATTAACACATTGTTATCCCATATTTAAAATCATGAACCTATGAACCTTGTGTACACAAGACATCTATTTCATTTAAAAATCTCAGGAGGCTCCAAGATTTCACATTACGCCTTAAGTAACATATAGGTTCATTATGATGAAAACACATTTTGCTGGAGGGGCGGCTGTAGATCAGCGGACAGAGCAGGTCAGCTAGTGATCGGAAGTTAGCTGGTTCAAATCCTGGCTCCAGGGCTGCATGTCAAAGTGTCCTTGAGCAAGATACTGAACCCCAAATTGCTCCTGATGTGCGGTTGGCACCTTGCATGGCGGCCTCTGCCACCAGTGAGGACCCTGCGATGAGCTGGCGACTTGTCCAGGGAGTACCCTGCCCTCGCCCAGGGACAGCTGGGATTGGCTCCAGTAAAAACCCCAGCGACCCCATAAAAGGATTACATAAGCGGTTAAATAAGCGATAAAGCGGTTACAGACAATGGATGGATGGACATTTTGCTGGAAAGAATTAGTAGTTATTTAATTATACTTTAAACTTAAGCTCATCCCCTGGTTAGCTCATGATGAATGAACCAACAATAGTATCAGGCGGGCCCATTAGCCAACACTGTTTGGACTAGGTTGCAGCCAGGTTGTTGAGAATTTATTCTTTAGAAGGCCAAGCAGTCTCACTTGGATTCCACACACAGTGTTTTTATCGCGTCACAGTCCTGCTCTGAAGTACTGATACCCACACTTCGAAGTTCTACCACCAGATATATTCAAAGATGTCATGCTTCTGTTGAAGCACTGAGCTTTGATGCAAAAGTTATTGTTGGTTCACTCTCATTTCTTTCTCAATATATTCCAAATATGTGGATTAGTCTTATTGGATTGTCCTTGGCGGGGTGTTGTGGAATCTCTGAAAGTTAGATTTGCTTTTGTTTTAAATCTGAATGTGTTGTTAAACAGTACATAATGTTCACACAGTCTCATGAGGTTTAGTGTCACAGATGAGACCTATGATCCACAGTACGTACAGTGTGAAGCCCTCGTATCAGTGTCGGAGCCTTTGTCACCTTTGTCCATGTCTACGTACCACAGTAATATTTCAACATCATTTCACGTTCACATAATATACAGTAAAACAATCATTTTCAAAATTGTATGATTCAGATTCAGGGCCATGTAAAATACTGTATCTCCTGAATGCTGAATGAAGTAGTCCCACTCTTAATAGTCAGATGTAATAGCTTAAAATACCTCCTCCTAAAAGTTTAGAATGTCCGTTTATTCATTGATTCACTCATCTACCAAAATACTTTGCACTGAAAGACTTTTAAAGGCAAATATTGGCATATGCAAATGCGTATATATATATATATATATATATATATATATATATATATATATATATATATATATATATATATATTAGGGCTGTCAAACGATCAATTTTTTTAATCGCGATTAATCGCATTTTGTCCATAGTTAACTTGCGATTAATCGCAAATTAATCGCAATTTTTTTGGCACATTTGTTTCTGTTCTAAATGTACCTTAATGTATTTTTTCATGTTCTTAATACTTTTCACAATATAAGAAAGGTCAAATATGCTTGCATTATGAAAATGTTTATTCAACACTTCAAATCATGCAGGAAAATAAATCCAGGGTTGTCTGCTTTTGGCGAGGGGGGGCGACGGGCTCTCTGCATCTGCCGTCTGTTTGGCTTGCAAGTGGCGTCCACTGACACTGCACGTTTTTCTTCTTCGCCTTTTTCACGCAGTGTGCTACTTTCTGTCAGTCAGTATCACACTGATGATCGCCATGGCTCCGGTGCAGCAAAACAATAAAAAGTACGACTTGAAATTCAAACTTTCTGTCGTGATATATTCAGAGGAAAACTCGGGAGAAGCAGCCGCTAGACATTTCTCTGTCGACCCCAAGAGAGTGAGAGAAACGGAGCTTCAGCGTCTGTCCGAGGAGGACAGCAGCAGGGCCAGGCTGCCTGCTGGAGGGAGGAAGAAGGCTAGTGAGGAGCCTGAGATAAACATGCGGGGATGAGTTATCAGCAAACGGGCACGCCATGAGAGAGTGTCCCGCAAAATGCTCAGGGCGATGGAGAAACATATGTCCGCCACCGTGAGTGACAGCAGAGATGAGGAGTTTGCAGCAAGTGCTGCTTTGTATATATATATATATGAAATTTGCATATATATATATATATGTATATATATATATATATGTATATATATATATATGCGATTGCAATGCAATTTTATTAATTAATCACTAATAAGATTGTAAATAATTACTAAAATTGTTTTTATCAGCTGACAGCCGATAGATAGATAGATAGATAGATAGATAGATAGATAGATAGATAGATAGATAGATAGATAGATAGATCGATCGATCCTCCTTCTGTGAGTTAAGGAATGTAGATGGGACGGGGCTCACACTCTAGAGGACTAAAATGGAGTTTGACCCCCATGTCAGACGGAGGGAGATGTCTAAACGTGTACATCACCAGAAAAAGATAGAGGGATCATTTAGGTAATTTTGAAGTACAAGACCTAAGAAGTGACAGTAACAGATTTAGTCACTTATGGGAGATGAGCAGGAGGATAGACCAACTCCTTTTCTAGTTGATTGGGCAGATGGACCCTCAACCCACCATAGTGACCACTTAGAAGTAGGCAGGTACAGCCCAAGGGACTTAAAAAGGCTCACACAAGGAGAGAAGGTGGGGTGGCATTTGGTAGATCTCCTCAGATCGAAGGATATAGGATATTTGATAGGGCAGAGGGTGAAGCATTTTTGACATTGCTTTTGCCATAGATTTGAGAATACCAGAAAAGCCTTGCCTCCGCAGAATTCTTTTATCATCAAACTACACGCCGACACCTTTGATGAGGAGAACCCAGAAACTACAGGTGGCGCCACGAACAGGATGGCTGTTGACAACTTGGACACACGACAGGGGTCCAGAGACTGACTTTCACCCCAACTGGCCAACAAAGTGAGCTTTTTCGCTCTGAAGGGGTTAAACTCAATAAACGCAATAGGCAATAGATGCGTAGTTTATCGATACGGTTCTGTCTAAAAATTTCTAAATTAAAGGAATTAAAGAGAAAAAGGAGAAACTTATGCGGTAGAGATTTGTGAATTAATTGGTAATACGGTGCAGACAGTGACAGGTATGGCGCTAAGCCTACATTCTCAAAAGTCATGCCTGAGATTAGTCACTATTTCCTACGTGCTAAGTTGTCTCAAATAGAGAAGTGAATAAGAGAAGAATGTCAGGATAATACAGAGAGAAGACAAGAGAATAAGAAGAATAAAAAAGAAGAGACATAAGAATAATAGAATAGAGTATAAAGAAGAAGAGAAATAAGAAAAAGAGAGACTGCTGTGGCCGCAATGATTGAACTGATGACCATCCGATGCAGACAGTGACAAGCAAGGCACTGAGCTTACATTGTCAAGACATGCGGGGCATTGGTCTTCATTAGCTGCATGGTTCAGTTGTCTAAAAGAGTAGAAAAGAGTAGAAAAGAGTACAAAAGCCTGGCTAGGTAGAACAAGAGAAGTGATGAAGACCACAAAGAAAAAATTAAAGTGAGAGAGAAATGAGTCAAATCAAACTTATGGTTGTGACAGTAGAAAATTTGACAAGTCCGCCTAGTCAAGGGTGCATGTGACACTCGTGGACTCTAACATAAGTAATGTGGTATTGAGTTAGCTAAAGTGAGAAGTGTTGTGGCAATTGGTGGACTCTAGTGCTTATAGGCCTCGTCCTCAGTCTGAGTCAGAAGCCAAACTGCAGTGCATGTGGTGTGGGATGTGTGAGTTGTGATGAAAGCAAGCTGAGTGTTGAAAGATGTGTTTGGGGCCCGGTTGTGTTAAGTGTTCAGTGTTGATTGTGCTTATTGTGTCCTCTTAAGCTGTGTGTGGGTGGTGAGAGTCAGCTAAAGTTGATGTGAAAGCTGTCCATAGAATTAATTATAAGTAATCTATATAAAAATGCGAATTATTAGAATATAACATATACAATGCATAGGTATTAATAAAGTCATTATTTATATGCATAAATAGCACTACTAATCACATAAAAGAGAAAGAGTCGAAGCAATAAGGAAAAGCTAAGGGGATTTTATGTGGAGAGGTTTAATGAATATGCTAAGTAGCTATTTGTGAATGTGGGGACAATTGTTTATTTGGTCGATTGATACGGCTGGTCAAAGTATGAAAATGTTCTTTTATTCCTTCCAACTTCCACATATCTGAGTGGGAAGCCCTGATGCGAAGGAAAGGAAAATTTGTTGAACTAGAGAAAGTAATATCTCAAGGCCTCCTATTTATCAAAGGAAATTTGACACAAAATTTGAAAATATAAACCATTACAGAGCTGAAGACAAGAGATAGCTAAAAATGCATGATTGGAGTAGTGTGTCAATCATCGAACCAAAGTACTGATGTGATTGGGTATTCAAATATATGAATTTTGGGTTATCCAAAAGCCATTTAGGTAGACATATATGTAGAAGAGTGCAGATATTTTCCTACGGGGATTGAAAACAAATCATACATATTGATTTTGCTCTAAAAACACCTCCTCAGAGCAAATGATTCAATTAAAATTAATAAATGATAAAGTCTAGCAATATTTTTCATTTAAGGCAAAGCTTTCGTCATAATATGCCTGTTTGAATGTTGGCAGATAAAAAGTGTTAATTTATGTTTGACAATGAGCTGATCCAGCTGTCTTTGTCCCTCTCTGCGGTTGAGATGAGTTCAGAGTGTATGTGTCCACGGAGCAGAGGGAGAAGGGAGAAGAGAAAAGGAGGGGCTGAGCAGCTGGTATGTGAACATGCAGACACAGACCTGTGACCTGCGACCTGTGTTGGATTGTGTTGTTACTCTCTCTCTCACTCTTACAGAGGTCCAGCATAGCTGTTTAAAGCTTTAATAATTTCACATTTGGGTCATTAAAAATAAACCGGATCTGCATTAATGGAATAATGATGATGTTAAACTAAACATGTGTAATGTTTATATTACTTGGATGATAAAGACGTGACATTTTTGGCTTGCTCTTATTATGGACAAAATAATAGTCTTTATTTGTGTTTTTCTTCTTCTACTTTCTATACACCGGAGACGCGAGAGTCCAAGAAAGAAGAAGAAGAATTACAATTGAAGCTTGGCAATTGACTGACCAACTATAATATATCATCGGTTGTTAATAGTGATTTCATTATCTGAGTAGAGTTTGATTTAACCTTGGATGATTTAGTATCTGATGTCTGAATTGTTTTATAATTGCAGAAGGACATAAACAGTGGGGAGATTGGCGCAGACGTCAGAGACAGTTTGTTGGTTCTCAGTGGGAACTGGTGGACTTTTAGGTCTATATTTTCATTGTATCCTCACAGTCAGTCGACTTAAGAAAAGTTGCAATGTTTTTAGGGTGATATATTACTGGCTTTCTCTGAGGTTGGCAAATGTATTGTTTGGATGGAGTAAATAATCTTTCTTTTAATATTGTTTTAAGGTTTTTGAGCAAGAAGATGAAAGGATAGAATTTCACAATGCCAAGGATGGGCTCTGGAATTTCAAGAGTAACTACCCCTGTTGGCGCGGTACAGAAAAGCAACTTCTTCATTAAAGAGATTGCAGAAATATCAAAGATATGGCAGAAGCGCTGGCTGGAAATTGATCAACCCTGGCCGGTGAATGGAACCCTTAATGAATTAATTAATCCTCTATTTTTTCCGGGAAGGTCACTTGAGAGCAAGCACTCTTTTCTAAAGATGCCCTGAGTACAAAAGACATGAATACATATTTACATGACTTTGATGATGGGCAAAAATTATAAACAGAAACATGTAGGAGCAATGATGGCAGAATCAGAAGATGCCACCTTTGTTACAACAAAAGAAAACTCTGCCATTAGGGAAAGACCAGAGATTCATAAACATGATGATCTCCGCCCAAGGACTGGGACAACTACAGGCAGTACAACTGAAAAATGAATCAATGTTCGGTGTCAAGTCAGATGCGGGTTGCCTGAAAGAGCACATGTTGCTACAGGTTCCAGGATGTTTATGGTCATGACACAGCACGGACATTGGATCGGTCAGCCCAGCCAGTGAAAGTCAAGCTCTGACCCGGAGCCTCGCCTCCATAGAAGAACTAGTACCCACCAAAGGAGGAGGCAATCCAGGCGACGATATCACAAATGAAAGGGCTACTATAAACAAATGTCTTGAGGATGGCTCTCATCTCTTTGCACACTGTTTAAGAGCAGTGAATGAAGTTGGGGCTGACTTTCCAGCAGATGTACCTGATCCGCATGCCTTGGTGGCTTGGATTCCTCCAAAAATTATGTACTTTACAGTGTTAGATTTGTGTGGAGCTTTCTGCAGCGTTCCCCTTAGTGTTGAATCCCAGGGACTGTTCGGTTTCACATACAAGAAAAAACTCACGCACATTGTCTAATTTACTAGAGTGGAAAAATATTGCTTACAGGTCCAGATCATACTAAGATATTAAAGAGAACTAAAATACTAATAGTAAAAGAACGTAAAACAAAATAAATCAGTAAAAATTTACAGGTTGTAAAATATGCATGAGGGGTAAAACATAAGTAATTAAGTAAATAAAATAAATATAGCAAAAGCAGCAAGCTGAGCTGCACTCAGGAGGGAGAAGCTTAAAATCAGTGTGCGATGGACAGGAACTGTCATTTAGAATTAGACCACATAGATGCTGTAGCTGTTTTGTATACAAGGTCTTCAAGTTGAGCTGTGGCTCAGTAAGCAGCCTGCCAGACCAGTTTACTATTTGGGCGAGTGAGCTTTTATTTTTCAGAAAGAGGCTCCCAAATCAGGCTGCAAGTGTAAATAATAAAATAGATTAAATAGAAGTATTGCAAAAGAGGGTCATGATTTGTCAATGTGGAAGCAACTCAATTTCCTTAAACAGTAGAGACGTAAGGGGAAGAGTCCCCAACCTGTCATCTACTATTTCACTGCTTTCTCAGAAAGTTGAACAGAGTTTATCCTGCGACCATAGCCGGTCTTAACATAGAGGCATAGGTAGGCGGTTGCTTGGGGCCCCTCCACCAGCAGTGGCAGGGGGGGCTCCCCCACCAACCTCCAAAAAAAAAAAAAAAAAGGAAAATAAGAAATTTATCAACATGAACACTTCAAAAACGTGGTAATTTTTAATTCATATGTAATTCATTCTTTAGAAAAACGTTTAAGTATTAGTTAAAATGTCAAGTTCATGGGTATCTGTCTCACATACACCCCCTACTTTCACAATGAAATGGACTAGTCCGTGACGGACCGCAAAAGCTGAGCACAAACGACACTCCAGTCCAGTTGGTGGCGGTAATGCACCGTTTGCCAACCGCCAATAAACCGCACAGAAGAAGAAGTAAACAAACAGACGGAGTAAAAGCCAAAATGAAGCGAACCTACCCGAGCGGTTCGAATAAACGGAAAAAGAAAAAAGACGCGGAGAAATATATAGCAAAGCTGCCAAAGTATTTTACCACTGCTGTTACCGGGGATACAGTCAACAACGTCCAACGTGTTGATATGCCGGCGCCGAAGCAGCAGCAGCAGCTAACGTTAGCTGTGAAGTGTCTGACGTTGACACAGACACGGTGGAGGAGTTGTCCAGTGACGCCATTTTGACAGCGGTGATGATGACGATGGTTGGGTTCTGGTGAGTCAACCTAGTTCTGCCAGTTATAGCCCTGCACTGCATGAAAAGTGGGATTTTCGTCAGTATGCGGCACTGTAGATTGTCGTGGAATTTCAGGTTTGCGACAATTCACGGCAATTTGAAGGCAACACCGAAAACTGCCGTAAATTGTCAGAAATTGACGTGGGCCTTGCTTGGCAGTTGTCCCCCCATGACCCCCCTCCCCCTGATTCTATTGGAGGCTTTAACATGTTAATGAAAATGCTGTGAGCTATACAAATGCTAATCAGGGCAGCAGGGGGAGTTTTACCCCAGGTGACATTTTTCTAAAAGGTGTTAACTTCATTTTAAGAAAATCTCTGGTATAAATAGATGAGGCTCAGTATAGCCTAATTATAGACCCTTACATTTTAGCTTGAATTGATTTATTTAATGAAAGTATGCTAGATTAATTACTGTGTATGTCATTAGCAATGGCCAATGTTATGTAAAAAAGGTTATTTATTCTATTTTTTCTCTCTCCTGGGAACAAATAAAGATAAAACGCCAGTTGTTAAGAAGCTAAAATTTGCATGACATATTTTGATAAATTGATAAACTAGATAAATAAGATATTAAAATGTATAAATCATTTCTGTTTAAAATGTGTGACATTAAAATATAATTTCATGTGTATATATGTGTATGTGTGTGTGTATATATATATATATATATAGATATATATATATAGATATATATATATATATATATATATATATATATATATAATATATATATATATATATGATATATATATATATATGATATAGATATAGATATATGATATATAGTATATATAGTGATATATATATCATATATATATATATCTATATATATATATATATATTATATATATATATATATATATATATATATATATATGATATATATATATTATATATATAATATATGCATATATATATATATGCATATATATATATATATATATATATATATATATATATATATATATATATATATATATATATATATGCATATATGCATATATATATATATATATATATATATATATAATATATATATATATATATATATATATATATATATATATATGCATATATATATATATATAATATATATATATATATATATATATATATATATATATATGCATATATGCATATATATATATATATATATATATATATATATATATATATATATATATATATATGCATATATATATATATATATATATGCATATATGCATATATGCATATATATATATATATATGCATATATGCATATATCATATATATATAATATATATATATATATATATATATATATGTATATATATGTTTGTATGTGTATATTTGTGTGTATATATGTGTGTGTGTATATATATATACACGACCATGTTGCAAGGGGGAAAGTAAAAAAAAAAAAAAAAGAGTAGGGTTTTTGGTAGGGATGTGAATCTTTGGGTGTCTCACGATTCGATTCCGATTCTTAGGGTCACGATTCGATTCAAAATCGATTCTCGATTCAACCGATTCTCGATTCAACTGATTCTCAATTCAAAAATTGATGCAATGCATAGTGTGTTAAGGCAAATTATGGCATCAAAACAATACAATTTGTATAAGATAATGTGATTTTTAAATAAACTGATTCCAAAGATGTAATCACACAAAGGCAAACTTAAGACAAAAGGTAACATCTATCTATGGTCACATTATGCTATATAAGAAATGAGAACTTCCTCCATGAAATGCGCAACAGCACAACTTTAATAGCGCAATCTGCTGCAGAATGAAGAAAGCAAGCCCTTAAAGAGTGTGTTTTGACTAGATGAATATGGGTTTTGAAAAAGTTGCTGTCTCTCTGCTTGGAAGGAAGGTGCTGGCTACACTGTGTGGATGTTATGACCTGCACCTTCTTTTTGTGCACTTCTGTTTGACATTGTGCCTGCAGTGCATGGCTGCCCTTGTTTGCATAGTTAATAGCTGCTTATATACTGGGCAGCAAGCCGCCAATTTGACCATCCTTTTTGCGGCTCGGTCCGCGGATTTAGACAGAAGCCGGTAAATTGGGGGTCTGTCCTGGTCCTCCAATTTGCCACCTCGGAGGGTACACTTTTATCCAACTCCATTCCGATCTAAATCCGAGACGTCGATATGCCGGAAATTGCATGAGATGGGCGGAGGTGTGGATGACCGGCACTGTTGTGCGACCCACAGCTGAGGAGTTTTAAAACCAGGAAACAGCTGATCACAGCAGACAGTCCATCACTTCATCCGCGGACGTCAAGATGAGCAACTGGACAGCTGCTGAGATCCAGGAGATGCTAGCGTCTCCTCAGTCTCTGAAGCTGTCTTCGCTGTTAGCTTGTTGTTGTAGCGGCTAGCTAGGAACCGTCGCTACTTTCAAATTAAAAGCCTCCCGCTAAGAACCCAATGGGGTGCAATGTCAAGCTCTTATTTTGAAGGCAAACTCCTCGTCTTTCTTTCCCCAAACTTGCTGCAACGCTGTGTACGGAAGCCCGTGGGGGCGCACAGAGAGAGGGGGAACGTTAATAAAAAATAGATTTTTTAAGTTTATGAATCGATTCAGAATTCTGGATGATTAGAATCCTGATTCTTATGTGAATCGATTTTTCCCCCACCCCTAGTTTTTGGGCACCATATTTGCTTGAACAAATTGATCATGTCATAGGTAGATGTACAATCTGTCTGAAAAACAATGTTAGGAGAGGGGTGATGGTCCCTCCTGGTTATATTCGGACTCCAAGAGATTATATATGTGAGCTAGTCAGGGACTTTGTTGATATTATAAAACCAATTGAAGGTAAAAGAGATACATGCTAGTAGGTGTAGACAGATTTTTGCAATGGCCTGAGGTTTGTCCTATCAAGCAGAAGGATGCTCCGTCTGTTGCCAAGTTCTTATATTGGGAGGCCATAAGCTGATGGGGACTTCCAGATCACATATTTTCAGATAATGGGAAAGAATTTGTGGATAAAGTGGTACAATTGATTCTACAGAAATTGTGAATTCAACAACGTTTAGGAGCAGTTTATCATCTTCTCAAAACCAAGACATCTGCGAAAAATTAATAGCATTCTGAAAAACCATATCTTTAAAATCTGCCAACACACAGGTCTAAATTGGGTAATGGCGCTTCGGCTCGCATTGATGGCATGTTGCTCGAGCGAATTACGAGAGAATCTATCCCTTTTGGAAGACAAATGAAAGTGTATGTTAAATATTTTACTAATCTATATAGGAGTATATTCACGTATGCCTCCGACAGGCAAAAGCAAGAGGAGGTGCTAGAGAGGCTGAAGGACTTTCAGATAAGATGAGTAAGAAATTGTGTAGGACTGTTTTGTGCAAGCCTGATAACAGGTACTTTAATAATATAATAATATTAAGAACCTAATAGAAGATGATAATAATATGATTCTAGATGAGATACGGTAATAATGATCTGATATAGTAAAAGATTATGTGAGAGGCCTCATTATAAGTGTTAGGTATGTCTCGTCTTGTCTTCACCGTGGGATAGTTAGAAACGTAATTTCAATTTCTTTGTATGTCTGGTACGTATAAAGAATTGACAATAAAGCCGACTTTGATTTAACTTTATAATAAAATTGGCTTATGAGTGATAAAATATATACAAAATAAGTATAAAGAATAAACTTCATAGACTAGTCTAGTTTACAGCCTGTATGCTACAAATTGCCGTTGCTCATAACGAAGGTGTGAACAAACCACCTGGCTGAATAAACTACTTAAAGTAAGTGTTTGTTTGATAAGATCCAGCGTATGAGAAGATCAGATTGATTGTGAAGTTTGTGGGAATGATAACCCCTTTGGCAGTTTAAGCAAATCTGTCCCCGTGAGTCACTGAAAACATGAGGAACAAAACGGGAGAATTAGAAACTGTATCTGACCTTTCTTACAGGCTCTGTTGAAATAAGGGCGGACACGTGGGGTGTTGCCATTGAAAGGCAAAAGTACAGAATGTTTAAGGTCAGAGCATTGAGTAGCACATAGACAAGAGCAGAATTAGACATAAATAATGATGAGAAACACACGTTCGCATAAACAGTGAGGCCTAAGAACGTCCATATATCGGGATTAATGGACACCCTGCAGCCAATCAGAATCGAGTTTTCCCCCAGACCATGGTATAAGTAAACAAAACATCCATTCAGCCCTAAAGCTGTTGAAGTCATTGCTCCTGTCATTCAGTCTATTATAAATCAAGGTGCCATTGTTGAATTGCTAATCTCGCCATGTATCATTTTGTCTGAAAAGAAATCAAAGGGGGGCGGAGTTCATTAAAACATCCTAGGGTCATAAATGGAGCTGGTCAGCATCCAGCAGATGGTGTACTATTAATGTTAAAAAATCAGACGGGGTTTTCAGGGTTTGCATATTCTAGCATTCCTGGTCATCCTGACTCACAGTTTTGGGTTGCTTTCACTATCAATAGTGAATTTTATTCTTGGATGCAGATGCCATAGGGTTTTCTTCTCCAATTTATCTCTGTTTGCCATGGAACTGAGAGGGGAACATTAATGGTCATTGTGTGATAATGCACATGTTCAGGTGGTGAACAATGGTTGTGTATAGGTATTTCTATACAGGGGCATAGTTAAACTGAGACAATGTCTCCACTTTGTTTTCTGGCAGAAAACACTCCTAAAGTTTTGAAGAAATAATTTGGAAGTGAATTTATTGAATTGCAAGCATATGAAGTGTCTGTGCATAACTTAAAAAGTGAGTTGAGCATCCACTTACTCTAAAGATTGTCTGAGGGTTTTAAACCTGGAAACGGCTCTGAATGCTCACGAAGTAGAAAATAATGTGTTGTTTGGTGGAAGATAATGTGATTTAGCAAGCAGTAACACTGCCATTGTGTTGGAGGTATTTACTTCCCATTAATAACTAAGGTATCACTTTTGACTGCACATAGCACTGTAGAATTCCCATCCACACAGTGAAGCCACTTGCTAAACTAATTCTCCAACTCTCAACTAAAACAGCTTATCTCATTCCTTAATGTAGGCTTACCAGCTGCTGATGTTAGCAAGTCAACGAAAAACATACAACATGTAACAATACAGCTGGGATACACTTGGAAACCAGCTGCCTTCCTATTATTGCATCGTATACAGTGCACTTTGTAGTAATTACTAATTCAGTAATTTAAATACTGATGCAATGAATTTCACCAATAACTGAAATTATATCACACGTCTGTAGCTGGCTTCGGGCCACATTTTTTAGATAAGAGGTTAGTTTAGTTAATTTAAAGGTGCATTATGTAGTTGTGTGGAAGAAATTTTAATCAGAAGAGAAAGATCTTCATTGACTGATCTTTTGTGCCCTAACAACCTAAGATACTATTTTACTTTGTTTATATGTGGCTGACCCTGACACCTTTCTAACCTCGGAGTGTTGTGAGGACCTTTTTTTCCTCTGAGAACATCTTGTTTATTTAGTTATGGAACAAAATAATATTTGTTTATTTATTTATTTTAGCCTGTATTAATACATCTTTAATATTGTAAATATATAAAGCCTGAGTTTGAATTTCTTCTGCAAAATTATATAGCGACCCTTTAAATAAACCATTAAAAAGACAGGCAGATAGACAGACAGGCGGACAGATGCTAGTCTGACTCTTACCTGGACCTCCACTCCATAGCCCAAATAGACAGTGATGAGGTAACTGCAGTCCATGGTGGAGTGAAAAGCAGAGCTTGACTGAGGAGGAGCCTCTATGTATCCTTCTGTCTCGGTCAGATTCAGATGGCAGGGAACTGCAGGGACAAACAGCAGAAAACATACACAGACATTAGTATTCCAGATTCGCAAACAGTTTACTAACATTTTGCACGAAAGTATTAGTCAATGCAAGCTCACATTGCCGATGGCTGATACTTCTTCTATCCAAATTTTAGCAATGGCAAAAATGAAAGTATCCTGAAAGGGCACTGAAACCATGGGACAGCAGGAACTCTCACCACTAAGTTTAAGGAAAAACCATGACCATGATCTTTCCCTAATTTAACCAGATGATTTTAGCTGTTGCAATGCTGATATGTATAATTCTGACAGTCACTGATAAACATTCTTGTCAATACAACTTGTTTGACTGTACTCAAGCCAAAATGTCAACTTTCTCCACAAAGTAGCTGATCCAGGGATTCATCTTGAGATGAGAGGAGAGAGGAGGCTCAATTGAGGAGCTATGAGCGAGGATGCAAAGGTGTATCTACACCATGACATAAAAGAGGTGTGGCACTGGAATATACAACCATGGTGGGAGCATGACTCCAAAAATATTCCTGTGTATTCACAGGTTGTATTAGTTATTTAAGATCCACTGTATAGGATAAGGAACTCCCCATAAGGAGCTGTTCTAACCACATCCCTCAGTCACATTGTACCTTGATATCATTTATGTCACATTATGCCACACTGTGAACTGAATTAAGCTGTAATGGACACTGTTATGCCCATCTGACTGATCATAAAATCCAGCACTAGACTATAACAAAACAATGCAGCTGAGCCGCATTGTCATATTTAAATGGTAATCACACCTCTGCTATGTTAGTGCATAACACCGGAGCCCCCCAGAGATATGTGCTCAGCCCCATCCTGTTGACACTGTACAGCCATGACTGTAACTCTATTGTGAAGTATGCAGACAACATCACCATCATCAACCGCAGTTTAAACAATGTTGAGAGTTCATCATGGTCATCACCACAGTGGTTAAAAGGACACAGGAGATGATCTACATCCTGCTGGTTTTTTTTTACAGTGGAGCAATAAAAAGCATTCTGACTGGAAACTTCACAAACTGGCATGGTTCAGGCACGGCCCAGGACAGAAAAGCTCTGCAGATTGAAATGATCCAGAACATCATTGGTACCATCTACAGAGCATCAGTGACACCAGTGATATCAGATGTCTTCACAGAGCCCAAAGGATACAAAAATACAACACCCACCCAGACACAGTCTGTTCACCTTGCTGCCATCTGGCAAAAGATACAGAAGTATCCGCTGGCATACCACCAGACTATGGAGCAGCTTCATTCCCCTGGCTGTGAGACTCCTCAGTTCATTATCAAGACTTAATTCTCCAAAATAGATGTAGCACAAAGGACTTAAACATTACAGTTGCGTTACAGTCTTTACACCCTTGTCATTTGAAAAATGGCAATAAATATTGCTTGTACCTTGTAACTGGCTTTACTGTGACTCCTTTCCTGTCATGTCTTTTCCTTGCCTCCTCTGCTCATATCTCAGGTGGGAGGAACTCAGACGTGAGGAGAGGAGGCAAGGAAAGGAGTCTCACCAACTGAGAAATAAGAATAGTGGTCATTTTTTCTTTGCAGAGGAAGGTCTGTTCTGTAGTTTTTTGACAGGCAACTTGGGATAACAGCAAGAGGTGGAGTCAGATGATCTGTACTCTGTTGACTGGATTTTTGTTTTGAATGTTGAAAGATATTATACGTTGCTGAGATTCCAGAGCAATGTAAGCCAGACCACTTCTTAATGTGGTCGAGCCAATCTGCTGCTTGTTCTGCATGTTTTGCATTTACACTTGCATGAGGATGAGTTTTCTGTGATCCATATCCGATATCCACACAGCAATCACATGTCATGTGCCTGATGTGAATGGGCTATCAGAAAAGCCAAGATGAGCAAACCTGCACACATCAGTTTAACTTTATTGTACATTCTGTACAAGTACGGACAGTGCCATGAAAACACATATACATCTGACTTTGTTTCAAGGTTTCTGCCTCTCCCGCTTCCTTTGTGAATAGCTCAGCCCTGTGATGACAGACTATTTCCTGGTGGCCTTCTGGGGTTTCAGCTCCACCACCATCATCCCTCCCTGTCTCTGAGCTCAAAAGTAAACTTTCTCTCAAGTGCTTGATTCCTTATGAAGAAGAAGATCATCTCTGTGTCCCCTCAGCACTTCACCTTAGGAAGTGTCCACTCCAACATTATTACTGCACTACAGTGTTATCATTCACCCTGTGCCTGGATGTCTGTGCCACACTGAGATTTTGTGGACAGTTCTGGCTGTCTTTGCTTTGACCTGCTCCTGCCGTGCGCACAGATGAGCAGATTAATCTAGCTTCTTCAATCTTGTGCTTCCTGACCTGCAAATTCCAACAAGAAATCACACCCCTGATGTGTCTTTTCTCCATCCACTCTCTTGATGACTGACAATCTCAGGGTGCTGTGGTCCCTGTTTGGACCATCTGATTAAGGGTTAGTGATGCACTGACGCTGCTGTCATTTCAGCCCCATAGCTGTGTGATCGTAAGATGCGAATACAGAAGATATTAGCTGAGGGTGTGAGGACAGTATGGGTGCACTCCAAAGTAAAAGAAAACAGAGAGGACTGCTGTGGTGTAAGTCAGAAAAATGTTCAGATGTATCTCTGTTTTGAAGGATTCTAATTGATTAATATTTAGAAAATGTAATTGTATTTTATGAGTGACATTAGTTTCAAATAAAATAATAAATGTTATGGTTCAGTGTTACTAACCTGGTGTGCATGCAATCTCATACATTTTTTTTGTTTATTGTCTCATGCAAAGAGCTGATATAATTTATTTATCATTTGTCATTGTGATTGTGATACATATTTATGATGATTTTAATATGCATAATTGCTGCAGGTTGTAGTCGGACTTGAGTTGCTGCACAAGTGCATGCAAGGGTAGCTAGCTGGCAGAGAGTTTACAGACCCCTCTTTCCCCGTTTACACATACCACTGCAGGTAACACAGCAGACATGTCAGCAACATTTCTGTCAACTATATTGCATTTATTCTGTTTATTTACCATTATTATAATTAAGTGCCACTTACAGGTAAACTTTATAACATAGGCAGTATGCAGTATATACTGATTGAGTATGTAGTAGACTCTAAGTTAGTAGGCACTAATTTTGGATTTTCTGCCTGTTCTGGATTTGTTTCCATCGTTTTGACTTCTTTCCTAGTTTTGACCTCTGCTTGCTTCTGCCTGCGTATAATCCTTTTATCTATTTATTGTTGTTTGAATTATATCTCTGAAGTGGCTTCATGCTGCCTCCTGCGTATCTTGGTCCTGTTCAACATGCTCCTTGTTTCCACATTGCCATGACAGGACAAACCAACCATCTTGGACCCAGCAGACACAATATCTGATTAACTGTTTGACAACATTGATAACCTCCTGTGAATAAAAGACTTTGGAGGGAAGGCTTCATGTGAGGAACGCAGAGAGGCCACCATGTTTTTGGCTTGAAAGACATTGTCCTCAAAGCCTAGCAGGGGGGAGCCCATAAGAATGACAGCTGTCCCATATGAAAGATGGCAATTGTGAACGAAATGTTGTGAAATCTTTAGTGGTCAATCCAAAACAGTGATTCTAGCTTTTACTGTGACACATCCACCAATCTGAGTTTAGCCTAAAGACAGACTAAATTCCTCCCCAAAAAATGAATACAACATGAAATGAGATCACTTGTAATGGCCGACATTGTAAATTCAGCACCACAGCATATTTTTTTTAAATGTATTTGATCACAACAAGGGGTGTAGATGTAGGAAATGTTTTACATAGCTACAAACAAATTGGCAGACAACTACTAACTAAGGGGGTATTGCACTGAGTGTACACATGTGGATCAATTTAGTCATAGTTCTACTCAACAGGCGTATACTATCAAGGCACTAGGGCTGTCCGATAAATCGAATTTTCATCGTCATCGCAATATGAACATGAGCGATAAACACATCGCAAAAGACTGCCTGACACACAAATAAGAAAAATCACTTAATTAATCAGCATCAGTCTGGTGGTGATTACCAGGTTATGATGGCTGAGGGAGGACAGAAAAGCGAGGAAAATGTGGCCGACAAAGACCTTGTGGTGAAAAGAAACAGCACTGAGTGTGTGCTGATTGTGTGAGTATGTATGTATGTATGTATCCAGGAAATAGTAGGACAAACAAGTGTGCACCCTTGATCACACTACTTAACAGTTAAGGGAATGAATAATGGGATGTTTTTAACACCGACGTGAACAGGTCAGAGAGCTGTGTCGGGCGTGTGTGTGTGCTGCTTGCAGCCAGCGACACCACGGAGCAATAGTGTGTGTGTGTGTGTGTGTGTGTGTGTGTGTGTGTGTGTGTGTGTGTGTGTGTGTGTGTGTGTGTGTGTGTCTGTGTCTGTGTCTGTGTCTGTGTGTGTGTGTCTGTGTGTGTGTGTGTGTGTGTGTGTGTGTGTGTGATGCAGCCAGCGACACCACAGACAAATATGACATGTGTGCATATGTGCTGCCCACAGTTACTACCGTGGGCAGCACAGTCCACCAAAAAAAAATCTACACCAACAATTCAAAACTAATGTTAGCCATCATTAACTGTATACTTAATAATATGCAAAGTTCAATATTTGTTTATTTATCCCAAGTTATATCGTCATCGCAATATTGAACAGTGTTATCGCAGATTTTCCTCATATCGTGCAGGCCTACTAGGCACATTTTCAAAAAACAGCCAGCTCTCGCACAAGAAAATACTGTAAGTCAATTCTGTAATTTACTGAGATAAGTGAACCTTGGAGAAATAATATCCGATTTGAATCTTGGTGGAAATAACTGAATAACTGGCTATTACGGCTTTTAAAAAAAAAAATCAATAAAGGCAAGTCATTCCACATTTACCTGGTGACGAGGTAAAACACTTTCATGAACAGTTATTTCAGTGTGACACAAAAAATTCAGTATATGTATATATATAGATAGATAGATAGATAGATAGATAGATAGATAGATAGATAGATAGATAGATCAAAATGTATTGCTAAAATTATTTATTGCCATTATCATTATATTTCTCATACCAACGTAGCCCATTAAATTGACACCATTGTCACCACCGCCTCACCTGTCCATGTCCCTAACCACCACCACCTCTACAGGAATCCCCTCCAACACCCGGCCACGCTCGGGCCTCCCAGTCAGCCGAAATACTTCGAAGACAGTGGGGGATCCAGCTCAAAATGTTTTGCTAAAATTATTTATTGCCATTATCATTATATTTCTCATACCAACGTAGCCCATTAAATTGACATGAATTTAGAAAATGTAAGTATATATTCAATACATAATGTTCAATATTCATATATTGATTTAACATTTCAGGGTTTCCCCTACATGTAATTGACTGTGGCGCACCGCCACGGCAAAATAAAAGCCGCCATACCTTCAAAATTCTGGCATAAATAAATCCAGTGTTAGAGAAAGGAAGTATTTTACTGTCGTCTTCCACTGCAGTCTTTGACGTTTACAGCATGTTGGATATTTAGCTTGATAATTAGCTAGAGGATTAAAATGGTCACTTAGAGCAGAGTCCTGCACGGGTCACCGCATCCGCCCAGTTTTCCGACACAACTTACATTCTGCACCCGAGCCGACCCGCTATAAATTGATACCGACGCCCGAAGGAAAATTGGACGGACGCAATTTTTAAAAGTGAAAGTAAGAAAGCGTAGAGGGAATGAGTTCTGGGAGGGCGCAAGCACGCATGAATGAGCTCATATGAGATATAAATGCTTATCATTTGTGTCGCTAATAATGACTGATGATAAGTGACGCCTTGAAAATGGCAATCGTAAAACCCGACCCGTCTATCCAGGCGTCCGACCCGACCCGCATCTGTGTCGGACACAGTACATTATTTTTCATCCGTGCAGGACTTAGATAACTCCTCTCTTGAAACAAATAATAAAAAGAGCATTTCTTTACAATATTGGAGTTCATGATGGCTGTGTGAGAGCATTATAACCAGAGACATTTTTTTTCCCTAAGTAGCCTATGACATAAGTAATGTAAATATTACAGTATGATGACCCCCCCCCCCCCCCCCCCCCCACAGTCTCAGAAAATACTGGGGGAAACGCTGCATTTATTAACCGATATGTACTAGTTACTGGGAGTATTATTCATATTAGAATGAATCAGTCCAATACAATCAAACTTTATTATAGAATTTGAGAGTCACAACACATCCCAACTGTCACACCCCTCAACCCACACTGTAAGAAAAGTCCGTAAATATACGGCACAATTTACCGTGTTAATGTGAAGGAATTTTCCTTAATATTTTTTTACAGGTGTTTTTACCGTATTTTTTAAGGACGCATTGCATTGTGGGAGCATGAAGCGCGGTTACGCCGCTAACGTCTGAACGAAGAAGTTGTCAGCGGAGGGCATCACGTCTCAAGTTTCATCTTAGGAAGTGGGGAAACCGTCATTGCACCTCTGTGGTACAAATTATGTTTTCTTTAACTAAGATGATATAGTATATATGTAGTTCTGTATAGTTTTAATTAGAAATAGTTGTCCAGTCTCTGTTAACCTGTCTACCGTATTACCAGTTACCGCCACACCATGCTAACTTAGACATTAGCCTGTAAGAGTTGGGTCTGTGCCACAGTAGCTAACCACAGACAACGGGCTGAATTTATCATAGCCCCAGCCTCAGTCATCCAGCTGCCAACTCTCACGCTTTCGCTGTGTGACACACGGTTTTGCCTGTTTTCGCTCGCACTTAGCCACACATCACACGGCGAAAGCGTAAGAGTTGGCAGCTATAATGATAACTTAGCCATTAGCCGTTTGTTTTGGCTTGCTAAAGTTGGACCTGCTAAAGATAGTTAACCGGCTAACGCCAGTTAACGAGTGCCGTCATGTTGGCTTGTAATGTCTGTGAATTTGAATGCGTCTCATTGACAGACTACTTGAAGCACTGCAGGTCACACAGACATCTTAATAATGTGCTTTTATCATGTGGCCATAAAGATTGTGGAAGAAGGTTTTCCTCATTCAACTGCCTTGCTGTTCACATGTCACGAACACACCCAGACACAGGGATCAGACAAACTTGGAACCGGAGTGTGTCTGTGCAGTTGAAGTGTTTGTTTAATTTTTGCAGCAGAGAATATGCAGATGTTAAACGGCTTGTGTCTCACTTGAGTAACCACATACAAGAGGGTCTGACTGTAACTTGTCCCTTTGATGGATGTTCTAAGACATTTAATGTAAAGACATCCTTTTCGTCTCATCTATCCAGATATCACAGAGGGTGGAGTGTCACCCAGATAGCACCTGTTCATTGGTGTGAAGCTGCAGAACAGTATTTTCCAGGTGAGAGGGCACATGTTGCAGAGAATGAAGGAATTGATTTGAGTAATGCAGACCTAAATATGGATGTTGATGTAGACCATAGTAAGGCTGCTGAGAGTGATAAAGTGCAAGATGCCTACACAGAAAATCTAGCTTTGTTTTACTTGGGTTTGCAGGCAAAGTATTTAGTCCCAGCGTCCACAATTACAAAGATAGCAAATGAGATGAAAATTCTTCAGGATATTCAACAGGAATATACAATGGATGTGCTAGCTCAAGAACTTGAACAGTATGGTGTTCCAACAGAAACATTCACATGTCTAGGGAAGAGTGTATATGAGCGCAGCCCTATGCATGAGGCCTTACATGCAAGTGGTCCTTTAACTACACACCATCGAAGGCTGCAGTATTACAAGACGCACTTTAACTATGTTCAGCCTGTTGAAGTCACACTTGGCTACGATGATAGAGGGCAGAGGAGACACTATCATTACATTCCAATACTGAATACCCTCAGAGCAATGCTGAAAAAGGGAAGTGAAACTCAGCAGAGTTTTAACCCTATTCGTGTTGAAGATGGTACACTTTGTGATTTCACTGATGGGCATGCCATTAGATCTAATGCAATGTTTGCCACAGACCCAGATTCTTTAAAGGTGATGCTTTTTCAGGACGCTTTCGAGGTGGCTAATCCTCTTGGATCTGCCAAGCAAAAGCACAAAGTTTTAGCTGTGTACTTCACTCTTGGAAATTTCTATCCTCACATCAGATCAACTGTTGATTATATCCAGTTGGTACTGCTCTGCACAGAGAAAGACTGTAAATATTTTGGAGTGGATAAAGTGTTCAGTGAGCTTGTGTCAGACGTGTGTGAGCTGGAGGAAAAAGGCATATCTTTTGAGGATAAGATATACAGAGGTACTGTTGCGTGCATAATGGGAGATAATTTGGGCTCCCACATGATAGGTGGGTTTACAGAAAATTTCAGTTTTGCTCAGTATTTCTGTAGATACTGTCTAGTCACAAAAGATGTGTTTCTGTCTAACCCTCTCACAGTTTTCACTCATAGAGATCCTGCTGATTATAATGAGTCTGTGCAGTATTTGGAGAGTCACCCTGAAGTGACCATGTATCAGGGCATTAAAGGCAACAGTGTTTTCAACAAACTCTCACATTTCCACGTGTGCCAGCCTGGACTGCCGCCCTGTTTAGCACATGACTTGTTTGAGGGTGTTGTGGACTATGACCTGGCAATGTGTTTGCAGTCCTTAATTAAAGAAGAGCAGTGGTTCAGTTATGAGTCGCTAAATGACAGACTCAAATTATTTCCAGGTGAAAGCAGCAACAAGCCAAATGCTATTCCAAACAAAGGAAAAAAGCTTGGAGGCCATGCAGCCCAAAACAGGTGGCTATTGCGGTTCCTGCCTATTTTGGTACATGACAGAATTGAAGATGCTGACAATGCTGTCTGGCAGCTGGTACTTCTTCTGAGGGAGTTAGTCGAATTTGTCTGTGCACCTAGCCTCTCAGAGTCTCAGATTGCTTACATGAAGGTACTGACTGAAGAGTATGTGGAAATGAGGCAAGAGTTATTCCCGCATTCAAATCTGAGACCAAAACACCACTATCTTCTTCACTATGCAGACTTGAGTCTACAGTTTGGTCCACTCATACAAACTTGGACCATGCGCTTTGAAAGTAAGCATAGCTATTTCAAAAGATGTATCAGGTCAAGTCAAAACTTCAGAAATGTCACTAAGTCACTCGCTGATAGACATCAGCTGTTTCAGGCTTATCAGAGTCAGGGCAGTTTTTTCAGCCCCCAGGTTCAGGTGTCAGACTCCACTAGCTTTTATCCAGAGCTCTATGATGGTAGCATAAGGGCAGCAGTTGCAGACTTTGGTCTTAACTCATCTAACTCAGTTGTTACAGATAAAGTGCAAGTTAAAGGCACCTCATATGCAAATGGTATGCTTGTCATACAGAGATATACCAAAAGACAACTACAGTTGGGGGAAATAGCAAGCATTGTTATCAAAAGTGAAACAACTGTCCTGCTTTTGCTGCGGGGGAAAACTGCCAGCTGGGTATCTGAGCTTGGCGTCTATGAAATCGACAAAAATAGTTCCAATAAGCTTATTTGTGAAAGTCTTGACAAGCTTAATGATTATGCTCCACTTTCTTTTTACCACAGAGGTGCAAGGTTACTCATCCCACTCAAGCATATGCCACTATGGAGCTTGTGAAAGAACTAGTACAGAAAGCTATGCCATCGCTCAGTAATCATGTAATGGACTCACTCATGGCAAGACTGGAGGAGATTGGAGTAAACAGTGTAGATGACCTTAACTTTGTCAAGACTGAGGATGTCGATGGAATTCTGCCACCAATTCAGCGGAGAAGACTAATTCAAGCTTTCAGTGCAGGTAACTTTTTACATTAATAAACCAAATCTTTCTGCACTGTACCTTATGTGTGTCCTATAATCCACAGGTTACCATTGTTACAGACTTGGAATAATTATTATGATCAATTAGAGTGTATGAAAATTTTGGATTACAGCGTTCTGCTGCCCTGATTAAAAAATGAAAACTTGAATTCAAAAATTCAAAGAAAGCATCATTAGCCGCTCTGAAAAATTCCTTCGGGTATGAGAGATACTGAGTGTCCACTGGTGGGATTAACAGAAGAGATTAAAGGTAACATATAAATGACCATTTAAGAAAGAAATTAAGGATAGAAGGAGGAAAGACAGGAAGGAGGGAAAGACAGACGGAAGGAAGGAGGGATGGAAGGAGAGAATGAAGGATAAAAGAAAGTAAGGATGATAGAAGAAAGGAAAGACAGACAGAAGGAAGGAAGTAATAATAATAATTCAGAAGATGATTAGAATTTATTTATATTTTAAATTAAAGTAAATATTGTTTCTAGAGCAGCAACAGTAATGTTCACAATAGCATATTCTCTATTAACACTCGGTTATATCGCACTGTAAACAAATGTTAAATGACAATAAATAATACATTTATGACATCAAAAGATTGTCAAGTTTAGAAAGCATTGACACGAATCTTGAAAATTGGCAAATTCTAAACCTAGCTGCTGGTAGATTTTTAAGAAACAGTTTATTCATACCATCCCTGGATTGTTATAGCTTGAATCTTATATATAAATGTAACATCGGTCATTTCATTAATTTTTGGTTATCTATGTTATCCATAGAGTCACAAGCTGTGCTTGGCTCTGCTTCGACATCTCTGCAACACATTGTCCATCTGCCCCAAACTCCACCTCCAACACCTGGTCCCATGGAGGATTCTCCATCCCGGGAGTCATATGATGTACCATGGCACAAAATGCCCCCAAACCTCATGCTTGCCTTAAGTGAAAAGAAGAGACCAAAGCCTAAAGAGAGAAGAGAGCTGGTTCGCATAGTCATTGACAATGTACTCAGTAAAGAGTGTGGAAGGCCTGGAAGAGCAAAGCTGCGGGAGATTGCCAAGAAGATTGTAGAACAATATCCCTGCTCTTTTCAAGACAGAGGGCTCAATGGAACTCAGGTCATTGGAACAGGATATGATGCTCTCTTCATACAGCTAGAAAACAGACTTGAAAATGTTAGAAGGCCATTTACCTTCAGCTCAACAAAGAGGCCAGCAGAGGATGAAGACACAGTGAGGAAAAAGTCCACACTCTCAGATTGTTATGGGTGTGTGGAGTGGCAGCCTGCTATTGAGGATATAGCACAACTAGAGTCTAAACAAGATGACTTGAAAAGTGCCTTCAAAACCCGTCATCTTCAGGAGTCGTGTGTTCGCAAATTGATGACTGAAACATATTCCATCCAGCGTGCAACTATCAACAAAGGAAGCACTGTAAAAACAGTACTGGAAGAGTGGCCCTTCCTTTTTGAAGCTGTTCACCTGTTTGACCACACATGTACCCTCCTTGGCTTACCAGTGCAAACAAAGCTGGCAGAGGAAATTTCCAGAAAGGGAAAGAGCATCAAAGACTTCCTCGACTCAAATGGGATGAAGATGCGACCAGGTGAAGATCCAGTACAGCTGATCTCGGGCATTGCGAAATTCTTCAAGGAAAAGCCTGATCTCCTTTTCTACCAAAGTGAGGTAGGTTTATACTTTTTATTATGTTTTTTGTTTTGCAGATATTCATTAGACTTGTTTTTTGTAAAGGCTTGTATGGATTTATACCACAGAAAATGAACACAAGATGCATCAGTATTTTCACAGACTTTGGACACACCCACAAAAAAAGGAATGTTAGATTTTAATTATATCTCTTGGTGAAATATGTTTCAATATTCATGATCTGAAAACCGAAGGGTTCTAATGTTGAAGGTGCACAGTAACTTTTTTAATGGGCCAAATTACACCATTTTACATCTTAAAGTATCTTTTCGTTCTGACAGAGCTCTTGATACAAGGATTATCAGTTTGTATCAGAGCTAAAAATGAGTTTTAGATGTACTTTAAAGCTCTTAACAAAAACTGGGCAAAAATTGAGCTTTCAAAGTGTAGGCTTATTGTAGTTACTACTACCTAGTAATTTATGATGCAAGTATTACTGTACAGTATACAGTCAATGTATACTGTATACAATGGAAACATAATTCATGACATTCATGTTTCTTTGATATTTTATTTTCCAACAACAGGAGTCAACTGCTGCTGGACTGAGCATTCCAAGCACCCCTTGCATCCTTATCATGGGTATGTAGTCTGTATAATATTTATACATGCATTTTATGGATTTCACTTACTCTTACTCCTACTCTTTACTGTTAACTCTTCCTCTTACTTTTTACTTTTTAGTCCTTACTTTTTACTCTTTACTCGTACTTTTTACACTTTACTGTCTGTGCTAAGAGCCAGGCAATTTAAGTTAAGCTGCATGCTTAAAAATACTTGAACTTCATCCAATGTAAATGTAGTGGAGTGAAAGTCCTGATAAATATAAAAACCTCCAAAACTACTTAAGTACATTAACTAAGCACTTGTACTAAGCTAAGACAATTGGGACACTTTTTCTTTGTTTTTTTTTGCAGTCAATAAATAAATTTAAATGCAGCATTTTGTTGAATAAAGGCCACACCACTCGTAAAAATGATAATATAAGGTAGAAAGATTTAAATAATAATGTTTGCATTGGTTTTCTGAAGTGAATGTGCATTGTTTTTCTTTTTTTTGTTAATGTTTTCTATCTTCTAATATCTAAGTTAATCTATGTTTAAGGTGATCAACGATTCAAGATTGCTGTCGATCAGGAAGTTGTCAATGACCATATCAACTCCCTCATTGTGGCCCTGAGCTACGCTTTCTCTTTGTTTTATGTTTTAAACATAAAATACCCGAAGGAGATGTCAGTCACCCTGGAATTCATACAGAGGTAAGCAACTCTTTTTTTATTTATTTTTTTATATTTTGAAATGTTATGTATAGAGCATATTGTGTTGCTGTTTATTAAGTTGGACATTGTAAATACACTCACCAGACACTTCATTAGGTACATCTGTGCAATATAATATACATTCTTATTTTACAAAGCTTTTACATTTTCAATTTTTGTTGACATTATCAGAAAGGTGATGATATACTTTGTTTATCATTGAGATCATAGTGAATGTTGGTGATGTACTTGCAGGGGTCGACAATATAAATGGCCCGGTGGCCCGGATGTACTTTTAAAACTGTCCGGGCCACCAGAACGCTCCAAGCACTGGCCCGGTGGGGCCAGTGAAAAATAATTCCCTGTGGTTTGAAATGATTTCTGTGAAATCGTCTTGGTAGCTAATTACCGCTAATAGTGTTACGAGATCCCGACCCGATCAAAGACAGAGACATCTACTTCTGTGCGCAGCGAGCGCTGTGCCCTGGGACGTCAGCACACCACCTGCAAGCAACTGCAGTGTGCACAGCTCGCTCGCTCCTGCAGAACGCGTGCCGCTCGCTCACTGCTGCTGTTTGAAGGTTGTCACTAGAACCGATAAGAACCTTTTTTTTTGGTACCGTGAAACTTTGCCCTCAGCGCGCGTCGTGTCGAGTCCTGTTGGGACCGATGCGGACCTTACACGCGGGCCAGAGCACGCGCTGGGTCTCGGTACGGCTCGGTCGAGCTCGCGGTCCGTTTATGTGAACGCGGCCGATCCTCGAGCCGCTCTAGCTGCTCGGTGTGCGCCACAGCGGTGGTGCGCGTTTACACCATAACACATCCATGGTTTGGAGCAGAGAAAAAACAAACGTGTGTAAACACAAAATAGAGCTGAGTAGTTCTATCATTGAACTACTGGAAGATAAAAGTAATGACTACATGACTTTACGTTTGTGTTGAGGCATATTTACCATTTTAACTCTGTTTTTACTTCATTGTTAAAGCACAGTGGAGCTTAAATACAAGTTTGATGTGAAACAGTTATTTATTAATTTATTAAATAAAGTAGCCTAATGAATTATTGTTGTTATTATTATTTTTCTTAAATCGTGGTATCGAATAAGTATCGAGAATCATGGAAATTTACTAGTATTGGTATCGTAGAAAGTTCCCGCCTTGATCGCTAGACCACAGGAATTGGCTGGGATACGTTCGTTTTCGTTTATATGGGGATCGATACAGGACATTGTCCTGGGCCAGTGGTTAGAATGGTGGGGCCAGTGATCTTCAAAAGCCACTGGCCCAGAGGGCCAGTGGCGAATTTCCCTTATTGTCTACCCCTGACTTGAGTGCATTATATTGAGTGTTGTCCTTATACTTTATACATTTTTAATGGTTGATCAAAAATATATACTGTAATATGTAATACCTGTATATACCTGTTCATATATTTTTGATGGACCATTAACAATGGAACTGTGACATCCATCAACAATTGGAGTAGACATTCCTTTTGTCTGATCAGTTTGCGAGCTTTTCCTGCTTTCTTCTGGACCCTGGAGTTTATCCAAACATTGGGGAAGACAAAATATTAGAAACACTTTTCTTGCACTCCAGTCCACCAGCACCACCCACTACAACCTCAATAATAAACATAAAGTATAATTATCACCGTCACTTATCACCTCTGACAGAGCTGTTGTGCTGGATTGCATTAGATTGCACAGGTGTAGCTAATGAAGTGGCTGGTGAGTGTATAGTGAAATACGTATTTCAGCTGACAAATTCACATGACTGAGATGCAGGCAACCATTTGAAACATTAAGTCATAGCATTATTAATACAATAGCTGAATTGGAAAGTCTTAAGTATGGCAGTTTGATCATCATAGATTTATTTGTCCCCAGTCAAGACCAGCCGATTTTCAGCTGATTGGTCATGACCAGTGACTGGCTAATCAGTCTCTTATATCAGATTTTTAACGAGATTATTAATGGATAAAATGATTTACAAATGTTAATTTATTCTAGTAGTTGTCCTGTAATGGAACAATACTCAAATTGGATTTACATGGATTTTTCCATCTCAACTTGGTCTGCATGTTACTCTGTCAGTTTCATTCATTTCATTACTTGTGTCGCTAAAAAAAAAAATCACTTTCTTTAAGAGTTTTCCTGGGAATAAATCCTGAACGAGGGTCAAAGGCAGAGAAGAAGGGGACCAAACACCAGCACATTCCTCCAAGACTGCTGAAGTTCCTGTCTGAACTAAACAACTTTGAAAATCCATGGATGGCAATTTGAGCTGTTGTGCTGTTGATGACTTTTGCCATGTATTTGGAAATGTTTAAAAAAAAAAAAAAAGTTTAAAGATGTTTTACTTGTTTGTGAGCACCTTTTGGTGCAACACCATTATTGTCATGTTATTAATGAATGTATAGTTGTTTACTGTTGCTGTTTAAACAATCCTCTACAAAATGAGCACTTTTTAATGGTGCTTTGCACATAGTTCAATGAATTGTCGTTCAACGAATTGTTTTAGCCTGTTATGTATTTGAAGCTAACACAAAACATTGAATGAACTAGGGATGCCCCGATCACTTAATAATCTTCCTCTCCATCAAATATTGGAATTCTCAGGTCTCCTATGATGATCTATTGGGCCATCCCTAGAATGCACTTTATGAATCGTAATTTGAATGTTTTCAAATTGTATTATTCTGTTTGTTGCTGTTTTAAAGCAAAAAGTCTGCTCCAAAACATGGCACTTTGCATATTGTTAAAAAAAATGTGTAGAAAAAAAACTTGTCATTTAAAAATGTAGCCATTGAATGTACATTTAAACATGTCCTTCATGACATAAAAAATAAAGATGTTCAATTTATATATGTTTTGGGGATTGTATTTGATCCAGTTGTTATATTAGATGTTTAGATATTTTAACTCATTACACTGTATTAGTCTGTTGATGGATACCATTTGTCATTGTATTTTAGCATCAGAGTGGAAGAAAATGCATGTTTATTTACCAGAAAATGTAGGCTGCTACTGACTATTCAGAATTTTATGTTTCAGATTTAAAGAAACTGTCCATAGAAAAGGTACAGAATTTTCAGTGGTTTAGACATTTCTTGGTAGCAAATGATACTGATTGTATATGGTAAATCTACAGAATTATCCGTTCTTGGATTAACAGAAGTGTCTGTGAATAAACAGAGAATATGCTGTAAATCTACGGAATTATACGCTGTAGGATTAACAGAAGTGTCTGTGAATAAACAGAGAATATACTGTAAATCTACAGAATTATCCGTTTTAGGATTAACAGAAGTGTCTGTGAATAAACAGAGAATATACTGTAAATCTACAGAATTATCCGTTTTAGGATTAACAGAAGTGTCCGTGACAATAACGGATAAATTCC